>CAXKVY010000236.1:0-600000 GCA_964058915.1 Tetropium fuscum
AATAGCACAAGGGTCCATTATATATATATATATATATATATATATATATATATATATATATATATATATATATATATATATATATATATATATATATATATATATATTAGGGTGGCCCATCTTTTTCGAAATCGAAATGTTTTCTTTCTCACCCCAGCAAATGGTTCCATTTAAAGAAAAAACAGTCCACTTGAAATATTATTTAGGAAAATTTAAGGCAAGGGTATTTATCTTTAGAATGACTAATCAAGTCATACAAATATCAAAGACATCATCTGTTGTGATTATGGCATGTGTCATACTACATACTACTGTAAATCCGTAGTCTAAGACAACTAGACTAGAAGTTTTTTAAATAAAACTCGTTTTATCTTTCTGTATTTTATTATGAAACGTTTTGTTTTTTTCCTACATAGTACCAAATCCAATTTATCCTAAATCTACAAGATATATAGTAATAAAAACAATATTTTTTGCACTAGTCCAAAGAATGCGAGAGGGTTTCTTATTTTACATTTGGAAACCGTGATTTATAATCTTTTACAACTTGGAGTAAAAACTGCTTTTGGTCTTAATTTTTTGTTAAAATGTCATTATAATCACCAATAAGTTTGATCCCCCTCTCAGCGGCATCATTTACAACTTTAATTTTGTTTACAATATCGAAACATCGAGTATAACATTAATTTTCACTCCATGTCCTAGTGCTTCTGCTACTGCCGTCAAAATATGGACTCCGTACCTGTCTCTTATTTTGCAAGCATCAAATGCAGCGGCTATTTTTGGTGTGATGATGTTATATGTTCCATATAATCTTCTCTTTTTTGGCTGTGATGGGCCAGGCTGGTCTTGTAAAAACTCTTCTTGGGCTTCAAGTATTTCATCTTCATTTTCGTTGGAGTCGGCTGAATTACTGCTTGATGATGGACAGGTGACTGTTTCCTCTAATCTAGCTTTTTCTTGTTGACTTCTATGCATTCGTTCGGATAATTTCTGTTATTTCTCCTCAGCTGATTTTTCTTGAGAACCAAGTTGGTAATCAATACCATGCATAAATCCAGGACGTCCCTTTTTTCTTTGGTTAATTAAAAACTGTTTATTTTCATCTATTTTCATCAACTCCAACGCGTTTGCATGAGAAATATCAAAGAGATCGGCCAACTTTCCAACGAAATTTTTTTCTTTTCCTCCCGCACTGGCCCTTTTAGCCGATTTTTGTAAGTTCCTCCACTCTGCATAAAGTGTATCTAGTTGTTTAACACAATGAAAATCCTGACGTGTTGAAATGCGAGCTTTATCCCAAAAAACTGACACCTCTTTCATTGTTAATTTTGCACTTTCATGTACACTTAGCTTCACGAATGTTATAAAAGAGCACTTGTAATACCTGTCTATTAGACGGCAATTTATTGGCAATCATTTGTGACGAATAGTGTCCAACTAAGTAAATGAAAGGATCCTTTCCTAAAGGTCTAACATCAGTCATCGTTAAATACTTTTTCAAAAAGGAACGTACACTAGAACTTATAATGTCACCTCTGTAAAACACAGTTGGAAACTGACATGAAAACCTACCGTAGGTGCATTATGTTATATTTCCAAACTTATAAATACTCCAAAAAAAATTAATTCTAGGAAATAATTACAACAATAAAACATGATGAGAAAAGAGGTAAACCGGTCCAGATAGATATTTGTATTGTAATTACAATTCAAGTGTATTTATTGCCTTAATAAAATCTTATCTACAAATTTCTACCTGGATGCGACACGGGTTACCGTTCACCGAATTATTTGAAAGTTTTGCCACCCTATAATATATATATATATATATATATATATATATATATATATATATATATATATATATATATATATATATATTGTAATATTTATATGTTTATCTTCTATATAAAATTTTAACAAATATGATAGAGAAATAATGTTTTAATTTGATTATTAGATACTTATTCTCTTAATATTTCCCTGATAAATCCTTCTTATTTTAAAATTGGACGCCAGTTCTTGGCAATTAAATTTTTACTTATTATAATGTTTGTTATTTAAATTATTTACCTGAAATTTGCAGAACAAGAAATAAGTTATTTTACATGTGATTATGTTTATTACTAGAAACATCATGCGAAAACCTACTGAACTTCTATTTCACATGGGACTCTGGAAGTCCTCTGGAACAAAATTCCTTAAAATTAGAAGATATTTGACTGTTTATTACCTCTTTACTATAAAGTTAATACTTTTTATGTACCTACACTAATTACCTAATCACCTGTCACTTTCGAATGCACTGTACGTAAACTAATGAACTACTCTGGGCTCTGGTGGTGGTGTCTTCTAACGGGATATCACTGCACTGCCTCTGGATGTTGGCTTGTTCTGCTCGTACTCTGCTTACGCCTTGGGATTTATCTACCCCTAATTTTAACTCACTTGCCGCTGCTATTGTCTCCAAACTACTATCACTCGATAATCTCTCTTTGGAAGTTTGTGTCTTGTCCTTGAATGTTGTTAAAATGCAATTTTTCCTTCACTGAGCTGGGGAGCTACCAAGTTTCTTCCTTTTATAATTGTAAAATCGACGAAAAACACTTATTACAACATATGTATTACAATATGTATTACTGCTTACTTAGCACTAATTGAAATTGATTATTTTATATCTTACTCACTTTTTACTTAATATCTTAAATCTGCCAAACTTAAAAGCGTGGCTGTTGATTCGGACGCCGTCACTAGGCTCCATTAAAATGTTAGTTGTTGCTACGGATGTTCTCCGTTTTCGAAAACAAAACAACTTCCTGGTTACATACTTCTTTCCTGCACTATTAGTTTAATTTGACCAATCAGATTGATTCATAAAATAAAATTTTTATAACTACACTTAAAACTACCATATCTCGATCATCACATATTATAATTTTGAATTCTGAACATATATTTACGGTTAATTCCAACCTCTGACGTCTAACTTAACTTTCTGTTTGGCGCGTTCCCTCTATGTTTCATACCTTAGTTCCTAGCTATAAATCTTAATCCTTTAACTTAGAAACAGTTTATTAGTTATTACTATTGAAAATAATATGCGTTTCAAAGAACATGCCTCTTTAATACTAAAAAAATGTTATATAGCTATAAAATTATTACATAATAATGTTTCCATTTTGAATTTCAAACTTAGAAAAAAATTGTGTGTCTCTCGTATTGCCTTTATTAAATTACTGCAATATTATTTATTTTTGTAGTCTAGATACATACACTCAAAACCGGTTACAAAAAATACAAAATAGCTGTTGTAGATTTATTTTCAGACTTAGAAAATTTGCTCATGTTTCTCTTAAAATTAATACTCTAAACTGGCTAAAAATAAATAATCTTTACAAATATAATCTAGCAGTCTTTACTCACAAAATTTTGAATACATCCTCTCCTCCTTACCTTCGCGACAAATTTATCTGTAGATATAATACCCAAACGGTATATTTCTATATATTTTTGAAAACATGGTAGACTTGAAATAACTGTACAAAAACAATCATTTGCTGGTGTAGTGCATTATAAATAAAAAAAAATCAAAATCGATTAAGATCTTTAATTTTAATCACGGTTTGAAAGGTGGTGGAAAAATAGTTGACTCATTTTCCTTTTTTCCTTTTCAGACATTGAGCTCTATTGGAACATCACATTATGTACAACACTGCTATTTCTAAATTACGTTATATATAAAATTATATTATGTATAAAATATGTGTCAGTGGTCATTGATGCTATCTGTTCCCTGCATTTGAGCGGTATATAAAGCCAAAGTATCAAGAAACAGGAACAGTAGTTCCTGTTTCTTTTGTTATAAAACGTAAAATTCCACGTTTTCGGCAATTGTAAAACTGTGAAAAGTAATCTAAACTTCAGTTCCATTTAACAAACATTCAAACATCCGAAGAACTTACCAAACAAATATGAAGTAACCAATGCAATAATTGGATTACAGCGCTCCTTTGTTTTTTGATAAACCCTTTACCAGAGTGGCATTGAAGAGCATCACAGTGAAAATGAATTATAAAGATACAAAACACCTATACGCCTCTACATTTCCAGTCAAATTTTCTTACGACAAATATAACATGCCTATATAACACTTAAGAAATATCCTATTTCATATGATAATACAGTTTAGATATAGAATAAATTAAGTAAACCCCAAAGTTCTTAGCAGGAAACGCATAATATATTGATACTAATAATTATAATTATTGTTATTTTTGGAGTCGGTGTCAGTCAAGGTTTACAATCGTATAAGGAAGTAGCGTAGGTATACATCTCTAATTGTATTTGACTAGAAGTTTGAATTTAAGTTAATTGTAAGTTAATTTAAGTAATTTATTTCTCTCCGTGTGTTGTTATTGACCTCCACCTAAACGGCTGGACTGATTTTTCTGATGAAAAAGTTAATTCGAGGATGGTTTTACAATTTGATCCGATAGAAAATATTTTTTAATTAATTTAAATATCTATAAATTAGGTTTGTGATAGGTGCATTCGCCATTTTTTCTATTATATCTGGTTATATCTTCGGAATCTAGTACACACAGGATAGTAAATCAAATAGCTAAAAGTATTGAGGAAAAGAGATTCTGCAACGGAGTATTTCTAGATGTCTCACAAGCATTTGATAAAGTGTGGCTCGTAGGTCTACTATACAAGCTGAAAATGATGCTAAATCACAATTATTATCTACTCCTAAAATCATACCTTACTGACATACACTTTTCAGTAAAGTTCAATGATTCGATCTCTAACTTATTTCCTATAAAATCTGGTGTTCCACAGGGCAGTGTGCTAGGGCCACTCCTGTACCTTATATATACCAGCGATTTACCCGAAACGGAAAACACTATGATAGCAGCTTTCGCCGATGACGTTGCAATCTTATCTACACATGATAATCCCGGCACAGCCACAGAAAACATACAAATCCACCTGGATCAACTTAACGAGTGGTACAACAGATGGCGAATAAAAATAAACCAGACTAAATCCGTCCAAGTAACATTCACTCAAGTAACAAGTCCTCTTATATAAAGCAATACTGAAACCCGTATGGTCATACGATCTCCAACTTTGGGGATGCACCAAACCATCACGCCTGAAAATCATACAAAGGTTCCAAAATAAAACACTTCGTGCGATTGTGAACGCATCTTGGTATATTAGTAACCTAACACTGCACGGGGAACTACAAATCCCATTCCTCCCAACAGAAAACTAAATAAATCCTGGCCAGTAGATCTCCTTCAGCAACACTAACTAGATTAGTGATATATAAGGAGAAATGTTAATGGACATCTCCCTTTCATGCCGAAGACTTCCAACACATTTACTAAATACACTAATGTAGTAGATTGTAAATTGCAGTAAAACACAAAAAGAAAATAATAGACGCTGCACATTAATATGTATCCCTGTGCGTTATTAGAAACACCAACAAAATATACAATAAAATACGTAACAAAATTTTACCTAGAAAGCGAATACTACTTTCATTGAAATTGAGTTTCGTCGGCCCAACCTACTTCTTTATTTAGGTAGGTTATGGTCGACAACCGTACCAGTTGCTTTATTTTGTAAATTTCAAGAAATGTCATTCATATTTCTTTTATTGTTAGGTGTATGCATATATATATATATATATATATATATATATATATATATATATATATATATATATATATATATATATATATATATATATATATATATATATATATATATATATATATATATATATATATATATATATATATTGTGTACCAAAATTAATAAAACCAATTTCTCAACGCATACCTATGTCGTTTTCTATAGACTGGCAGGAATTGTGCCCTATTCAAGGGTGTCCATTTTCCTGCACGTGCGATTCAATATAATATCATCAATCTATCGCTACCGCCCTCATTTTTCATGAATACGCTCTGGGTCCTCCTTTGTTCTACTTATTAGTTTCACCAGTTTACCCACTTGTTCTATTGATTCCACCAAAATACTGATACAATCCATTCTTTCTCTTTCACGGTGCTCAACTCATTGTTTATATATTGACACACTACATGTCATTAATAAAAACAATTCTTAGGACATATTATCTCGTCATGCTGCGGTGTAAGAAAAGTTCTCTTGAAAATTACTTTTTAATGCAGTTTTATAATGTTATTAGTCACACTGGGTATCAGTGTGACTTCTTAAATGCTTTGATAGAATTACCCACAATGGTTTATGGAAATTATTATACAGGGTCAGTTATTAGGGATGCGGTGGTTCTTAACTCCTATGTTATTAACTGTTTTTAAAAAAGACTTCTTGTGGGGTTAATATGCTGCGGAATGTGATGCATAACTTCAGGGCTCAGTTGGACTTAACGGAAGTAATTTTGCTGGGGTTATTTTTGAAATCAGTTCATTAGATGCTTTTCTATGTAGTTCATAGTAAAAAAAATTACATTCTTTTCAAAATCGCCCTTTTTCCTACTTCACCCAGTGGTTCGAAAGATCTGATTCATTGACTTTAATTTATATAAAATATTATGGGGATACGTTTCAACAGTATCTTACAAGAAAAGGAGGGATACCATCAGAACTCGTGTTAAGTTTTGGTTTAACAGCTTGCATTACTTGTGGGGTCAAAGAAAGATTAAATCATTTGGAGTAGAATTGCCCATGTGACTTTGTGAAATTCAATTCTCTACAAAAAGTTTCATATAAAGTATATCGAAATTATGCGTCATTTGCGAAATATTTTTAAAAAATTGGAAAGGGCGAGTTTTTATCCCTATCTCTAATTTCCACTCTCTAATTTCCACTCTCTAATTTAATAGAATTCCCCGGTTTTTTCTTAAATGATCCATTGACCGATTCCTGCAATAAAAACCCATGAACGTCTTGGCCACAAACTGTGTGGCCATTTTTAGAAAAGAATGCTTATAAAAAGTAAGAAATATTTTACTAAATAATAACTACCAATTTTCCTATGACCCGGTATGTTTCAAATTTCAAAAGATTAATTTATAGGTTATGCAAGGGAATTATACAGAGTGGTGATATCCTTGTGCAAAATGCGTTGATTTAAGGAACGTCCTATTTTCACAAGAAAATTTTCTCAATTTTTTCATAACAATTTTTAAATACTACATAAAATTGTAGCCTAGAAGTATCGACGATTTTCAATATTGATTTTTGCAAAGGTGTTATAAAAAAAGGTATAAAAATTTGCAAAAAATATAAATTTTGCAAAGGTATAAAAATTTGCAATTTCTCATATTTTTTCGAATTTTCAAAACTGTTTTCAATTTTCAACTGTTTCAAATATTCAGAACTTTAAAAACCATTGACATTTGCCATTGTTTCAAAATCTACATTTCCTATATATATATATATATATATATATATATATATATATATATATATATATATATATATATATATATATATATATATATATATATATTGCTAAGTATTCCAAGTATTTATTTTCATTCAATTAAATTTTCGTTGATGGAAGCTTTCGGGTAATGTCGCGTTACAATTTCTTCGGTTTAGATGCCCTCAGCGGTGGATGGAAGGAATGGGCCACCACCACCGCGGCCCGGTGAAGACCCGTGAGGTATATCGGGCAACAAATATTTTAAATGAACAGGAAATTAATATTTTAACGGGGCGATAATCGAGAAGCCACGTTGTCATGATAAGTATCCTTGATTATTAATTCTTAGCACGCTCTAATTTTAGCAAAGCAAGGAAAAACCATGGGCGTGAAACACCGAATTATCTACAAAATTTCTGTGGGAGAGCACTGATCCTTTTGGATCCAGAATAAGGAAAAGCTAATTACGGTTATCACTGTAATTTCCTGACGCCAGCCAACGCTTGGGTTCAGCCTCTTAACGGAAAACCCAAATGTGCAATGCATGGAATAATTAGGTGTTTACAGTTGAGAGAACTGAACAGCGCAGCGTCGGCTTTGTGAATGGTATAACATAAATAATCTACTTCAAGAATTCCTGAAGGAAGATTCTTTCTGGTTTAGACCTTTTCATTGTTTTCGTATATCCCATCTCAGTCAATAAATATACGCACGTACCACGTAATCGGAAAAGCAATATCTAATGTCAGATAATACGTGACAAAACGCAATATCTATCTTTTCAAAAAATATCAACGAAAATTGTGTCGTACCGATCATTAAACTTGGTCTTATGTATCGTAGACGCTAATCACTGTAACCGCTCCTTTTCGGATGATTAACGACCGAATAGGTTTCCATACCTCACTTTTTATTTATCTATCATATTTTGTGGCGTTTGTGTGTCCCGGATTTTCACGGATCAGTTTATTTAGTACTTTTTTGTGTTACAATATGTGTTTAGGAGATGATCAAGATATTCTTGATGTAGACTTTGGATTTCCTCGAAAAATATACGAGATTTTGTAAAATTAGATAATCTAACATTCTTCCCACGTTTTCGCACCAAAGGACACAGTATTGTTTACTGTGTCCTTTGTACAGACAGTTTATTGCAATTTGTAGAAGCAGAGTTGGAATTTAATAATAATTTGTGAGCAGTAATTGTCAAAAGAAAAACTATGAATTTTGCAAATTACTGATTTTCATTTACTGGCTTTGTTTTATTTTATTTAATGTAATATTAAGGTATTAGTAATGTAATAGTAATGTAATAGTAATGTAATAGTAATGTAATAGTAATGTAATAGTAATGTAATAGTAATGTAACAGTAATGTAGTAGTAATGTAATTGTACTGTAATAATAATGAAATAGTACTGTAATAGTTTTCTGAAATAATTAGAATTTTTGTGTTGTTTTAAACAATCAATCAGAATTTAGTTTCAGTTTCAATCGTCTCCGGATGATGCCAACTTGGTTGGCGAAACGCGCGTCGAGCGAAGTGAAAGTGTTTTGGTGTTTGTGGAAACTACTCCGAGTGTTAGAATTTAGTAACAATCTATAATCTATACATTAAGTAAATTTATATTTTGTCTACTACAGCCATACCTTTTGTACATTTCTACTCGTACATCTTCTTCCTTAACTGATATGTGATGACTGACATGTTTTCTTTTTCTTTCACTTTATTTATATTTGTGACTTAATCCCCTCTTCTTCCTAGTTCCATCTATAATAATCTGAGTAGATTTACCTACGCTCACGTCATTGTAAATATTTTGTTCTTAATTTTGTATTTAATTCTTCAAAATATTATTGTTTGTATTATAAAGGGTCCGCCAATAGGGACGCTCGATCTTTGACAGCTCATAGCGGCCATGTTGTTTGTGGTAGAGTTGGCAAACGTAGTTGTTATTATTCAGTGTATCTTCACAAATCACCATGAACCAATTCAGCCGCGAGCAACATGTGCAAATCGTTAAAACTTATTACGAAAATCATTCATCGGTTCGAGCAACGTTCCGCGCGCTCCGCCAATTTTACGGTGCAATTGATCGTCCTGCTGAGTCGACTATCCGTCGTTTGATTAACAAATTCGAGGCAACCGGTTCGGTGAACAATCAGCCAACACCGACGCGTCGTCGAAACGTCCGATCTGCCCAGAATGTCGCCGCTGTGCGCGATAGTGTGCGTGAAAATCCGCGACAGTCAATTTCACGTCGCGCACAGGAACTCCGCCTTTCGGAAACATCACTTCGCCGAATCTTGCATCTGGATTTGGGCATGCATCCGTACAAGATCCAGCTGACACAAGAGCTCAAAATAAACGACCATAGACAGCGCCGTATCTTCGCTGATTGGGCTTTAGAGCAGTTGGAAGTCGACCCCGATTTTGGTCGCAAAATCATCTTCAGCGATGAGGCACATTTTTGGTTAAATGGGAATGTCAACAAGCAGAATTGCCGTTATTGGGCCGAGAACAATCCACAGGAGGTCCACCAGGTCGCAATGCACCCAGCAAAGGTAACTGTTTGGTGTGGATTTTGGGCCGGAGGCATCATCGGGCCGTATTTCTTCGAGAACGACGATGGTGTGTCCATCACGGTAAACGGCGAACGATACAGATCCATGATAACGAACTTTTTCTGGCATGAAATCGACAATATGGATGTCGAGGATATGTGGTTTCAGCAGGACGGCGCTACGAGCCACACAGCGCGCGCCACAATGGATCTTCTGCACGAGCGCTTCGGAGGAATGGTTATCTCGCGCGGAGGCGACATCAACTGGCCACCGAGATCGTGCGATTTAACCCCACTAGACTATTTCTTGTGGGGTTTTCTTAAATCACAGGTCTACGCAAACCAACCACAAAACACTGATGCCCTCAAAGTCAACATACGCCACGCCATCGATGAAATACAGCCCGATTTGTGCGCCAGAGTCATTGAAAATTGGACTTCTCGTATGCGCGCCACCCAGCGAAGCCGAGGTGGACATTTGACCGATATTATTTTCCATACATAATGCCTTCGAATACTCTTTCAAACAAAAAATAAATTTCATTTATACCTCTCACACAACTTGCTTTATTTCATTTTAAAGATCGAGCGCGCTTATTGGCGGACCCTTTAGTTGCAAAGCACTATCGTATTTGTTTCAGTCCGTTGGTACTACATCAAAAGTAACATTTATAAAATTCATTTAATTAACTATGAAGTACTTACTTCGTACAATAATCTCGCGTCCGTACAATAAGTTGCCTTTTAAGAATTTAATAGCAGTATTAGAAGAGATCAACCCTGGCCTAGAAATAATAAATCCGATCATATTAAATAGGTCAAACCCCGGCGCATCCGGCATAATATGAAAAATATGCCAATAGACTCTTTAATGTTTATATTTGTGGATGAATATAACAACGCTTTTATAACAAAGTAAAAGATGATAATAATAGTATTTTCAATAGGGTTGTGAGCTACTAATAAACCTTCTAATTATTTTCTTTCATAGTCTGATGCCTTTGTCGCGGAATAAACACAAAGGTAAGAGTGACTTGTAGCGGGAAATGACATTAAACAGTATTAATAGCATTCCTTTAAAAAGTAAGTCAAGATTTATATTTTACGCTAGTATGCTGCAACCATTCATTAGCATAACAGCAAGCGTTGGATAAATTCCAAAGGAATAAAAAAAGTTGCTGTTAATTGTTTAATTGCTATTACTTTTCATCTCTGTTGACTTTTGTACAGTGTGCCTCAAATTGCATTTGATATTCTGCTATACGTTTTTTCTTCCCTCCGGTTTTCTTGAAATCAACTCGTTGCTTATCAATAAATTGTTTTTTTCACTTGCTTTGGTTCCTGGTAACCATGCATACTTGTTTCCAGCTTATTTGTTCACTAGATTTTATTCAATTAAGAAGTTTTGATTTATGCACTTTCACATTGTTTTTAAAATATTTATATCATATTTTAATTATTATAAATATTTAATATTATTGTTACATTACAATGATTTTTGAATATATATATATATATATATATATATATATATATATATATATATATATATATATATATATATATATATATATATATATATATATATATATATAGTCATTTGAGGCTGTCATTTGAAATTACATATATATATATATATATATATATATATATATATATATATATATATATATATATATATATATATATATATATATATATATATATATATATATATATATATATATATATATATAGTCATTTGAGGCTGTCATTTGTCAATATGTTCAAATTACCATTTGGACATATTTTTACTTTAAATAAATATTCCACTTTTATTTCCACTCGCTCAGTCAAGTTCAAATATGTTGTATTTAGTCGTAGGTATCCGATGTATATATCCGGTCGTATATATCCAGCTGTAGTTAGCAATTTATTTAAATTAATATCAGTTATAAGAATATTAGTGTCATCCGCATAGCATATAGTGTAGACATTAGTACGTTATTTAAATAGGAGATGAGGTCATTTGCATATATATTAAAGAATAGCGGTCCCAGGATGGAACCCTGCGGAACCCCTTTTACAATGTCATGCCTATCACTGCTGACTATATTATTAAGCTTAACAACCTGGGTCCTATTTGTTAGATAAGGTGTTAAAACATCTATAGATGTACCTCTAATCCCATATCTAATACCAACTAGGACCGAGGACATATTGTTTATTATCTATTGCGTTTACAATTTTATGGTGAAAATAGCAGAGTGCAGTTTCCGTGCTTTAATTCAGAGAAAAAAACATGATGGTAGGGGGAAAGCAGATCATACTTGCATAATGTTGAAAGTTGATCTTTAAAGGAGAGTTCCAAAAGTTTCGAGAGATTAGATAGTAGACTAATTCCTCTATAATTCATATCGTTAATTTGGATCAACTTTCTTATAGATAGGTGTAACAATAGGTAGTTTTAGTTAATGTGGAATATTCCTTACTTATAATAGAAATTTATTAGGAAATTGTTGACAAATTGTTTCTTTACATTTCTTAATTATATTATTTAAGATGTTATTATGATTATATTATCAGGTATTATATCAGATATTATAAGTACACACTTACTTATATAGCCACAGTATTGTACGAGTATTGCCCCTGGGTACATTCAACAGCGATATAAAGTGGGCAATAAATATTTGCCTAAGCTAGCTCAGATCGTAATAAAAATAAAAATAAAATTCTCGTGGACCCCACTGACCATGCGCAACTAAGTCGGATAGTCCCCAAATTATCCAGAAAAGTGGATCTATCCTGTAACTCTTCGCAGGTACAGGAGTCGATAGACATCAGCAAGGTGGTCCTAAAGGTGGTTCTAAAGGTGGTTCAAAAAGAGGTGGTGTGACTTACATTCGCCGAAAGGCAATAAAGCCCTGTAATACAGACCGATAAGCTTGTCTTGTTACAAGTAAAAAAGAGTTCGGTTAAGCGAATATATATCTGGTAAAACTTACCAATAAGTTTGAAAACGGCCTCGAAAAGATAGCTTATCTCTGTCCCTCAATCAACTCTAGGGAGTTCAACGCAACACAGGCTCCAGATAACACAAAGTAGGCGAAATAAAATATGAAGACGCGGTTTCCAGAAAACAAAATGGCTTACCTAAATGTGTTTATTAAAAGTTATTTGATCCCACTAATGTGCTAATGCTAATGTGCACAATCATCCAAAATCAACACACGAACAATGATTTCCTTGTATTATCCCATTATATCGGAACGTACATAATACGTTATTTAACCAAGAAAATCACTTAAACTCCTAACACATTGAAAAACACCTAGTATGCCATTCACGCGTCTAGCTAAAAAAGGAGGCGTCGAAGCCAACGCCCGAGGAAATTAGACCACAGATCTGCGGACCTAGATTAGTATCACAGAACTGCCAATGTTCAACTAACAATAAGGCGACACTAAGATATTTGTGGTAAATCTATGACAAAGAATTTATTTTAATTTAATTAATTTATTTAATACGCTTTGGCAATATCGATGAATGCAATCGACTAATGAAAGTAATATGCCAACCTTTTTAAACACATGCTAAAGGGGACGCGTAGTCACTGCTTAAAAAACAATTTATCCGTCAAATATACCTACAATAAATTTCGGATTTTCAAATTCGTAATTATTAAAAGTGAACGTAACAATTGATGGGAACAAAGATATTGGCAAAACCCGATAAAATGTACTTTTTTTTCACTGGAATTTTTGGAACTTTTCACATATTGATTGGGGATCTGAAAGGTATGAATACACCAATTTAAAGCTCACAATAAAATTTTCCGAATTGAAATGCTAAATTCCCTGGACCATTGATATTTAGAACATATTCTAATTTCCTTATAGAAATTAGAATATTAATATAGGTAATATAGATATTATTAACATTTTCATATTATTTTTGCAATTTCAAGATTAAGTGCAATATTGGACCTAATTTATTGGCCTATGCAGACCTCGTATGAAATCCCTAAAGGTACATCAATATTAACCACGTCTCTAGTCAAATCTCGTACAAAACTTCTACCTATGTTCGTGCCATGGCCTCCTTAAGCATAAAATATGGATGGCATGGATTTATGCCATCAAACAGTGTCTGCCTGGTCATTTATATCACCAAACGCAAGGCGCAGAATATGTTCAGAAGTGCGAACTTGTACTAACATTGAAATTCGGCTGACTGAATATAATGAGATAAGAACTCTCTCGTATATTTTGTTAGAATGCCATAGCGCCTTATAAGTGGAACGCTAAAGGGGGCTAAAAACACATTTATCACGTACTTAATTAAAATGTAAAACATTTATGAAGTTTACATTAGCTTAATTAGTTAACGGTTTAGTCAAATATAGATGGACGAAGTGGGAAATGCTAGACCAAATCGCAAATGGAAAAAAAAAGATTAGAAGGCAGTTTACCTCTCAAATTTACCTTCAAAATTTGCAACTTCTTGCTGATGAAAATAATAGTGTAAAACAATAATTAATTTAAATCACAGGTTCCTAACATCTTCTAGATCTCCGCCCTATTTACAAGAAAGAAAGAAAATCCAATGTCCCCTCTCCCATAATAGTTAACAGATAGTAGCAAGCCAAGCAGTGTAATAGTGGGGAGATGTATATAAATATATATATATCTCCCTCTAGCGGCCATTTGCTACTACCTATGCGACATCAGAGATAACTTACAATAGGTAGCATCCGGCATAGGTTTTTACAAAGAATGATAAAAAATTCAATCATAAGCACGTTCTGGAAGTTATACTTAATTTTATCTATTGGAAGAATTATACTCTATATTTTGTACAAAAAGTAACGCAAAATACGCACAAATCAAATTGTAGGCATATATAAAATTGAATTTCAAAGAAGGTTTAACCTAAAATAAGCTTCACTTCAGTTATTTATCGACGACTAGATTAGTTGACATTTGTTATTTATTAAAATAGTATTCACATAGTATCAATCGCATTTAATACCTCACAAGTTACTTGTTAGAACAACTATATTAGACTAACACGAATGTCGTTCAGGTGCCTATTTTTGTCTTTTAACCTGTTACTCCAAAGCAATTATAGCAAAAAAAGTAAAAGAATATATGGATTTGTATAGCTTGTTTAATAGTAATAATAATGGCAATAAAATAAAGGATTTATTAGAAAAGTAATTATGTCCTCCTATAAGCTGGTGGAATTTTAAGACTATTTTCCCTTGTAATCGTAGAATGACCAAACCCTACAAGCAAGTTTCGCGTAAAAGGAGGAAAGTTAATTCTCCTGAGCCCCGTAGTTGCGTCACGCGATGAAGAAAATGCTATAATACCGCAGAACGTGACGAAACCCACGTCTACTTATGAACAAATCAAAGAACCAAACGAAGGGATGAATCTTTTATTATTTATTATTATGAGAAAGTCGCTTTACTGAATCAGTGCAAGATAACTGATTCGGACGCAGTTGCGTGCATAATTGGTGGCATTTCGGACGGAACAATACAGGCAGCTGCTAGAGCCAACGATTTTCAGAATTTGAAGTCTTGTGATGTGGATCAGCCAAGTACCTCAAGGCAGACTGTAGCGCCTTTTTTTCAAACGGAACTCTGGCAAATATTTTGAAAAACGAAAAATACATTCATCTAAACCATTTACCTGTTTCAAATGCAACCGAGTGGGGCATAAAGCATCGGAATGTCGATATCCGACTTGCGGCAACTATATACGAGTCGGACATAGGACTGAAGAGTGTAACAATACTTCGAGCCAGAAGAGCAAAGTTAAAAGAAGTTCAACAGAAAGGGTGTTATGACTAGTAACAGACAGCAATAACAAGTATTTTAAACAAGTGTTTGTGGGTCAAAAACCAAACACAGGCGTATATAGGATCTCCAGGCGAATTGACAAATTTACCACTGTACGTTGTTATTACCACTTCATCAGATACAACATATAAAAAAAACAGAACTACCTCATTTAATCCAAGGCAAGACCCCCTGTTTGGTATGATTTTCATGTATTTCAAGGATTTTAGAAGTTTACTCATTATTCCTTCCCATTGAAGATTGTATATAGGACATCACGGAATTCTCCTAATATCTACATGGATAATCCAAATGTTTTCATACGGCAACTATTCTAAATGGGGCCCGGTGGCGTGTCTCCGTTATTTGAGGTCCTCGAGGCATGAGACCTCGCCCCTGGAGGGTTGTTTATAGCACCCCCGGATGCGATATTGCCACATCGTCGGGTGCGATGTTGCCAGATTGTGCGGATTTTCCCTAGATATAGGGAATTTTTAACAGTATTTCGGGGGCCAGTTGCAATATCTCAATAAAAGTTGAAATTTCAATCTTGCTATATTGATATGCTTAATGCTCCTATACTATATTGATAAGTTTGAAAATACAGTTGTCAAGATATAATAGAAAACGTAGAAAACTGTTACACCCCGTGTTTATTTCAAATGGGATATAAAGACCTCATGTCTTTCTGAGAGAGAACTTAATAAAGCGAAGCTTTTAAACCCCCGTGCAATATGTATAATGTGAAAGCTTTGCGCGTTCTGTATGTAATTTCAACTGATTTGTTCAAAATACTGTCCCAGTCAATGGAGTATGTAAAACGCAGTCTAAAAATATAATATAGGATACGAAATAAAAAATATATGTAATTTCCATTCTGTTCCCTCCCTGCCAATAAAGCTTTCAATTCTGGTTGTGATAGATATTTCGTATTCGGGAATGATTCAATAAAAACAAGACGCAATCGTCGCAACATTACCTCGAAATGACACTTCTACAAATTTCAGAGTGAAATTATTACTCTGTTCTGAAAAATTTAAGAAAATATATTATATCTAATTTTAAAATGTTCTTTTCTTTCAAACAGTGATTTGAAAGAAATTTACAAAGTAAAATAGTGATTTTACTTTGTAAATTCTTTACTAGCTGCGCTTTGAAGACCACCGATTTCAAATGACCCCAAAGAGAAATAAATGAAGAGGTCTTAAGTCGAGTGATCTTGTAGGCAACTCGATTGTTCCTCTTGTACCAATCAATCTATGGGGATAGCGATTATTTCATGAATAAGTAGTTGAACGATGACAGTAAAATTGCTTATATTTTCATTTTGTATTTTTTATATTTTTACGAAATTATGTCAAAAACAAAATACGCATTCCTAAATCAGCTTTACCAATAATAATATAATTATTAAACGATATTTACAGTTCATAAATACATACATATATTACATATATAATATAAAATATGTTTTGTTTGAAACTTGAAAAACACAATTTTCTTAGCGGGTGTCTTATGTGTACCTAAATACATTTTTGTTTGTGATACCAATTCTGCATAATTTTTATACGCCGAGCGGTTTCTTTTACATATATACTGTAGCTGAATGTTATCAAACATGCTCATTGTTTACTTTGAGCCGTGAGAGTCGAGAAGCGTTAAATCACAAAGTAGCAGGGTGTGATGTGAATATTTATATTTTCGGTATTATTTTAGTAATATTATGCGCCACCGTTACAGGCAGAATTTCTAGCTATTCCTCTAATACGGCTGGTTTAAGCTCAAGTCTTGACAAACAATTAATCGATGTAATTACTCCGTCAGTCAAGTGCTCTACTGAGACTCTAGATAGAGCAAGCCATATTTTTTACCGCTACTGATTATACGTCTGACATAATGGAATGGACTTTGTTCATGTATACATAAAACTGACTGTATAAATCACATTCAATATATATATATATATATATATATATATATATATATATATATATATATATATATATATATATATATATATATATATATTGTTACGTTTTTTATTTATTGTTTATTATATTATATAAGTGAGTGAATTATTTATTTTTAATTTTGTTATTATTATTATTATTCATATATCTGACATAACTTTAGTGAAGTGATTGCAAATTTAATATTTTCTTTTTTTATTTATTAATATATATATTGTTACCTATTTATTACCTTTTTTATTATTCCCAGGCCTCTTACCTCTTACCTCTTTTAGCATGTAGTACTCTCTTCTTTAGTAGTCGATTCTATATGGCTTTAATGAAGTTTAATGCAGGTATGAAGAATCTATGCAATGTACACAATTAAAAGGCAACGAAACAAATATATATTTGGTTTTATTTATAAAGAATTTTTATTTATTTATATATAATGTCTATTTGTTTGAATATTGATTTATTTTGTTTAATAATGTTTTCTTATTGTCTCTAGTAATCTCGCTATAGACGTTGACATTGTATGATAGGTACTGTCATTAAATCTTCAGGATTCCGCAATATTCACAACAAACACAATTACTTCTGTTATATGACTATATTGTTATATTATATGATATGTTTATATGATGCTTGTTTTACCTCATTGTTATTATGTTTGATATATAGCATTTCTCTACCATATTATAGTTGTCACAATTTGCTTTATTTGTGTACTTGTACTAAGATCTCTCGAGTCATTCTATTATTGTACGTTATTAACGATAAATATGTTATTCAGGAAACTTATGTCTAGCCTTCGACTATGAGTTCTTACTTTGTACAACTTTAACTATATATATACCTGATTTTATATTTGTTATTTCAGAGCAATCATTCTTATATCAACAATATACTAGGTAGGTATACAATCATGTTTATCGTTAGATATTAATTTTAGTATTTCTATTTTACGATCATCAGTGAGAGTTTCTATTTTCATTATAATATATATATATATATATATATATATATATATATATATATATATATATATATATATATATATATATATATATATATATATATATACTGTGCTCATTTTAAAACTTACCACCCCCTGCACCGCAAAATATTGGAGAAATTACCAGGACACGTAGGGGGGAACATTTTTTACAGTCAGGGGGCCTTGATATGTTCAACCCCCTAACCCATAGCAACCCGTATTTTAAAATCTTAAATGGAACTACCCCACATGTTACACATCATTTGAGAGTAATTTTCATTGCGAATACATGAGTGTATGATTTTTGGAAATCGGTTAAGATTTTAAAAAAATATTTGAAAAACCGCAAATTTTTGAGAACAGGGACACGTATCGACTTTTATTTTAGGGTGGAGGGACATTTTTGACTGTCAAGGGGTCTTGATACCTTCTTCCCCCTAACCCCCAGCAACTCCAATTTAATTTTTTTAATTTTAACTACCCAACGTGTGATACATCATTTGAAAGCCATTTTCATGGTCAATACAGCAGTGCATCATTTTTGGAAATTAAAACAACGAAAGAAAAGTCTCAAAAAGTTTAATCGTCTCCGGATGATGCCAACTTTGTTGGCGAAACGCGCGTCGAGCGAAGTGAAAGTGTTTTGGTGTTTGTGGAAACTACTCCGAGTGTTATAGTTACATCAAAGGTTCCAGCCCTATCCAGTAGAAAGTAACAAATTTTAAGTGGATACGTCCTGTAGTCGTTTTTTGATAATTCCACAGGAACCTAACAGTTTTCTAGGATAAAATTATAATGTGTTAATCCAGGCAGTATCTGTGTGCCAAATTTCATCCAAATCCTCTGAGCCGTTTTTGAGTGATTGAGTAACAAACATATATCCAAACATACCAACTTTCACATTTATTATATTAGTAGGATATAAAAATCTCCAGCGCTAGAACAAACTAAAAAAAAACGAGGTTCGAGGTTCTTGACTAGAGCAAACTAATGCCAACATTGTTTTGCTGTTGTTGAATGTAACTACCAAACATTTTTTTAGGCCAAATTTCCGATTCCTCTCTGAACTATTTTGTCCCGGTATTCGCTTGTGTTAGGTTTTAGTTTAACCCGATGGAATCGCAATTTAGGAGGCCGAGAGGGAATTTCAATAACGGACGTTGTCTTATTGAAATTAGACACAATACTAGATGGATTAGACAATAGACCGTACAATGCGAGGACAGGCTCGTGGCTCCAATGGAGTTGATACCCCGCCAAGCAGCAGAGCAGAGAGTTAATGTAACGTGGATCTTCCACACCATTACGCTACACGGAATCGCATGAATTTATTTCTTCCACACTTCTTGACTTGAGTAGTAGATCCATCTCAGATGTACTAATATGAACGCGGTCGTATCACTGGTTTAAATACTGGAAAGAGAGATCTGTAATTTTCTTCCGAGCGTAGGTATATACACTTATTTTTCGGTCTCTAAACTTATAATTTGTTTATTTACTTGTTTCTACTTATGCTAAGTTGAACAGTTGATAAGTAGAGGTGACATATACACACAGTTAAGTGAGTATGTATATGTATTATTTGCATGTTTTTAAGGGGCCTAAAACTATAAATTTTATTGAACTATTTTTTCCATTTTAGGATATATTTTGGTATACAATGACTGACATAATAGTTATGGCAATTTAATATTTAGATGGTTTGAATCAGAGAAACTGTACATATATTTCTGCTTCCGATACAAATCCTGGCAGAAATTATTAAAATTGTTATAAAAAATACCCTAATAAAAAGTGCATAAAAGCTATCAGTCATACCAACAAGAAGTAGTATCTCTAATATACATCATTTTGGAAAATGAACTTCTTATGTCTCTTAAGGAACTTCTTATGTTTTACATTAAAGACGTATGATATATCCAAAACTAACTGTTAAATTAAATAATCAATACTGCATCCTTAATATAATATATTCATAGCTCCTTCATTTTATAATTCATTATATTTGGTTACTAATAACATTGATTCCATGAACTATCCTGGAGAAATAGTCGCAATGCACCAGACAACAGACATTTAAAATAAATAGGAAGGAAGACATATCAAATTAGTTTCAGCATAGCTTGAGGTGTTGATTAGAACTTAGTTAAATTATGTATCCACCAAGGTTCGAGCTTACCGGACAGATTTCAGTAGAATATGATGCAACATAATGCAACAATTTTAGCATTATTGGGTTTTCTCTAATAATATTATATCTCCAGTCTAAAATATTCTCCAGATTGGTTTTTAATATGCAAGCGAGAAATTTCAAGCTGCTGAATAATTGAAACTTAACTACTGACTGACACCTTTTTTTCCCGTTTTATCCTATTCGTGCCAGGGAGAGAATTTCTTACAGGGATATCGATATCAGAAAATAATTAATTTACACCTCACCATATTATATATATATATATATATATATATATATATATATATATATATATATATATATATATATATATATATATATATATATATATATATATATATATATATATATTAGTTTTGTTAAAGTTGTTAAATATAAAGTTCTTTACTATTCATATTTGTTTGGCGAAAAGAAATCTTGGGTTGGTAGCAATTTATTACGTACAGAAATAAGCAAATAGATGAATAATACGGAAGACACTTCTTGCATATCGGGACATATATACGGAAACGAAGTTGTACAAGTTGTACAAGTTCGTTCACCTTTTTTGCGGATCTTCAGAGTGATGTACCATCAATAAAACAAATCGTCGTATTTACACGAGGTGTTTTCCGGGCGGTAGTTTGGTCGAAGAGGGCCTATGCGCCTGATTTAACCCCATTTGATTTCTTCCTTTGGGGTTATTTGAAAAGCAAAGTTTACTCCCCAAAACCGAGGAATCAGGAAGAACTAAAGGAACGAATACGGCACCACATAAGAGAAGTGACTCGGATTGTTTTAAATAATATACGGGCGGCAATATTCAATCGCTTAGAATTGTGCTTAGGATAGAACGGTCGTAATTTCCAGCATTTAATTTAGATTAATATTTATTTATACCTCCGTTCTTATTCGTTTTCATCTATTCTCTGTTTCTTACTACGTTTTACTCTGTTTTCTTAAGTTGTTCACTGTTTACTGTATTCTTATTAATATTTTGGTCGTATTAAATTAAATGTGTTTGAGACCAATATTGCGTTTTCAAATTGTTATTTTCCATGCACCAGTAGGGTATTTTGTATGTCATGATTAAATTTTTATTAATTCGTTGATACCTTTGTTTCTCAATATAAATATAAAGTGTGCTATATTGTTATAAGGAGCTCGTCTACAAGAATCTGTTGGAAAAATATATTGTTGCCGTTTAAAAAAATTATCGATGACGTCATAACCCGGAACACCTGGAGGCCACCTTATTGTATATTGCATCAAAATAAGCGGAATTAAAAATAAAAATCAACGTGTCCGAGGATTTCAAATAGAAACGTCAGTCTTATACAACAACTTCCTCATATATTGATATACTGAAGGTTTCACCTCAGTAGTCGGTTCTGGGGCGATGATAAACACACTCAGTACATACATTCAAAGACAGATAAGATTATCGTTAAGATATACAAATTTATTATAAATTCAAAAAATGCAGAAGTAGGAAGAATGCAGTAGGAAAAATTCAGATGTTCAAGAAATGCTGAAGTCATAAAAGATTATCAAGAAGCATAGCAATATTATAAAAAGGAATAGGAAAACATAGTTATCATAAATTTTGGAAATATATTCTTCGTTACTAATCAATAAAATTATTTCTCTAGCTTCTTTGTTCACTGCCTGGGTGTTAGATATATTATAATGCGTCTGTAGGTATGTACCAGGTAATCTGGCAGCTCAATGTTTAGTTCTCTATATGTTATTAGTTTATTACACGATACTATTATTTCGACGTCGCTTCTTAGCTTAGTATAATGATAAATAAAGCCAGTGCTTCTTAAGTGAAATAGAAAATAAGGGAAGCGCAAATAAAATGTGTGGTTTAGTAAATCATGAAAGGGAGTATGGCTCACAGATCATAAAGTAGGTTATATACTTATGTAGTATGTATACATGTAGTATGTATACATTAGTAGGTATATATAATATAATGTGTTGAAAATATATTATTGGAAGTGAATATTAATGGCAATAAATTATGAAATGGTAACATGTGGATATGAATGGTAATAACATCGCCTTTATTGAGGCTCTTCACAATGGTGTACGATTTATTTAATTGGTCATTTAAACATGAATTTATTATTAAAACCTTTCTAAAAAGGTTTCATCTATTTCTGTCAAAATATTTGCGACATCTTTGCTAACGCATCGTCTGATAATATTCACAGCTATACTCGGTTTCGGAAATAAATGAAAGTAACTCTGCCGTGTTAACGAAAAACTCATGTGATTCAAGGTGAAATGTTCACAATAACCCGAACCGTTTTAAAGTTCATAGCATCACTATTTTTAATAAAAATTATTTGCCAAAATCATTAGTTTAAAGTTTTGTATGAGACTTGTTTAATTGGGGACATTTGGGGCCTATTTTTGTTCATTAATATTAATAATTGCAGATAGGGTATTTCTGTGTATTTCATATATTGCTTAAAAACACCTTATCTACACGGTGTTTTTGTGTTATATTATATCTTACTTTAATTTTAATGTGACACAAAAACACCTTATGTGTGTAGATAAGGTGTTTTAAAGTAACATATAATAATTAAAGCCACGTGTCGTAAATACCATATTTGTAATTATTTATTGCTGTAATGTTGAATTTTGGCACTTAATAATTTTACAAAAGATACAATTAATCGAACTTTGAATCCATTTTATTGCAAATATGTACCATATTAATATACTTAACAAGGGGGAAGGGTTTAATTAATTAAATTATTATAAAAAGACAGATTCCTCTCAAAAACCTCGCATTAAAGGACATAATTTCTTTATGATGTCATCTTTCTTTGATTTTGAGATACCCCTGCAGATTAATCTTGATTTAGGTTCATCCATGTTTTTTAGATATTTCGCAGTTAAAAAATTCAGGTCTGTGTATGGGGAATCATATTCGTTTGAGAACCACATACTAAAACCGCCCCTTTCGAATTTTAATTTTACGATATTACTTAGATATTGTCTTGGCGAACATTTTTTAATTTTCTGCAATAAACTGTTATCTTTCAAGTCTTCATATTCAGTTAGCTCCATTGTCAAAACATTCACATTTTTTATCTTGACTTGCTGGATGGCTCCTTGGAAATCGTGGTAGACTTTCCCACCATCTCCAGTTTTTCATGTTGGGTCATATGAATTTAAGGATTGTTCCACCTGGTGGTGGAACTATCAGCCGACATAAATGTATGACATGGCTCGAAATAGTAAATTTCTATAATGTTCGCAGCATTGCGAAATGGCACAGAGGACCCAGAGGAAATAAGTGTGTGTTTATAAATTGTGAAATGAGTCGTCAGTCACATGAAATTAATTATAACAAAAATATGTAAAATATGTTAAAAAGATAAAAAAAAATATGCCGTCAACATACAGGGTGGTCACACGAACACGGTGAGGAATATTATGGGCAAACAACTAAACAACCTTATAAAAAGTTTATTATTGAATGTGTTACGCCACTGGATATACCTAACTGGTTTCGTCGTTAGCGGCTCAACACAGCTGAAAATGTCCTTGCCCACACATATTTGGTAGACGAGATTTTCGGACTCTTTCTTTTAAAAACTGTTTACATTTTGAAAATTTGTTAACTACTATTAGATGCGATGTAGTTTTCTGAATACGAATACAAATTATTTTCAGATCATATAAAATTGGATACCTATATTAAAAAAGTTGTCCATTTTACATCAGTTCTCAAATTTGTTCCATTTAATTTTAACTTGACTTGAAAAAGTCATAATTTCGATTTTACTCCACTATGATCTCATGCAA
This sequence comes from Tetropium fuscum, assembly GCA_964058915.1. NCBI lineage: Eukaryota > Metazoa > Arthropoda > Insecta > Coleoptera > Cerambycidae > Tetropium > Tetropium fuscum. Next base: position 24,772 of record CAXKVY010000236.1, read on the forward strand.
CGTAGTAAACTTTAATTTCCGTCTCTATATCTGCAGGACATACAATTTCTACACAAATATAAAAGTAGGCATATTGAGCATTAAGGCAACTAGCTCAATAATCAATATTTTTTGTATCTGTAGGTACCTAAGTAGCTATAAAAAGTTTCAAATATAAACTTGTATAGTTTGTAACTTCGAAACATGAGACATAAAAACCCGAACAATAAACCATCATTATATCGATCTCTTCACACGTGCTACCGCATTTTTAACAGCGTTGTTAAGTATAACCGATTTTCAGGAATTTAAGGAAAAACAAATGAATTTATATACAACGCCCATCACATTATGACATTATCATATAGTATACCAAATATTGATCACACTGTTTTCACACTATTTTCACACACCTTTCGTCATATCATAAAACAATTGGATGGTGAATGTGATGAAGAATAAGAATGTTTCCCAATCAAATATTACGGATCCATTTTATACGTTTCTCGGCCGTGTCACATCCGCATCATTGGCATTCATTTGGATGTCTAAATTGCCTAATACTATCGAACGTTTTGTGGTAAAGTGGGGTCATCAATAACTCTTGAAATAGAAATAATACAGTTTTGTGTTAAAATTGATTAGTTATTAGTATTCTATCAAAACATAACTTGTTGAATGAAAGCGCCTTTATAGTGACGATTTTAGCTTGCTGTAAGAAAAGATATACTGCCCCGATCTTCCATTGTGGCAATTGTGGGTATCCTTTGAATTTTTTATGTCTCATATTTCGATGTTACAAACAGTACTTATCAATGACGTATTATCTACGTCGTTGCTGACATAAAACGATCCAATTTGAATGGATTTTTAAATATTAAAATTTGTTATATGAGCATAAAATTAAAGAAGATTTCGTAATACTTCTATTGTCACATAATTTCCAAATTTTAAAATGGAAATTAAATTCGCTTGCCGACGGCTTTTTCGGAGCAGTTTTTAATAACTTTTTAATCAAAATTATTTCAAAAATCGGCTTAACTACTGGAAAGTAAAATCCGGTATGGAACACAACCGTTACTTGAAATAAATTAACATAGAATATTATTGGGTTGGTTTTAGTAATAAATATATAATCTCACAATGAAGTGTTATTTTCATATCTGCATTTTTTTATTTTGATATAACTAAAAAAGTGTAGTAATATATAAAGGAAAGATTGAGATTATCCTTTTTATTTATATAATAGGTTATTTACTTAGCATTTAAATTTGCCATGTAAACTTGGCAACATCCCATAGGAGGTAATTAGCTAGACTTTCGACATAAGTGGAAAATTAAAAGACGGAGCATAATTTATGAATTAAGGAATTAAAAAACTGCATTAGAGCTTCATCTAGAATTCTCATTAGAACCCTCAGTTTAAATAAATTTTGTGTAGATGTCGTTTATCATTTACAGCGATAATTCTGTGCATTACTACTGACTCTCTATTCACTTTTTCTATGTTATTAGAAATAAACTGAACATATTTACCCATTGTATATCCGGACGTATATACGCCTATTGCCCCTTTATTGAGGCTAATCAGAATGATGTACGATTTATTTAATTGGTTACTTATAATGGCTCATCAGAATGATGTACGATTTATTCAATTGGTCATTTATACTTGAATTTGCCATTATATATAACCAATTAAATAAATCGTACATCATTCTGATGAGCCTCAATAAAGGCGAAAGTTCTTGTACAACTTCTAAATGATTAGTTTGCGTATATACGTCCAGATATACAACGTTTAAGTGTTTTAAATTGATTTCCAATAAATAAATTGCTACAAACCCCAGATAACTTCTTACGTAATAAATATGAACAGCGTAATAAAAATACATAATAATTGAACTTTGTCACAATTTACAATTGACACAATATCATAATTTTTCTTTGTAGAGTTTACTTTTGACCTTTACAAAATTGGATTTATCAGTAAACGAATTTCTTAAGGGGAAACTGTACGCTTGTTAAAAGGTTGACTGCGTATTTATCATCTCGTTATATGGATCAGTGAAGCATAGAATAATTGTGATCTTGAGAAAAAATCGCCATAAAGGAAGGTCAAAATAAGTCACTGTGTTCTGTAGTATATTGTGTAGGTATATAAATAACTGATATATTGCCGAGTTGATATCGGAAAATATACAAATGTTGTTTTGTAGAGAACTCCTTCTGAAATATAGTTCCGCATTAACTTTCCCCTCGATCCTCGAATTACATTTTTATTTACAAACAGATTTTCAGGTAAATTATCTAGATTCTAGAGACTGTAATTAATACATCGTTCAGTTATCAGAAGTTCAATCGGGTCTTAAATTGAATAACAGTGCATTCGGAGCATGGATTTAGACTATGATTGACTGTTCGCATAAAGATAAGTTGTACCTGATTTGAAAAGTGTGTTGCTTTATATGTAATTTAACAAGGAAACAAAACACAGTGAAGATCATTTGATTTGTTTAAAGGAATAAAGTAATAATGCATAAATCATGATACATTGCTACGCTGTTGAATAATGAAAAATTTGTATCATTTACGTGATTTAAATAATAAGTAATTCTGTAAAGTATAATTAGTCAAGTGGATAGGTCGAATGCCAGGTGATAGTCCTGGAATGCTAATGTGATCTTTGTGACAGACATAATGTTAAAAAAGTTATTAATTATGATAATGATATCAACTCTGTTCAAATTAACGCATAAATTGACCGAAATTTTTTTGCTACTTTTTTTAGTAGCCTGGAGTTCGATATCAATGATTTTTTTTCATTAGAGAATTCATTCATTCATTTTCATTCATTAGATAATAGAAGGCTTAATTCTTAATACTCTTTTTTTAATAAAATAGTTAATTATTTAAGTGAAATCCCAAACTTCTTATCACAAACTCTAATAAATGTACCTCAAAGGGATTCAAAAGTTTGGAAGTATTCAATATATCATTTAGAAACACTAATCTTTTACAGAATACACCTTTACGTCGAAAGGCTCGAAATTCTAATAAATATTTTGATGTTACTGATTTTTTTTGTATGTCACGTAACTATAAAACGTCTATTAAAACTTAATTTTATGTGAGTGAAGAGTATCATCATTTTATATAATATATTCTTATTTTGCATATATTTTTTGCTGTGCACAGTGTGTTATTAGTGTTATTATTGTATTATTTTCTTTTTTTAGGTTTGATGATTGTACTATATCAAACGCTACATCGATAAATAATATAATCCCGTGGATACTGTAGTGGGTGTTTAACCTGTATGTATTCCTGTATGACAATAAATAAATAAATAAATAAATAGGCCTAACAAACCGTAAACTGAGTATAAGTTGAACTTAATAGCGATCCTTGAATGCCGCGTTTGCTAGTCATATTAAAAGTCTTATTCGAATTTTAATCTGCTGCTTGCTTTTCACATTCCATTATCGCAAAAGCGAGTGTCACATTCTTAAAAAAACAATTTCGGCTTGCGGGGCAAATTTAATATCCGTGTTCCCTGGGAAATACATATTTTGTACATTAAACCATTACAGCGCGGTTTGCTAGTATTAAACAAAAAGTCATTCAAATGACCCACGTGATAATAGACAAAGGAACACGTTATATTTTTATATAACATAAAAATCTACTTTTTTAACTTTCATATAAATAGTATATTTTTTAAATTTGCCCCCTTTAATTCGATTTAAAATATATTTGAGTCGTTTGAATAGTGATTTGTGTGCCCAAAGAGAAGGGGCACTATTGAAGGAAAGGTCATATTCGGCCCGTTTTCTCCAAAAATTATATGCAACTCTATAGATTTTTCTACTGTGCTAAATAGCTAATTAATTAAGGAAAATAAATAAGGAATGTGGAGCTCGCTGTATGTTTCAGTTTTAAAATTATGGAAAAATACTAGAGGAGTGTCAGACGAGCGCCATTTTAATTACCTGATACAAGATAACTTGATGTTATGAATAGTAAACCTTAAAACTTATCTGTAAATGATCGTTTCTTCATTTTATAATTTTTCCAATAATTAGATGTTTATTATTTCGTTCTTATTACAAAATGCATTAACATTTAATTTTTTTTGTAAATACTCTAGGTATTAATTTACAGCGAAGTATGCCAGGATCTATGGAAAGAGGATAAGGAATTTATTATTCTCGGATGAGAACCACTCAGATTAACAAATTTAATAAAAGATGTCTAAAACAAATTTATTGATCTCTCTGGCAATGTCAGTGTCCTGGACATGAACTAGGCATTCCCGTTTTTATCGTCTACTGAAATGAATTTTAATTATTAACTGTTATTATAGCATAGCTGATTTTATGAATTGTCCTGCTGTTTATAATACTTTACACACGTTTACACGTACACCCGTTTCTATGTTCAATTTATTACTTTTTATAATATATTGTATTGTGCGACTTCAAATGTACAAATTTTATATAATGTGGTCAATAAATTACTACTCCTACTATCTTTCAAGTTGCTCTGACAGTTTTAAAGATATTGTAAAGATATATATGATCACGATAAAAATATTTTAATTTTTTCAGATTTAGAAGCAATTTTTTAGATAAGCCAGTCTTACTATTATTTTTCTTAGATACAGGGCACTCATTTAATCCCAAAACCCACGGGATCAGTTAATTTCTGTTTACTAGTAAATAAAATGTCTGTAAGTTAGTATTTAAGAAGTTTCGATGTAAATAACTAAATAAAAGTCCTTATGAAATGTGAATTCATAGATTTCATGGCCAATAATTCACAGGCGTGCCTGAGGGTTTTCAATGTATTTTATTCCAATTTTTTAGTGAACTTTACCAGTGTTTTACTAGAGTTGCTGTAAACTGCGAATTCACTTCTATATTAAACAATAGTCCTTTTAAGAACTGGGAAAATTCCTTCAGTTTTTACTTAAGTTGAACGTACAAAATTAGAATTATGTTTATTTATTTGTTAAATTTGTAGTGTGAAAAAAATGCAGCTTACTGATATATTAAATCGCTCCTTTTTGCCGCTAGATGGCAAAGTTTGTAAAAAAAATTATTAATTTTGTAAATAACTGGAATAGGTATTACTCGATTTTGATTATTTTTGGGGTGTGGACTCTCCATCGAAACATTTTGGTGATATACCGAGTGTTTTTTAAAACTTATAACTCATGGAAAATTGATGTACGGCGATAATATCCGTTCATAACTTTTTTTCCTTTGGTGCAATAATGACAACTATTTTTTAATTGATAGGTGATACAATTTGAATGTTTTTAGGTCTCCTATAGAATTTTATTAAATTAGTGGTTGAGGTACAAAAAATATTTTTTAAATGTCCAACATTATTCAAGTTACTGAATGGATTTACAGGTAACAACTACACAGAGAACTAATATTCCTACCTGTATGGAATTACACCTGCAAATCCGATAAGATAGCTATGGTCGTTCACCAATACCTCCACCAGGTGTAGACTAGTTTCGAGCTGTTTGGCTCTCATCAGTACACCGTAGGTAGAGGAATTAATGAATGACCAAAACTATCAAAACAGTCAAGCAGACTAAGCAGTAGTGTGCAAGACTAAGCAGTAGTGTGCAGTAGTGTGCAAGCAAGTAGTGTGTTTTGATAGTTTGATAGATACAAACTTTGAAGCCATCTAGCGGTCACACGAAGCGATTTAAGATACCGCTGAATTACTTTTATTATATCTATTTTTAGTCCAGAAATCTGTAGTCATCCGTTGTACAAATTATTACTGGATATCCTGTATTATATAAATTCAGTAAACTTAAAATTAATTAAAAGTATATTTTTGCACGTCCAGGATGACTTGACATCTTTACTGAATTTCTTGAGACATTTTGTAAGTGACGTTTACAAATTAGCGATCGGTAGTGAATACTTACCGATAAGTAGGGAGACTGTAAGTAAACCACATTGCGAATAGCTTGAAGGTTTTCTCATATTATCTCTCGTTGGACTTGTTGGAAATAATTATGGCGAACAATCCTACTTGCCAAATATTTTCTAAGCTTGAATCGCCACTTTCTTTAGTCATTAAATGTGAAATATTATTGTTTAGTTTTAATTAAATTTTGTCAATATTTAAGAGTGCAGAGAATGTTATAAGCGCAGTCATCAAGTGTCACAGACGGTCATTCTACGCTAACAGACTAAGCCGTTAGAAGGTCCCTTCAAGGGATTTGACAAGGATGACATTTAATAAATCGTCTAACGCCTAACTACTACTCATATTTATGTAAATAGATGTGGGAAAGCCCATCGTAGTAAGTTATACCATCGTAGTAAGTTATACCTACAAGTGCATGAACTAAACAAAATTTAATTCGTTTTATGCATTTTACAAACATTTTTGTTTTAATTATAAGTTGGTACCTACCTACCTACATTATCATGTTCGTTTCTTCCTACTTACGGGGGAGGAAGTTTATGTTAGTTTGTTAGTTTACAGGTAAAGCTAGGGTATAAAAGCGTTGGTACATTTTACTTATTCTATGTTAATGTGCCTTTTATGTTTTATTTTATTTTTGTCTGTTTTTGTGGCTTTTTTGGTTGTTTTTGGTTTTCTGTTTTATTTGGTTTATATTGTTGTTATTTTAAGTTTAATTTTACATGCTTTTAAACTGTTCTCTTGCATTTTCTTTCCATTTTTTCATTTTCTTTTGGATGATTTGTGCCATTTTACAAGAAGCCCTGGAAACGATACACAACGATAAACTTCAACTTGGCTATTTCCACCAAGACGGAGCCCCAGCACATACGTGCAGACTCTAAGATATTAACATGAATATTAGTAGGGGGTTTGTGGCCTGCACGAAATCCTGATCTTATACCCCTATATGTTTGGACGAATTAAATATGATATTTTTAAAAATCGTCTCCATATACTTGCAGAGTTGGAGGCAGCAATTCAGCAAGAAATATAAAGTAAAACTCCGGATGAACTTGAACGTGTTTTTTTGACTACATGAAACGCAGAACAAATTTGTGTTTATTGTGTTTAGAACACGGAGGTGGTCATTTTGAACATCTATTTGAACTTGAAAATCTTGTATTTAATTTTCTAACAGGGACGTACTTGTCAATAATTACGTGAAGTTTTCTGTACAAAACGGTGCTCGCTTAATTAGCTCCCAGATAATGGAATAAATTTATAAGGGCGTATATACGGGGAGAGGGCGTAATTACTCCCTCCCCCAGAACTTAGTGGAAAAAATGAAAAACCGTGTTCATGTCCTTCTTCAACTTGTTTTGCTGTGTATACTGAAACCGACTATACCGGAGAAAAGCCAAAGGCCATCGTAACAAATTTCTAGTCGATACGTGTAGGTACCTTGGCATGTATAGATTTTACCGATGAAATTTTAACGAGTTTTCCCATTGAGAAGCTACATTTGTGATACCCTCGAATATACCAGCTTTTTAAGATTCTGCGCAGACTACCTGTCAGTGTAGCCTCGGCAGAAAGAAAGAGATTTAAAACTTGGTTGCCTATTACAATCGGCTCACAGGGTTAGCTTTAATGCATGTAAATAAGATATAAAACCTTCTCCTGAATCTGTGTTAAATCGATTTGCAACTAATTCTGCTTCTCATAGTCGGGTCATGAATTTAATTATTTAGAAAACTCATTTATGTTCTATTTCTGTGTGTATCCAGTTTTTTTATTTTTGCTTTTATGAAAAAAAGTGTTCTGTTTTATGCTATGTGTAGTTGGTACGTTGTCAGTTTTTATTGATGTGTTGACTGATTTATAATCTACTATAAAATGTTTTTTTTAATTTTGTTTGATCTTATTTATATTTGTGATTTGTAAAATTTTTGTTTTGTTTTCTACACATATATATCTAAAAATTTCTAATATTAAAAAAACCTATGTAATACCAAACAAACTGGGGAACTTGGAACCGTTATACCCCCTCCAGACAAAAAGCTATCTGTGCCCCTGTAAATGTAACCAGGGAATTTGCGATGATTCTTAATTGATGAAATAGTAGTCCGCTTTATTATAACTATAAATTATAGTCCTAAATTTATTCAAAGGTGTTAATAAGTATATTATGAATCAAATTTATTTCCATAGCTGAGTGGTGATTAGTCTCATCCTCCTTAACGAGTGGGGTTGCATTTATAATTTTGATTTATGTTATTAAATTGAATAAGTTTTAGATAATATACTAGAGCAACTATATCGGCAGACTTGTTGCCTATATTTATAGACTCCGAAAATGCTTCGTTACTCACGAGGACCCACATTAGGTAGATTAAAATCGCCCTAGATTATAGCAGTATATTTTACAAAATATATCCATTTGGGTGAAACGTACTTAAAAAACTATTACTCATCACCTGGGGGCAAAATCGAACGCGACAAATATAGATTTATAGTCTCTTAATATTGACTGTATGCAATAGGGAAATAAGAGTTAATGGATATATGTCATGCTAGAGCTGAGGGAAAATTTAATGCGTATATAAAAGTTTTTGAAGTAATAAAAGTCAGGTTTGGATATTATAGATAGACCTAATATCAATTATCGTAATATAAGTTCAAACTGAAAAGATTAGGTTACTAGGTTACTGCTAATGTTTTTATTATAATTGTTTCATTATAAGTCTCTTTAGATATGAAAGGGAGTATCATTAAAAATGCAATTCCTCAATCAATGTACTTATACATAATTTCTATAAATGCAGGTATAAATTGCATTTTTAATATTTATTTTGACAAAAAATTCGTGATGAGCGATTCCAAAAATCCCGAGGCACCGATTTTGGATTGATTGTCACCATAAAAGGCAAAAATGTCCGCCATATTGTAGCCACCATCGTGATTTAAAAAAAAATAGTTATCAGCGACTTCAAAATATACGAAGCACCAGTTTTGTGTGGATCCTTACCGTAAATAGCAAAAATGTTCACCATTTTCAAGGCGTCATAGTGAATATCTATTTTATTCATTTTGACAAAAAATGCGTGATCGGCGACCCCAACTTTCCCGAGACACCGATTTGAAGTCGATTCCGACCAAAAATAGCTAAAACATCCGCCATTTTGAATATTTATTTTGACAAAAAATACTTGATGTGTTGCCTCAAAAACTCCAATATACAGATTTTGAATCTCTTCGGATCACAAGAGCAATATTCATTCGCCATTTTGAAAAGTTACCAGTAAAAAGTACTGTAGCAACTTTACGGGCGAAATCCGCATTGGAATAAGAAACGTCTTAAAATTGAAAATAGAGAAGAAACAAAAGTGTGGTATTGGCAAGGATCGAACCCGGGTCCTTTCGCTCGTGGATCTACTTATATATCCGCGGCGCTTAATTGACTGACTTCAATTATGGATGAATCAGTTGAGGGTAGCAAACACGCAGGCATATAGCTTCCAATAGCCATACCGCAGCCATATATATAACCGATCGATTTTATAAAATTTTGGTATGTCATTTTCCGTGGCCATCTTAATGTAGTAGAAAGGATTCAGAACTGTATGATATGTTATTATTGATATATATTTCGCTCACAAACAATAGAGATTTTCCTTTACGAAGGACAATTATTTTGCGAAATATTACGTTGTCATCCGGACAGACGGAGTGACGGACACTTTTGTCTCTTAATCAGTCATCGTATAATCAATCATCGAATTACTAGACAAAACTTTGAAGTCACTGCTGTGCTGCGCATATTAGGTATTGCTAAGTGAAGACACATATTATAAACACATATTATATGTCGCTCGCGTAATAAAGTATTAACCAAAACAATATCATTTGACATAACATGTGTTTAAATATTTACGTCAATCGTCACCACTGTCATATTTTTAATCAGATTCACATGATATAAATGCGAATGGACAAATAAATAAATAAGAACATGGCAACGCATTAACGATATCAATATCAAGCACTCATATTCTCTGATAATATGAACCTTTTTAATATATATATATTTAGGGTGGTCCTTATTTTAGAAATGTCCCAATTTTTTTTAGTGCTCCCACTAAATCGGAAGTAGAGGCCTAGAAAATAAATATGGAACAATAAAAAGTCGACAAAAAATAACTTGTTGAATTTTAAATGGAATTTAAATTAAATGGAATGTATTTATTTGAAAGTGTAGTGAATGAACTAATTATAGAATATTGACAAACTATCAAGCAGGATTCCGCAAGCATAATTCGTGCCTTACTAACATTTGAAAAAAATCATTAAATGATAAAGAATTGAACGTGTATGTTCAAAGAGAAGGTTTCCGCAGAGCATTAGAAACTATAAATAGGAACCTACTATTGTTAAAGTAAAAAAAACTATGTGTTCGCAGCAGTAATAATTTAGTGGCTAAGTGAGTATTTAAGAGATCGATCTCAAGTGATCAAGTATATCAATAATACATTTACGGTTAAACACACCATATATTGATGGCCACAAGGAATACTATTAGGTCTTAATTCATTCCTATTATATATAAACGACATAGTAAAAAAATGCAATATCAATAAATATGCAATACATGAAATTACTGATGTCTAGAATAGATATTAAATTGTAACAGATATACAAACATTACATATATGTTGGAAATGACAGAATGACAGATTGAGTTTTAGGTGGACTATCTTTGTATGTTCTATGGTTGTGATTGTGCCAAAATATGCAAATTAGGCATGGACTAATCTACATCATTTATTGGAAAAATTAGTATTTGTTGATGGTATTCATAACAATGATACCAGGCCTAGAGGCAATTTTTATGTACCAATTGATACTATATCATATGGTGATAATGGATTAATTTCATAACGGATTGATTGATTATATTAAATTGCCAGATGAACTAAAAAATATTGCAGAGGAGAAGACATATGAGCTGGCAATATATACCTCCACTTCAGACGAACTCAGTCGTATAAACTTACAGTGAAAAGCAACAATAACGTATGCTCATCTATTAAATTATTTATGTGAAATTCTTCTAACAGATATAAAGTTGAGGAAACTTTCAAAGAAACTTACAGACAAGCAGGTATATATTATTTCTAAAAGCTGTAAGTTATTGAAAATGTTTCCTGGAAATGCAATTTCTCTCAAGAACATATACTGCTGCTTGGCATATTTGTTTAGGATATTGAGTTTCCACTAGAAATATTAGCATATACTTTTCCAAGCAATAGATCCCACTTGAGCCAATAAAATTATGTTTAGTTTTAGTAGCCCATCTTTCAGTGGTGATGTCTTATTAAGTTTAATAATACTGCATATGCTGATGACTTAAATATTGATATTAAAATAACACGATGAATTACGGGCAATAAAGATATTTAAACCTAAAAAATTTATCCAAATGTATAGCAGCTTTTTTATTAAAGACTGTGCCGAAATATTTTCAGATATATTATCATATATAATACAACACGTGCTCTGGATTTTTCGACAATATTAGTCATTCCGAATACGAGTTGCTGCTGTGACGAAAATAAATTCGGGAGGGGAGCAATTATTTTCCAAAAACGTAATTATTTTCCATTTTGAATGAATGACAAATATTGAAGGAAAACCGAGAGTACGAGTTGTATTCGGAGGACAATTCAATGAAACAAGAATGTTCATTTTGAAAGAAAATCAAATAGTATATAATTAAATGCCAGTGTGCTGATAATTTATTTGACGTTTATCTGACATAATTTAATTTCTTATGTAATTTCCGAGTGAACAGGTTTGGTAACAATGATTTAAGTACCTACAATTCGCGAAGAAGTAGGAAATTCAAGTAATATAAAAGGATGCCATAAGTCAAATTGGATTGTTCTTGTTGAAATAAAATTCATAGTTTTTTTTCGTTTATCTGACATATTGTATCTGTTCTGACCATCAGTGACCAACATTTTGTATATTCACAATTCCTGTGTTTCAACATATCTTTAAAAATCTGTGTTCTTCCCAAGTATATTCCATGTACTTTTCTTGCCTTTCCACTTGTCCACCTCTCATCACTTATAATCAATGCAGAGGCGGGAATCTATTTTTAACTTTTGTTTAATTAGTTTCAATTCAATCTACCTGCGAAGCAATTATAATACATAAAGGAATTCATTAACCTCTAACACAATAACAAAGAGTTCACTAAGCTTTGAAAAGTAGGCGATATTGTTGCGAATATTTCACAGCAAAAAACAATGTTTTCAATGTTCCAGAGAATTAGGGCAGCAAATATTTAAACTACTCATGGTAAGTGAACATAATATTTAAACACTGTAATGCTTTATACCGCCGAACATTTCGTCCTGATAATCCTTAAAAGGCAGAAACTTATTTTTAATAATTGGCTCTATTTATATTACTTAATGGTTGCTATATTTATATTGCGCTGAGAGAGCAGCTTTCAGAAATATTATCGTAAAAAAATATTATCATAAAAAAATATTAATATAAAGCCTTTGGATTTCCTCAAATGCATAGCATCCCGATATGTTTACTTACGATGGGAAAGCGAATGTGAGATTGAGAAAATAAATATTGGTCAGAAAAACAATTTTAAATTGGGAACATGAGATTTAGCAAGAGCTACGTTTATCTTAAATCATTACAAAATGTCATAATAGATACTCCACGATATCGGTAATGCCTAATTAAATATCAACCAAAATAAATGCAAAAAAGTGCTAAATTTACAAACGAGTCTATATATTTATACAGCAATTCTTTATTGTGATTTACTACCAATCTTTGTAAATATTTATGATGTGAATGGGACTCGTAAAATTTCTAATGTTTTATTCCGCACATTAAATATTCGTCCGTGTAATGTATACAAACTGTTCACTTAGTGCAGATAGAAATATATTTATATTTAATATACACTTTCAATAAATCTACCGTGAACTTGTACAACTTTTAAACCTCTTTAAACAGCAGTTTTTAATTTTAGATTGAAGCCCTCTTGATCTTGATTTTTTTATTAACAGTACACAAAATTCCAGTTCAGTTTGAACAAATCATGTTAGTGACACAAAAGAATCGAAAAAATAATCCCCTAATGAAGAATCCCACTGTTCCTCATTGACAGACGAAGGTAAAATCATCCGGACCGGGTTTTGTGTTCCGGTTCATATCCGTTATCATCATAGGTTGACATTTGGACCAAGCTAATCTCCATTACGAGGAAGGATGTGAAATGTATTTGACATTTCTTATAAAAAAAAATTAAGTAATTTTGGGGTAAGTTGCACGATCCACACGTAATTCAAAATTTTACATAACGAATACGGACCATAGTTCCATTAAAAATATAAGCTATGGTGTCCCACAAGGTACAGTATTAGGACTAATATGCAATATTATTCTGAATATATATTAGCGATTTTTTCATTGTTCCTATTGATGGCGACGTAATAAATTTCGCTGATGACACTGCCGTATTTTTTAAGTCAACCTGGGAGTCATTAGTTTTCTTTAGTTAGTAATTTTGTTGTTAAATCTCTGCAATCCTCTTACTGGGAAATTTTATTTTCTGTTGGGTTGCCAAGTAAATAATAAGTAAATAAATATTTAAATATATGTTAGTATTTTTATGAATTTTAGCCGGTCGTGTATACTCAACGAACTTTACATTTTTGCTAATTTTAATAACAGTCGCTAACGCTTTAATACCATATATTTATATTTTAGGCACAGCCATGAAACATTATATACCTAGACATATTTAGAAAACTTTGAGTTAGATAAAGATAATGTGCCCAAAAATATAGGTCAACAAAATTAAAAAATTTAAAATTAATTTCATTTGTTTAAGGACAATAATTGTATAACAATAGTCAGTAGTGGAGAAATACTATGAAATCTAAAAATAAAAGAACGATAAATAGTACTACTTAATCTAATCAAAAATCTCAAACAAAAATAAAACATTTATCGACTAAAAATAATTTTCGTATTTTTTACTTCATTTTGTTTTAAATCAGGCAAATTATAGAAAATTTTTAGACCTAAATAATTTGGTGATTTATTTGTGACTAACAATTTAGAAAATAGTACACTAATATCATTTTTATGCCTAGTATTTTTACTGTGTATATCTTTCTTAATAGAAAACTTATTTCTATTTTTAAAAATGTACATACACATTTCAAATACACTGCTCAAAAGAATTAACGCAACACCTTTTACATCTAATTTATTTTATTAACGAATTGAGATATTTAAAAAAATTAAATGGTAACTTAAAGCTAGATATATAGTATACACGAGTTAAGTTATATACCGTTTTCTCTATGTTCAAATTTTGTCTATAACGCATTCAACTAATCAAGTACCTACATTAAAATGTAAGTTAAAAAACAATGAACTAAAGAATGTTGCTTTAAGCAATAATTTGATTATCTAATAACGCGTATGACCACCTCCAGCCTGAATTACAGCTTACGCCACTCTTCGTTTAGAGCTTCTTGGAGCTGTTGCAATATATCTGGAGGATTAGGACGTGCCCTGAGTCTTCTATCCAGTAAATCCCAAACATGTTCAATAGGATTCAAGTCAGGACTAATTACTGGCCAATACATGACTTGAATTCTATGGTTTTGTAAAAAGGTTCTTGTTACTTCTGCTGTATGTGGCCGCGCATTATACTGCATAAGAACGAACAGAAATTTAAAATCTACCAAAAAGTTTTTGCAGGTATGCGAACTAGGCAAACTCGATATAATGCGCTATGCTATATATACCTCCGATGGTCTATATACTATACTTCCGAGTATACTTCCGCAATATACTATACTTCCAAGGTATATATACTTTCTATTTATTTAATACCGATTACTAGATCGTCAAACATTGTATTTCCCTGGTATGTTTGTTAGAAGATATATTTTGACTGATTTTATGTGTGTATTTTTATAGAGTATCTTTAGATGATTGCATGTATTTTTTATTTATTATAGGTAATATAACGCATTACGCATTTACGCAACGCCAGTTAGTATAAACACATCGTTTGCGTGGTCTGTTTTTATTCGGTCGGCAATTAAAATTTTATTTATATAGTGTACGAAATTTATTACATCAATTTGATTAAATTTAAGTAGTGGACTGTATATTTTCTGGTGGGGATTAATGAAACTTTAATGGCTGTACGGCAATATGGGCCCCAGTTCTTTACACAGAAGGTAAATATTCATTTATTTCCCTAAGATAATGTTACACTGCGGCACTAACGAATTATGTAAATATACGGAAGGAAAGGTTTGTGAGCAGACGAACTAAAACTACATAACGCTGGGGAAATCCGTGCAAATTCGTATCTGGATTAATTAAAGATATAGCTGCCAGAAAACTACAACTAAAATTGTATGCCAGCATAGCCGAAGTTCAAGAGATAAATAATAATATTAAATAATAATATTAAATAATAATATCTCTGACTTCTAGGCTAACCATTGCGGTTAGAATGAAGGGTAGATATATTATATATATGTATTAAGATATATCAGAATAGAAGGGAAAATGATACTATAGACTAAATAGGAAGTAGAAATGTAAACAGTAGGATAGTGTATAGTAGACATAGTGAAGGTGTAACGATGCTAAACTCGATAACTAAAGTGAGAAAGTGTACATGACTTTATTAAAAAATTGAATCAGGAGCTCATGAAAATAAAAAGGGGAAATATAATTTTGTAAGCTGTGTGCAGAGAGAAAAAGGGGAGAAGAATATTAAAGGAGTTATTGGGTTGCATGAGGCCATATGGATGCGCATGCTGAAGTTTGATAAAGGTTAGATGGATAAGGTCGAGGTGTGGAAGTGAA
The DNA here is from genome assembly GCA_964058915.1 of Tetropium fuscum. Taxonomy (NCBI): domain Eukaryota; kingdom Metazoa; phylum Arthropoda; class Insecta; order Coleoptera; family Cerambycidae; genus Tetropium; species Tetropium fuscum. The sequence goes on from CAXKVY010000236.1 coordinate 40,630, forward strand.
AACGTATAGAAGCGTCATTGAACAAAGTAAAGATACCTCATCACATTATGCGTATATAAGTCATGACTATTTTGCATAGAGCTCAAAAATATAGTATTTTAGTGAGACCCATTTGGACTTCAAATTCAAAGCAAACATGCCAGACCGTATGCAACAAAGACGATACGGGTACAAAATAACATGCCTAAGTAAAATAAAGACAGAGCCTCATACCACACAGTTTCAACGGCTATACGCTGATTGGTCAATCTGAATTATATTATTAACTAAATTAAAAATCGCCGGAAAATTAAAAAGATAATAATAATAGTTTCAATGTCATTTTAGGATTTAATAAATATAAAAACTTATCAAAGTATGTCTATTTATAATTATATATGCCATAGAGCATCTTCAATAGTGGGAGTCGAGATTATTTAGCCTCGCAAGATATAAGTGTAACGTCGACTAAGCAAAATCAAAATGGTAATACACGTGCATAATAGAAATGAAGTGGTAATAACTGTTCAAATATTGCTAAATAAATATGTGGAGCGTAATTGTAAATAGCAAAATTTATCACAATACGTGATTGGTTGGCAGTTAGTTACTATGTTAATAAATATACAAGTAACTAAGGAAGTGTATTGTTTCTGTGAGGAGACATCCTTAGTGAAAGATAATAATGCAGAAGAGTTCGTATTAGGCACAACAACCGACAGCCGCGTTAAAATGTGCCTCAAAGAAAATTAAGTATTTAAATTGTAAAATCCATGTGATTTGTTAAATTTTCGACACGATTGTAGTAACACATATTTCCAACGCATTATATCTTGTTAATTAATGAATTTCGAGTGTTAATAGTAATATCCTGGTAGTAATAGAAATATAGGAAGTCCTAGATAATTCTATAGTGATTTATCATCGTATCCAGATAAATATTATCAAGCTGTAAAGAATATCAACAGGTCCGTGTATTTACAAGAAGCCATCGCGACATTTCCACGGGCAGTGTTCCTGATTTCGTCGATCTATTTGATCCCCAGGCAGTTAATATATTGAGCACGCCGTTGCAGATTTCCGAACGAGTTAGCCATTTGCAGTTGCAGAATACCACTACTAAAGGTCACCGCAACAGTATTTACGTAGTGCGCGTGTGATTGTGTTTCTGTTTGGTTTACAAAGGATTAACTTTGAGACAAGGTAACAAACAAAACCTCAACCTCCTTTTATAAGCATTGTTATTATATATAGCAGTAATGCTTAAGGGTTTTAATATTCTGTTTTTTAGTAATATAAGGTATAATAGGTGTCTCAGGTGAGTTAGCTTCTATATTTATTTAGTAATATCGAATCATCTTCAAAGTATAAACACTTTAAAATAAATATATGTACTAATTGAATTGCCAACCAATCTATATTTTTTCCAGAATAAATTTATTTAAAGCAATAAAGCAAATACATAGTCAACAATCTTTGAAAAGAAATACGTTCAATTATAAATTAAATTTTCTTGAGCATAAAATAAAATTCATAAGTTAAAAAGCATACAGAACCACTTTACAAGTCTATTTTGATATCAACTTTAAGTGCTTTCATGGTCCAATCAAAACTATATTAAGAAGGCTGTAAAAGTTTTAATTTTCTATATATGGTTATAAAATTGACATAGATAAATAATGATAAATAGTAAATTCAAATTTGTTCAAATTTAAAGTAAGTATCTTTCACCCAATTAATATTCTAATACCAACCAATTTGTCTCTATCATTATAAATAATTTCATATTCAACTACCCGAATTTAATATTAAGTGCAGGAAACAACAAAATACAATACAATACAATAACTCTCACTTATCATAAGTATTATTCAAGTATATTTACATAGTAGTTGTAGTAATATATGATATATGGAACAGCAACTACTTAAATTGATAGAGAGATCTTTTACTATAGCTTATGACTTTTATATTACATTGTTGTGAATTTTATATTAGGTACATTGAAGCTCATTCTACAAGCCCGCGCCGTCCCATATTGAAATTGGGATATCGGATAATACACTCGGATACTACATCAGTATTCAATATATTCTTTATATAGGAATTTTCCAGGAAGGATACACGATTTAGCTATTTGAATTTTGTTTAATATTGTAAATATTATTAATTATATAATATTTAATAAACTAATATTTGCTTAATATTAGTCTCATTTGAAAAATCTCAACCATAGTTATATTGTAATAACTACCTAGTACTTTACCTTCTTAAAAAGTGTGACAAGTTACATCTCGCCCAATTTACATTACATGTTTATTATAAATTTCTCTTAATGATACACTGAACAATATTTTTGGACAAAATATCCCAAAAAAGAAACCATGCTCCAAAATGTATTCACCGTGGTTTAATGGCCATCTTATTTTTAAAATAAGACAAAAAGGAATAGAATTAAAAAAGTATAAAGCAAATGGTGATATAGATGTCCTCAATACTTTCAAAAATTTAAGATCCCAAATAAAATTAGATATTAACATGTCTCGTAAGTTATATCTAATGAATACTTCGTCCATACCTTCAGTTATGATATACAAAGACTCATGATACTAAGAGTATAGTCTCATGATACTAACACTCATGATACTAAGAGTGTAGTCTTAGTATCATGACAAAGACTGAACTATTGAAGATCCGCAAGCAATAGTTAATAGCTTTGCTAACTTTTCTTTGAATCCCATACACAGCCAAATGCCTCTTAATATATTTTACCATACCAAAATGCCAGGACCATAAATATTACAGGATTTACACAAGAAGACGTTAACAATAAGACAAATTAAGCCAAATAAAACTATGGCAGCCGACTTATACCTGCCTAGCATCTAATTAAAAGTGAGCTTATGACACGACTGACAGTTTAATGCAGATTTGCTCATGTAATATAATCTAATATATAATATAATATATGTATATAATTAATATGTATTATATATAAATATAATCTAAAGAGGTAATCTAACCTAACATGTCATTGATATACAAGTATTTATACTGGATCTTCCTGGTGCATAAATTAATAAAATGTTTTTCCTCAATCACGGATATTCAACACTAGGGAGATTTTTTGTGAAACACCTTGCATTGAAAATAAATTTGTCAAGCCAGGCAAATACTACCCAGCTCCTCCGGCAAAATTTAAAAAATAATATTGCCAAAATGCCAAGATATTTAGATTTTCGCACTACACTGTACCGAAGATATTTGAGGAAATTAAGGATTTACTTTCAAACACCGTAGCCAATGCGTTCCTTGGATACGAAGTTAGGACTTCGATATATTTGAAATCGAATTATTTCGGCCACATTTGTAGAGAGAGTTTTTGCCCCAATATCGTAGAAAGAATGACGGCTTCGTAGCCTTAACTCATCACACTGTATAATAATAGGACATAATAGAAGGAAAGTCTAAACTACTGTTGACTCACTATACATGAAACTAATATGTTGAAAAAATATTTAGTTCCAAACAATAATGAATTTGATCTACACTTGCTCCTTATTATTTAAAAATATTAATATTCCAGCAGTAACTAAAAATATCAAGTGCAGATTATTGCGATATAATGTTCCGCAGTTTACATTTGCTATCCCAACTGTCAACTAAACATTTGCCTGTTTACATTTTCTTTTGCTAAATTATCCCCTCTCTGTACATGTAAATTATCGCGGTAATTCGGTAGAGATAATATTTACACTTATATTTTATAAAACAAATAAGATGTACCGGTATTTACAGGCCTATGCTATAAATACAATAAGCGGAGCTTAAGACAAAAGAAAACCTAAGAAAGTAGTGTGAAGTAAAAGATTGTATAATAGTTTCTGGCGCCGGGAAGTATACACATATTTAAATGGAATATAATTTCCTTTAAATATATTAACTTTGGTATTTCTTAGATGCCCATGTAGGTGGTGATATTTATATTGTTACCAGCTATTTAACTGACCGGAAAAATTGTTTTGTTGTGACATAAATGAGAATAACATATTGTAGTAGAAATAAACCTATCTAAATACGAAAATGCCCCAAAAAAGTTGTAACGCGTATGATTTTCTTATTTAAACAAACAATACAATTTAATATTTATTGAAAAATGATTTTGATTTTGAAGTTTTTCAACCCTGTATGTCGACTATATTAAAACTTATATATTAAATTACAATCTTAAAAAATCAAACATTAAGAAATATTTATTTGAAACACACCATCGTGGCTGGAATCCATCGTCTTTGGTACCAAACATAGACGTATTAATGCACTTTCATGCTGAACAAAAAACATATACAGCACTAATACCAGTACCCTTGTAAACTTCTATACGTTTACCGACGAAATAAGGTAAATGTGGTTAGTTTCTCAACATTCTCAACATACAAAAAATATTTAATGAGAATTTTAATTTAAAATTTAAAACTTAAAGAAGGGAATAAATGGAGAAGAGATAAATTGGTTAAAGACAAGGGAGATAACTATACTAAGTGAAAAGCCGTTTTCCCTTTTTATGAAGCGAGACTTGAATGAAAATACCATATCAGTTAGAAGTTGATATTTCAAAGAAAATCCGTGGTCGTCCTAAAAGTGGTTTATATAAAACAGACCTTAACATACTCTGGCCTGAAGGAAAATGTATTTCGAACGAAAAACTCACGGATATAAAATCAATATGGTACCTCATTCCCAAAGATTGTAGGACTATTCATTACTTTTTGCAGATGACCATATTGAAGATGATATAGATGGATTTGGAGGTGTCCCTGACTATATAAATATAGATAATAAATATTTGATTTCCTGTTCTTATTGTTTCTCTTAATTTTGTAATCACCGAAATTATAAAACGCAAAAAGGAACCATGCACCTTTTTCAAAAAAAAAAAATATATACTAGATTTTTTAAAATTTTTTCAGCAGCAAATCTGACAGAGTTTTAACGTAAGATAAAGCACAAATCTGTATCTATAATTTCATGCCGATTTAATTATAGTTTGTACACTTTTAACCTTCGTTTCTCAAAACTTAGTTTTTGGCGTTGGTTCCTGTTTGCATAACGCCGTCCAATTGTAGATTCAGTTCTGCTTACAGTCAAGCCAAAAATCTCTAATATATTCTCTACCATTTTTGAAAGGGTCCTTCCATAAAAAAGTGATAAGGATATGATTAGTAATTACAGAGGTTACTGTTTAAAATTTGTTCTTAAGTAGTCAGTTCGATTTTCGTGAAGGATTAAGCACTCAAAACGCTGTATTAGCTCACCGATGTTAATACAAAATTTGACAACTTTATTCTAATGTCCTCACCAGGATTTTCAAAATCCAGGATATAAAAAAAACTATCACATTGGCGCAATCGCCACAATATATAATTTACTGAAAGTTATACATTCATTAAACCTCAGACCACACAGCATAAAAAACTAAAACTATTATATGCAGGGTTTATTAGTGATGGATATTATTAGCTAGTTAAGGTCATTTCCATTTATTGAAATATCTTCTGAAAGGGATTATCCTAATTAAATTTGAACTGTAATTCGGGGGAATTACGAGTGTTTAATTGTTTAAATTACGACATCTCCGTTATGAACAACTCTCTAAACTAGACTAATTTTATTTAAATTTTTATTGCTGAAGTTAGTTGACACTAATACATACAGCCAAAGGCTGAAGTTGTCTTTGTAATGAATTTTCGTATATCTTTTAGAAACTACATATATAATGCCAGCCAGCCTTGATGTAGTCAACAATTATTGGAAAAAGTTTAATACTCAAACGTAGAAGGCGAACAGGCAATTTCTAGAGCGATTTACATTCACTTGCTTTATGTCTGCTGTGATACAGCCATAGTCCTAACGCATTTAGGAGTTATATGGAAATAAGACCCGAATAACATACTAAAGTTCCCTTTGAGGTTAGGCTTCCTCCCAGAACAACCCTTATTCCAGCTACTTAATGCCAGAGAGTGTGTACTGTTGAGTTTAATACTGATCTTTCATCAAAATAGAAATAAAGTTCACTTTACTTTAAATGTCCAAACTATTATTACTTATTTATTTATTATAGAAATGCATATAATAAACGTTACAACTGGTGAGAGAAATATAATTAGGCGCTTAAAATTAATTTAATTAGATATATACTAAAAAATAGGTAACACCAGGAGTAGTTTCCACAAACACCAAAACACTTTCACTTTGCTCGACGCGCGTTTCGCCAACCAAGTTGGCATCATCCGGAGATGATTAAAAACTAATCTTAAACTAAAAATCTACCCTATTTATACTATTTATGGTGAAATCATTAGTCACGCTTCAATGATTAGTTGCTAAGCAACGCGTAAAGCGGGCTATACGGTATAGGTCCCTTGTCGCTATTCATACTACTTTTACATTTTACAATTTCTTTGCTCTCAAATGCATCCAACTGTCTATTACTGGTCACATTTCTAACTAATCTTAAATTACCAATATCTTACCAATATCAATATCAAATTACCAATATCAATATCTATGATTGTTGTCAAAAGCATGTTGTGCAACACTAGACTTATCTGTTCTTCCATATTTTAGATGAGCCATATGCTCTTTAAATCTGGTATTAATTGATCGTCTCGTTTGTCCAACATATTTTCGATCACAATCATTACAATTAATTTCGTAAACCCCAGACCTTTCATTTGGAACAATTGTATCCTTTGGATTGTCTAAAAGTTGTTGTAATTTATTACTCGACGAATGAATCGCTGTTATACCCACGTTTTTGAAGATCACGAGTAAACCGGGATTCGTACGGGATGGATACATATTTTGGAGTGTCTATATCCTTTTGAAAGGTCGTAGAATTACGAAGTGTGTCCTTAAATTTACGCTTCCTAATTAGTTTTTCAACTATGTCTTTAGGATAACCATTACTCACAGCTATATCTTTTAATTGATACTTTTTCTTTTTCAAACCTCTCATTACTGAGAGGGAAACTTAGTAAACGATGGACAAGAAAATTAAAACTTGCCATTTTATGTTGATAGCAGTGGTGAGAGTCATTAGGGATATATCTGATGGTACTGGTATCCTATCTATATATATCAAATTCTAACCTAATGTCACTATTTTTAATTACTAATACATCTAAAAAAATAGGTATTAGATATAAAAGTTACGAAAATAAAGTAGATTATAGAGAGTATAGAGATAAGCTAAACAAATTAATAAAACGTACGAAGATAACAAAATTAAATTAGAGAATGCGCGAGATATTTACAAAAAAATGGTAAGCAATAAATGAAGCTTCTAAGACGCAAAGAACACAACGGAAATAAATGAGGTTTTGGATAATATTTTAATATAACGATTTTTTCATTAATATCTTACGTTCACATTTCCCTATTGACATGAACTGGTAGGTGTTTAATTATCTACGGTACTATTAAGATGTCACTAGGCACGCCCTCTATCATTCTTGATTAGGACTAAGGTATGGATTATTACAGATTTCTTTACGGCATTATCGATTTACCATAGACCGCCAATGACAGTTCTTGACGGGTATTAGTTTTGACCCAGTTGCGCTACTTTTATTCTTTGATTTTCCTTTTCTAGTTTTCTCCAACTCATGACTCGTATGAGGCGAAACAAATGATTTAGGGCGACCGTTTTCCAAAGAGCGAAAGGCGCCATTTTCTTTTTTCGTTAGCGTGCTTTAGCTGCAGTTTATTTTCGAGTTTTAGTGCTTTCCACCCGTAATAGAACAAAATCACCCCCACGGGAGTTTAAGAGTTTACTTCTATACCCCTTAATTCAGGATTTGCTATTCAATTCGTTAACTGAGAAGATCGGGTTCGAGTCTAAATTTCTAGGCTAAATATTGTATTTATATTGTATGCCCTCCCTGTTCTTTCGAATATCTACATGTTACTAAATAATTCATAATTAATATTGTAATCGGAGTCGATCATCAGATTTATGGAATACCCGTATATAAATATATTATGTACATAAATATAGCTACAAAGTAACTTACCAGTAAACTATTAACTACTCTATTATTTACCGGGTTTATTATATGAATAGAGGACAGCTATTTAAAGCTAGTGACGACAGAATAGCTAATCATAAAAATATACTGTATTGCCAGAAAATAATCGCAAAGCGATATCGGCAATATAAATAACACTGGCACTTGTAATTTAAGTTGTAGCGAACCGAAAACATCGTTAAAAGGAAACGTTGAGTGAAACCTTTTATTGGTATTTAAGAATTATTTACTTTTGCTAAACTCCTTTAATGAAAATGCTTTCAGGCCACAGAGGAAATATACGGGTTGTCCATTTTAAGAAGTCTCTCGAAGATTGTTAGAGAACGTATATAAAACGTTTCTTACGAAGTTCTGGCGACGGCTCAGAAATGTTGATTATTTTCAAGCAGATATTTTAAATGTTGAATATTTAAAAAAATTATGAACACTGTGTTATTTGGAATAGTTTTCATACCTACCAATATCAATGCCAATATAAAAAAATTAACAATATGTTGTTAAACACAAAACAGTTTATCGTCAGCAGCGATTTTGCGCAATATCCGAAAAATCCATAGTTCTAGAGAAAATTTGCAAAATCTGGCAACACTGCACCCGACTGTATGGCAACATCGTAGTTGGGGTGTCAGGGACAACTACCAAAGGTGAAGTCTCAATCCTCTAGGGCCTCAAATAACGGAGTATATTTGGACTACACCTGTATATATCCGTATAACTCTTCAATATTCCCTGTATACGGAGGCACTCTGGAATAGAAAGGAATAATTGGGGAGCTTTTAGAAACCTTGAAAAGTATATATATTATGGAACAGCCGATCGTCGCAGTGATCAATTTTAGTTAGACGTTCTAGCGACGAGACCAAGTAACGAGCGACTAAGTGTTCAATTTGCGATAGTAATTTCAGTGGTGATTTCTTATTGTAAACACTTATAAATTATTGATATGGAAGGTAATAAATTGTATTTGGATTCTGGATACTACCACTTATTTTTACAAATCAGTGGCGTAACAACATATTAAAAATTGATTTAAACAATCTAATTAAAATCCGTAAACCCCTAATAGTGAAAGTGATTTTGAGGATACAAAATAATAAATAAAAATAGTCAACATTTTCACAAAAAGTAATAACAGAAATATAGTTAAAACAGGACAATACCGTTGCTTAACAATCCGGAGTGGCTATAGGCAATTACAGATGCAGATAATTAAATGACAGGCATTTATAATTCGGATTATAACTACCATTAAATAACAGCCCTTTGAAACGCACGGTTGGCAGTGTGAAAGTGTTTAACGCTCCAAGACCAAATTTATTTCAATTTATCGGTTAATTTGTAACAGTTAGATGAATATCCAGTCATTTAATACCGCACAGGATCAGTGAGCTGCACCGATCACTTGGGGGTAAATGGAATTGGATTCTGATAGATTTTTATAGTACATTATTGTCTGATTGGATAGTAGAATTAATATTTATACACAGCACAAACCCTTTTGTAATGAAAAAACGACACTTGATAAACGTATAGGTAATGAAATTGATAAACTTTTCTGTCGATATATTTGTGATAAAAGGGATTCCAAATAATTATAGCATATTCCAGGTGGCTTCTTACTAGGTAATTACATAATGTTATGCATGATCTTACATTTCTAAACTCTTCAGAACAACGCATTATGAATCCTAGATCCCTTAATGATTTTTTTAACGATGAGGTCAATATGGTATTCGATTGAATTTATTGTCTCTTGTATGCCTCTTACTACTTATGCAGATTCAAGACTAAGATGTCAGATTCAACAATTACATTGAATAGTATGCATCCATGTCCCAAAAAATCCAGGCACTTATATCACTGATGTCTCTTGATCCGGTATCCAGAATACATCCGATTGTCAAAATTGTAGAACTCTTTAATTATCCCCGACACTTTTCCTTAAATTTCTTCTCTCTATTCGAATGACCCAAGGTTTTCGTTGAATTCCTACAGTACGTCTAAAATGTATACAAAGTTGACTGACCGCCTACAGGAAGAATCGCAATTCTTGCCACATCATATAATTCTCAAATTTCTCAATATTCAATTAAACTATAAAATTCCACAAAACTGTATAAAAGTTGTATATATTATTTATGATTGTCATAAATGAATTATTGTACATAGAATAATATAGTAGAAGCTAAGATATTAGCCATTTTTATTATTTACTGTGACATTTTCCTCTACTTTAATATGGCAATTCTACGGAATTGCCATATTAAACATATATAACATGCTATATATAACATTTAATTTAGTAGTTACAAGGTGCAACGCCGTTCAGCTCTTCGCCGAGAAACTAACATCGAAAGCATGTATCTCTTTTTAACTTATTGGACATGATCTGCTCTCATTCGGGATGATCGCACAAACCCGGTAATATTTCCTCTGGCTTTATTTACGAGCATTGGCGGGTTGGAAAGGTGTTTCGCGCATTTTGCAAGGTTTGCAATTTTAATAAATCATTCGACATTACAACTATAAATAAGTGATTTAGTGTAACCCATATTATAAGTATCTACGTTTTACTATAATAGGCAAATCGTTTGAGGTTATGTTTAAAGAGTTTCAACTTTTTAGTAATTTCAATTTCCATAATATGTGTCTAGATATTCGCGATTTTGTAATGCTGTTTTACTGTGATTGTGTTACAATATGATAGCAGTGAACGATGGCAAGTATTCGAGGGCCGTCATCTGCTGCAGATGCAAAACGTAGGCGCTATCGAACGGTAGCCGTGAATAAAATATGTGTTCGGATTATACAGAAGCGTCAAGTCAAGGATATACACACTTTTAAGAGAAGAAAAGATACATGGAAGTGTACAGTCACCCGAAACCAAAAAGCGGTAGAACTTGTAGTGAACGAAGATGCAAAAATGCGATATGTAGAACGGTCTACCGTTTCTTTAAAACGAATTGTCAACTTTAGATAAGGTGCTGCAAGCAAAGTATAAGTGAAAATGATATTAATATACTTATGGAAACTTATTTACTTACTTACTACGTATGGAAAGGTAGACAGAAAGAGTATTCTCATAGAAAGACATAGTAAGACATAAGACAAAATAGTTTCTTGGCGGATGGATTATCCTCGAAAAATAATTCGAAACAAAGGGCGGAAAATTTATTACACTAATGAAGCATGGGTCAACGAAGGACTTACTGTGAAGAGAGTCTGGCAGGATGGAAACGTGAAAAATGCACGACAAGCTGCGACTTAAGCCTGGAAAACTGGTTTAAAAACGCCGGCGCCATCTGGAAAAGGTCGCCGTTTAATCATAGCGCATATTGGAAGTGATAGTAGATTTCTGCCTAATGGAGAATTGATATTTGAATTGAAGAAGACCGGAGACTACCACGAGGAAATTAATCCCGAAGTATACGAGAAATGGTTTGCCTGCATACTTAAACATTTGGAATCAAGAAGTGTCGTTATTATGGATAATGGGCCTTATCCTAACCGAAAATGCGAAGAAACACACCAGAAATCACTGCGAATTGAATCCCATTGAATTGATCTTGGCCCAAGTGAAAGGGGCAGTGGCGACAGCGAATCGAACTTTTAAATTAGCTGATGTAGAAAGCCATCTTCGAGGGGCACCATATAAAATGTGTACAACACATAAAATCAAGTATCCGACCGATTAATCCCATTTCCAAGAAAGTTATTTAATTAAACTCCGTTTCTTGATCAAACCGTGTTTCATCTGTAAATGATTTTACCTGTTAATGAATAATGTGATTAATGTGATGGCTGGCTAATGAACCCCTTGAAATATTTTCCTCTTCAGTCAAGTTTCTATATTTAGCAGTAATTGAGTTTTCTTTATCGGACAGTTGATGTTGGCTTGAACCGGAAAAATAAATACTAATACTAAATAAATAATCAGTCGATATTTCACGACAGCTATGGATTTTAACATAATATATTAACGCTAATTCACAATTGAATTGTTTAGTTAGTTCCGAATAAATTCAGTTTCGAATGTGCAATGAAATTATTGCATTTAATTTCATTTATTTAGTTATTTATTTATTTCCCAACATGCATGACCCTGGTTACAATTAATATTCAGTTTCATTGTAATTTATAAGCATATGTTAGCAAAAACAAAGAATATTACGTATATCTATCAAAAATTATAAAAACAACAATATGATTCAAAATTCCAAACACAATGTCTACAGGAATACACTAAGCGCTGAAATTATACAGACATAATATCAGTGAATTGATTGAAATAGGCTGTTAGTCTTATATGGGTTAAAGAACATGTAGGTGTGGGTATCAATGGGAATGAAAGTGCTGACCCATTGGCGAAAAATGTTATAAATGATGACAATAGACCTTACCCCTACGTACTGCATATTATACGAAATGCCGAAAATAATCGGAAACGAACTAAAAGTCCAGTATGTAGGTGGTTTTGCCCTGCAAAAGGTGGAGTAGCGAAAAATTTTAAATGTTGTTCAGGTCTGGGCTGGTCAAGTTTTAGACCTGGGGGGGGGGGGGCGACCTGGGGGGGGGGGCGAAGTAAATTGTTTATGACCCACCGTGTTCTTAGGTGAATTTTGTTAAAATAAGAATACTTTGTATTTTATGGACGAAAATTCTTTCAATTTATAAGATTGTTGCGAGTCACTGGATATTACTAGTAGACTAGGTATTTATTTTCTATGATAGTTCCTATCGAAACTAATGTCACATAAAAATATCACAAATGAAAATAGTAGGATTACTAATAAATTCAAGTATAAATGCCATTAAATAAATCGTACACCATTCTGAAGAGCCTCAATAAAGACGAAAGAACTTGTTGTTCATCCTCTCAAACATTCGTTTCTGTATATATGTCCAGATACATACATTTATTTTTGATTATAAATACGTAAATTGTCATAAATAATTAAATAAATTACATTATTTTAACTCGCAGTCCCTAAAACAATACACAACGCCACACAATTTTGGTATTTTAATACTATTTCCACTCCCAAAATCTAAAAATTAACCTCTTAATTTACATATGCCTCAGACCTACGTCTCCCAAAATTTCGCAAAATGCCTCATCGCGCTTTTAATGTTGAAAATTTCTTTAAAAGTAACGAGTCTATTGTCGTTACTCAACGTCAGTCACGCACAACCTTTAATTTAAATCCTCTGTGTAGAAATACAACTTTCAAATGGGTTGGTCAATTGAACCACAGCATCAGCTCTGAAAGAGAAACTTGCAGGTAGGCCTAAATGTTTCCAGGACGCCTTATTTCAAGGCTTGGTGGTCTCCAGTGGCCCCCGAGTTCGCGTGACTTAACATCCTGTGATTTCTGTTTATGGGCTCTTTAAAATCCAAGGGTTACATCAATAATACGCTAAATATTAACGTATTCGCTAATATTAATAAAGGATTCTTATTATTGATTACGTATTATTATTAACGTATTCGACGTATTAAAAGAACATATTCGAGCAGAAACCCGGAATATTTTTCCATTAATGTTGCATAATGCTATGCGAAATATGATGTCTTGAGTAGAATGCGTGAATGTTTAAGAAGTGAAGGATACAGGGCGCCAGAGTGAGCCTTCTTTAGCTCAAGTTTTGTTATGTTAAAAAAACATGAGTCGCAAAGTGGTAAGTTTAAATTTGCGTGAAAGAGTTAGTTATGGCTCACTATTAAATCTAAGAGGATCATCTGTGCGCCAAATTGCGTTTTATATAAATATTCCAAAATCTACGATCGCATATTGCAAAAATTCAAGGAAATTTTACCGGAAGTGCAAAAATTGATAGAGAGCAAATATGCCTTGTAAAAATTTGTAAGAAAGAAATAAGAAGTACCCTGAGGCATATAACGGCACTCTGGAACAGTGAAACAGGTTTAAATATTTCCAGAGAATGTTGTAAAAATTACGTAAACTTTTTGTAACCATTATTTGACAACTCTCTAAATTTTATGCAGGCTAAGGAGAAACGATTATGAACCCAGGTGCAAAAGAAAAAAAGAAGAAAATGCACCCAGGTGCATCTAAGACAGATGGACTTATGAACAATGATCAAGCATCAGGCAAAGATCATTTTTAATAAATAAGTTAAATTTGACATATGTTTTAGGGATTGAATGAGGCTATTCATAAGGACTGTTTGAAGCGGAATGTGAAGTTTCATAAGGGGGTGATAATCTGGGATCTGACACACAGTCAGTAAACGGCACGGGCAATTTAGAGTTCATAAATGGAACCGTAAAATCCTAAAAATATAAAATAATATTAGAAAATAGGTTGTTACCATACAAGCATAGCATACAAAAACAGAAACGATGAATTTATTTTCTAACAAGATGGCGCGGCGCTCCATACGGCTAATAGTGTTAAGCAGTGATTTGCTGAACATGACATTCGTATATTATCATATCCGTCTAGCAGCCCCGATTTAAATATTATTGAATATGTTTGGTATCATATGAAAAGGTATTTAAAGAGATCATCCGCAAAAAACTCTACCAGCGCTGCGGGAGAAAATTCAGGAAATCTGGAATGAACTGGAACCACAGTACTTAGAAAACCTGGTCAGATCAATGCCTGCTACAATTAAAGATGTAATAAAGGTGAAGGGAGATGTTACACATTTCATAGTGCAAGTGTCCAAATAATTAGTTGTCACTTGTATTAATTAATATTACAATATATTAAGTTTCAAATTAATTGTCAAAATTAAAACAAAAGTTTTTGTTTTAAAAATTAGTTCTTAGAAGTTTTTGGTCATGTATTTTTGGAGTAAAGGTTATTTATAAAAGCACGGTAATTTAATTGCATTAAAGCAATAAAAAACATATGTCCAAATAATTAATTGTTAGGGCTCGTAAATACCTAATTATTAAAAATGAGTAAAATATTGAGCGATAAAAGCAGAACTACGATCTTCAATTTAAAAATATCTATGCAAAAATATAAAAAATATAAAATATAGCTATTTTTTACAATCATAATAATCCGTATGATAATAGTGTTTACATGTAACCTATTTTGGTTATCAATGCATTGTATAGTGGTCACTAATTATTATCTACTTGAAATGCTTCTCCAGAAAAAACATTAATTTGCTCTGAATTATCTGGTAGCTCGTATAATTTCCATATAACCGCAGTATAAAAGTCGAGAGAAGTTAAGAAGTTATTAAAACAAAAATGCGACTTACCATCAGATTTACATTTTAAGCAAAAAAACGTAACGTCAGGGTTTAGAAAGTCCGGGGACAACACCGCCACATTAAATTCCACAGTAACTTTCAAACATTTAATCCTGTTGCGTGGCCAAAATTTTCCGGTTATTTACGCAAACGACGCGTGATTTTCCCGTCGGTTGTTTCCAATTTCCCTGCCGTTTATCCCAGAGAAGAGACGCACAAGCACTGAAAGTTGTTAGCGACACTATCCGTCCACCTACGAATAATTCAAAACGGGTTGCGCTCGCGCCAAATTACTTTCACGTAACGCCGTTGGTGAATTTTTTATATTATTATTAGTATGTGTAATGTGACAAAATACAATAACTCTAGAAAATACTGAAGTAAATTTAGCTGCTAGAAATGTTGGTTCTATTAAATCAGGAAATATAGGAATTAATAATTATAATAATAATAAATGATCTTTATTAAAAATTGTATACCAATACAAATTTTATAAAAAAGGCGAAGTCTAGCGCTAGGTTACTCAACTCAACCTTTACTTATTTAAATACAAATTTAGAAATTACGTATTTAAATATAACCTCAAATCCTGAATTAATAACACAGAAAAAAATAATAATAGACAAAATAAATTTTTAGTAATTAAAAATAATTAATGAACTAATAGTTAATTAATGTCAGGCATATAGCCTACTGTTATTGAGGAGCATTAATACATGAACTGAGGAAAATAAAAATCAACAAAATATACACAAATCAATAATAATATTACGAATAGTAATTTAACTTCAACTAAGATAAAGCAGATAGAATGCTAAAACATACACTAGAAAATATGTACATATATATATATATATATATATATATATATATATATATATATATATATATATATATATATATATATATATATATATATATGTATATATATATATATATATATATATATATATATATATATATATATATATATATATATATATATATATATATATATATATATATATATATATATATATATATATACAGACATACACATATTTATACATATACATAGACATACATGCAAACATACATATACATGGATATACGTATAATTGAAAGATAATACAAAATAGATAATATCATCATCATCATCATCAGTAATTTACTGTAATAAAAGAAAAAATGATTTCACTTTCTTACGAAATTTATTTACAGGGAGGTTTTTAAGTTGATCGCCAAGAGAATTGTACAATATTATTGCATTATATATAAAAGTTCGTCGAAACATGGATGACCGATATCGAGGAAGGGCTAATTTCATAGTAAACCGCAGATATTTTGTGGGTATTATGTCTAAAGATAAATTTGTCGCGAAGGTAAGGAGGAGAGGATGTATTCAAAATTTTGTGAGTAAAGACTACTAGGTTATATTTGTAAAGATTTCTTATTTTTAGCCAGTTTAGAGTATTAATTTTAAGAGAAACATGATCAATTTTTCTAAGTCTGAAAATAAATCTACAACAGCTATTTTGTATTTTTTGTAACCGTTTTGAGTGTATGTATCTAGACATACATAGTGTATAGTAGTAAAATCTATGGGAAAAAATTGGCAATTCGTGAAAAAAATTTGCAAAAAACCTTTAGTGGCTCATTCCATTTTGATCTAGTGATGATTCCAACTTTTTTGCTAAGATGACCCGACTACGAGTAGCTACTTTGTTGATACTTTTATTATGATGTAAACTAACGGAAGGAAGTAGTCAGCTGATTTTATGATGGGGGGGTTGTAGGTTGTACGTCAGCTTCCCGCCCAAACATGCGAACAATATGCGCTGACTAAACTAATACTAAGAAAGTTGAAATTTGGCCACGTCATAGTTGACATCAGTAGTTCCACGAAAAAAATAGTCCCCTTAGTATCTCGCGGTGGAAAAGCGCTCCGATGATGACGGCCAATCGTTATGCGCGTGGGCGCGTAGCATCTTTCACTGCATCAGCTGAGCACTTTTCCATAGCGAAATGCTCAGCGGATTTTTTTCATGTAACTGTCATAGATTCGTTTACGAGGTTTTCTTAGTTTGTGATATGTATCAATATTTATTAATAAAATATTAATCTTGATAAAATAACATAATATAAAAAAAGCCACACGTCACCATGGTTTGGGTGATTTAAATCCAATATTTTTATTGGATTTAAAAAAATAGTTTGACACCCTGTATCTTTGTTATTATCAATATTTTTCCAAATGCAGGTTTGGAAAATTGTTATATTGAGATGTCAGAATTTTACTGTGCTCTCTGGATAATTCATTACGAAACAAATACCCAACCCCAAAACGTTAGCCCTTTAAGACATATTCAACTTGAAAACATTAGTACAATTTCATGAAAACGTTTATAATGATTTTAATTGTTAAATAGATATACACTCGACAGTAGATAAGCTTTTCTAGGACTTCAGATAAAATAATTATTACTATATTTGTTGACTTTTTGTCAGAGCATAAATTGGATTGTTCACTTTGGGCAGCGTTTTTATAAATGACTATTTCCAATTGTCTGGAAAATTTCCTATCTTGAGGCAGTGTTTTATAATTAGTTGTGTTTGTAGATAGCTGGTAACCAAAGCTACTGATATTGCGTCTATAATCATCTTTGGTATATATGCTATCCAGGGTTAGAGAACTATTCTGTACAGTTTATTAAGGACACGCAATAAGTAATTGATTAGATTTAAAAATACCCCAATGGCCAAGATTAATAGTATAAGAAAATATATCAGGTTTTAATTCTATATAAAGTAGCTAAACAAACAACTATTAATTTATAAGAAGCCAACTAGGTGTTTGCGATAAAGCTTCCTTTGCTGTGTAAATGTATAAATAAATTGCATTTACGCAGTATGCCACGTAATAAATTTATAGCAGCATTTCCTTAGCCTTTATTTTTATCCTGGAGTGATGTAGTTAGTTCTGCTATCGATGTCACTATTTACGTTTATCTAAACAAGATTTTGGGTAATATAATCATTTGTTTCTCAAAAAAATGTACGTAGTTGTTTCATTTTAACTACTTGACAATTCTTAAATAATTATTTTATTTTCCAAGCAGTTAGTGATGTTTTCACTCACGCTGCCAAGATTGACAATGGTTTGACATCTTCTTTTTTATCTATTAACGCGCTAATATCATAAAATACCCCCGGTGATTGATATTCAGCTTGTAAGTTGACGGCAATACAATTAATTTCAAATCAATTCAATTAACAATTAATGACAGTTAACTCAATGGTTAACTGTCAACACATCTAAGAAGCAAATTATTCTTTCGAATATCATGTCTTTCGACATGTGGGTAGTTCATTCGCAAGAAGGGTTTCGATAATTTTTACCTAATCATCATTCCAATGTATTGCTCTATAAGTAGTGTACGCTAATGGCCATAACGATATTAGTTGAATTACTACGTTTATATTTGGTGCGTCTAAGTGCAAAAGGCCCTTCGGTACTGACAAAGTCGGGAGTCATAAAGTATATAACTTCAGCGGTATATAACGTCTACTCTCTCGATAAAGTATATCGTAAAGCGCCTCATTAAGGTGCGAGAATGTATTACTTAGCCGACTAATTTTGCCACCGACAAGTGGCGAAGGATAATTAACAAGTATTGACATTAACTCACCATAATATTGACACAGGTCAAGGTCAGAACTATTTTCCTTTTCTTTTCTAACTAAAATAATGGAGCAAATAATATTTTAAAAATCAGAATTATACAAATTGATGAAAGATAATAAAACAAAACATCGGGATTACCATATCGACGAACTACTAAGACAGCATGTACATGAAATATTGCGAGTGCCTCCTTATTTATAGTCCTGAATTCAACCCCATTGAAAATGTATAGTCAAGCGGTGGGTGGCTAGTCATAATGTCATTTTTAAATTGGCTGATGTAGAAGCATTGGCAAGAAGAATATTTGAGGAAATATCTTCAGAAGTGTGGTAAAATTCTTGTGTCAAAGTAGATATTGAAAACAATTTTATAGAAAAAGAAAATATTTTGGACATAGTTTTCGACCACTTCACTCAAGGACAGTTCTCTTTCCTTTTTTTCGTTATATAATTCTTCGTTTATATATAAGTATTATATTATCTTTCTGTACTGTTTTCCTAGAAGTAAATAAATATTATTGTTATAATAAATCTAAATTATGTATACTTATAATATTTTTGCGAATTTGGGAAAGTGAAAATTACTGTAATTTTTACTTGTGTATACGAATTTAAGAGTCTACTCCCAGAGCTTTGAAATATGTACCTACCTATATACATATATCATAAAAGTAAGTAACTGCTTGAGACAGTTCCATAAATATTCAATTATTTCTTTCACCAGGAATCACAGAGCTAAATAGATAAATTCTCCTCTAGTGTGAGTTCTGAAGAATTTTTGCCCTATGACATAAAACTATTATATATAGCGGTCCCCGATCTGGCGACCGGCATTAGCCTGGTAGCGCTATTGTAGATAAAATTATACCCAAGGATATAAATCTTAATAAGTCCTTTATGTTCCAGAAATTTGTGAGGGTAATGCTTTTTATTGGCGCGAAAAGTAGGTGAGGGATTTTATATTTAATCATATTAGGGTTTCAGAGCAAACACCCTAAGCTCTGTTGTATATACACGATGTAATGATATTATTGCGGGATGTTGATAGACTCGGGGCCCGGCGTTATCAGTTTATAGATGCATATAACGTGTCAAAGGGGTGTAAGTATAATTCAATTTCAGCATTTACTTCAGTTATTAAATCCTTGACATCGTTTTTAAATGATTTTGTTACAGTTGTGTATCGTCATCAACAGTTTGCATTCAAGGCAATACTTGGTAGGTCATTTAAATAGATTAAAAAATGTGTCGGCCCTAACACGTATCCCTGAAGAACTTCATGTTTTATAGGGGACAGGTTTGAGTTTATATTTTGCCATGAGACATAGTGATAACGATTAGTTAGGTAGGAATTTAATAAGTTGGTTCTTTTGTTACTAGATCCGCAAAAGTTTAATTTATTAACGAGTATCTTATGTGACACGTAGTCGAATGATTTTGTGAGATCTAAAAATTGTGAAAATGTTAACAAGCCATATTCAAAGTCTTCATTAACAATTTTAATTCTGGAATTTATAGCTGTACCAGTTATAGCTCTAGCTGTGAAGCTCTAAGTTTCCGAAGATGGTGACATTAGGAAATAGTATTGCCAGATTCTATAAATGTAATTATCAGAAAACAACTAGTAAATTACCAATATTTAGAGATAATTACCAATTATTTTTTTGCCTTATATGTCGTAAAATAATTGTACTAAAATGAAACATTTAATCTCATTTTCTAGGGTATCAAATCCAAAGTAGTTTAGATGGATTAGAAATAATAGACGTCAGAAACAAATTGATTGTGATTTACAGACAATTTCCTAAATACGAAGATGAACGACTTTTTGCCACAAGTGAGGGTGATAAGATATGTTGATTGAATAATATATACTTTATCCCGACTTGAATTGATCGGGGTTTGTATCAGAGTTTGAATTGATTTTCAATGGCCCCTTAAGAAACGCTCAGACTAAAAAAAATCCGCACACTTCCGCAAGTTTGCTACTATAAAACCTTTTTCCTGAATTAACTAAAGCCACTTAAATTCACTTATTAAGCATTTTTACGTTCTCTTATTTCCTTGAACTTATTTTTCAGGTAAGTCATCGCTTCTTTAAACTTCTAAAATGTGACGTATTTAAAGTGTTTGACCACAACCATTTGACAATAACGATATATTTACAAAGTGTTGAATAATGGATACATTATACCATAGTATTCAATAATAACCTTTCCTTTTATCACACCAACATGAGAGGCATTGCTAAAAATTTTGTAGAATTCCAGATATTTCTATCCCAATTTAATGATTCGTTTGATGTTATTGTCCTGACGGAAATCTAGAAGATTAGAGATACTAGCCTACTACTAACTAATCATATAAAAAATTATGAGACTATCTATTATGGAAATCAAATTAACCAAAATGATGGAAAAAGCGATATAGTATAAAATGTAGGTTTCTTCTCAAGAAAATTTTGGATTTTTTACATGTAAAACAAGAGTTACATGTAAAAACAAGAGTTTTACATGTAAAAACAAGAGTTTTACATGTAAAAACAAGAGTTTACATATAAAAACAAAACACAGAAGATTTTCCACTTCAGTCAGATTTACTTTCCTCAACTTTAGATAATCCATATTTCATTTTGTGTAAGTTTTATGATCTACTTCAGTAAACCTAAAATCTTTATAACTGGAAATATAACACCGTTATTTGTTGTTTTCGTGTTTACAAAATTTTTGCCATATCTACTCAGAAATAGTTGATTGGTATCACTAATGGAACAATCTAATCGATATTCATCAAATAAGGATCACAAGAATTCACAAGGAAAGACAATTAGACATATCAATTACATCTTGAACCCCATGATATAATTAGGTATGATAAACATCTTCAACTTGATGTAACCTGTAATTTGTTTTCATTTTAAGCCGCTCCTTGTATATTTCCTAATCTTCCCTCATATATATCTAAAATTGTAGATCCTAGTAAAATTGACCCACAAGAGACACGATAAAGATCTGAAAAGCAAGAATATTAAATCAAATATTTCCTAAAATATGGCCTTATTAAAGAATTTCATAATTTGAAAATTATTTATTCTAAAAACGTTGAAATGGGATTATAAAACTTGCGAGAATAAAATAAATTTTTTACATTAAATTTTGAAAGTTTTATCATTAAATACGTCCTTAATAACTATAACTAAAGATCTTATCCTAAAATCCTAAAATCTTATCCTCTGTATAAAAGGGATTTATTATTCTATTTAAAATGGTTTCTTCATTTTGACCTAAATCAAGAAATAACTACCCTTCCCGTTGGTCCTTGCGGAGCAATAAATTAGAATAAGTACGTAAATATAAATGTACCAATTCCCCAGGCCAGTCTTGAAATAATATTGAATCAAACATATGATGATGGCATGATGTCAATGACAAGACAACTAATGAATCTGTAGTAATTTCTTAGACCAATTTT
The DNA here is from genome assembly GCA_964058915.1 of Tetropium fuscum. Lineage (NCBI taxonomy): Eukaryota > Metazoa > Arthropoda > Insecta > Coleoptera > Cerambycidae > Tetropium > Tetropium fuscum. The sequence continues at coordinate 63,066 of CAXKVY010000236.1, forward strand.
AAGATAGTAAGTAAGAATAGGAAAGCGAAGAGGACATTACTGTTGAAGTAGCAATTGAAGAATATTAGTCAGACCAAAGTTTTCACGAAATACACAATAATCCGATCCACTTTGATCATTAAGATAATAGCATAGTACCAATTTCTTTAATAAATTAAACTTAATCACAGTTGGTGCGGGAATCTATACATATTATGTAGAATAGGACTTCTTCAATATGATCCACAGCTTTAGTATGTCCAATTTTTACAATTGTAACACTTATGTTAACGAGAAAAATATAAAAGAAAACGATATTTTTTGATCTTTGACTTTTTTGTCAGATGTAGAATCGGTGGGGATTTCGCACATATTATTTTTGACAGTGTATTTAAGACCTATACCAATTTTCAGCTCTAATACGAATTATTGCAAACTCAAATGTTTATTTTGACTGCTATCAATAAATGCTCAAGTGTATGAAACGTATTCTAGTTGGTGTAGTAGTGGATCATAAGTATCGTTCTAGTACTGGACGAACAAGTTATTTAGCCTTTAAATAATCGGATAACGTAAATATTGAAACTGATGCATCGGCGATTGCCTGGAGGGAACAAGTCATTTGCTTTTTGAAGAACGAAAATCATCTTTCAAAAAATATATCTTTACTGTCTATGTCATACTGTATATAAAAGTAGAACTATGCGGAAATTACACAAGGGTCGTGGGTTTCTAAAGTTCAGGACAACGAGGTTGTGGCTTGTCTATGAATGGTAATGAATAGTGCTAATTATGATATCTAACTATAATTAATTACAGAATTTAAACAAACTTTCCTGTTCCGTTACAGTTGCGGTAATCATTTCATTCTAGCACAAAATTAGTTATCTAGCTGGTCCATCAGTTCATATATCCTGAAAGTAGTGTGAATAATGAATCCCCAAGACATGCAAGGGACTGTTACACACAAATTTCCGATAATTATCCACCGGCTTAGAAGAAGCAGGCTTAAAAAATTCGTTGAGGTTAGGTCTAGTCTGCCCTGAGGAATCAGAGCGGAAATTGTCGACTGATTTTATCATATTACTTTAATTAAAATAGATAACTGTAGACTGTAATGTATATAGTAAAACCAAAAAGGCACATACATGATAGTGTATGTGTCTTAATGAGTAGCAACTTTACTAAAAAGCACTAGAAAATATGAGGAGGTCCATCTGCCACTTCAGCAAGGGAACTGAAGTCAGTTTGACATCAGATATCGATAGTCATTTTTAACAAAAACGAGGGTTAATTGAACCAATTTTAATATTGACACAAATATAACTAAATAACTAAATATAAAAATAAACATATTTTGGCAACAAATTAGAAATCACACTATATAGTAAATTAATGCATAATAAATATAAATTTTACAAAGTCAAATAAGTTCCATATTAATAATGAATAAATTCCGGATGCTATGAATGATGTAAGGTATCTTATATCATTTATTGGCATTAGCTAGTAAGTACAGTTTATTTGCTGAGTAAAGATATTTCGAATGGAACTTTAAAGGAAGTAGAAAACATTGAACTTATTGATTGGTGAATCTGCTAGACTTGCTTTTATCAGATAGCAAGCTGGGAAGAAGTAAGTCAGTCGGTTGTGAAAATTGAGATAGAGAAGTTGACATATCTCCTGAAGCCATGGGGGTAGATTTAGTGAAAGGAATAATGTAAGTAAAATCAATTTGTTAAATAGTGATAGGTGTTCCTCAAACGTGTAAAATTAAAAGTATGAGTAATTAAATAAGTTAGTTGTAGTGAGAGAATGTGGTTTCATTAAAACTAACCCTAGCCCAAAAAGTTGCGAGAAACGTAACAATATTTGGATTTAAAATCTCCTACAGCGTTCAGAGCAATTATGTGAAGCATTAATGACTGTCCGACTAGCCTACAAGGTTGAGTAAGATTTGACGAAAGACCGAATCTATACCCCGTTCATTAGTCCACATATGGTGCGGCATAGACTCTTTTTTATAGATAACTCGCTGCCTACAACGGACGAAAGTAAATTGCTCGTATCGCATCCATGTTAGCACCTATGTGGTTTAAAATGTATACTGTGTGTATATGCTGAAGAGTCAAGTTACCTATGAAAATTACCATGAACATTGACATCTAGGTCTTACTAGTGAAGCTACTTCTTCATCGTGTATGTGAGTTACTGCAGCTAGACCATATTGGATAATCCAATTTGAATTCCTACACTCGTGTTAAAGTTAACTTGATTCACTGTTACTGGGGTCTGCTTTAATTGAGGTTACTTGGACAAATTGAGATTACTTGGTATGGACAAATGCAGAAGATAATACTGTAAATTTCAGCGATATTACCTTTTTCTCATATTAAAAAGCATATTAAAAAATTACTATGAGATTATTTCTTTACGCTCGTTTGACAGGTTTAACATTCTAGTTTAACATTCCTACCATATTTGTTACAATAATATTTTTAAAAAATTAAGCAGACTGCTGAAAGTAGTAATTAATTTACACTTCTATAGTAATATATTATATATACAGTATCTGAGATGAAATTAATATAAATATTTATGGCTAGGTATGTTCAGTGTTATCGATTTTATTTGTTTTTACGCTTCATACGCTATGAGCATTGCAGATACTTATGGAAGGTCATAGGCAAAAAATATTTAAAATAAATAAGCGAATGTGAAGTCTTATGCAAAATATAAGCAGCATTTCTTCCGGTACTATTATTTATTGTCTACTAGCCGATATCACAGGAGATTCTCACAAGAAAGGCGTTTTGAAACATGAACTACTTGAACGCGTTCTTTACACGTCATTACAAATATCCTGACACTTGAGCTGTAGGATTTACAGGATATATAGGTTTTGCCAGTTAGATGGTGTCTAGTGGCAAGTATTGCCAACCTTGCGGGATGCCAACCCAAAGTGGACCTCCCAGCAACTGACCAGCATTGGTCAGTTGCTTTCATTCATATTATAAACATAATTCGATTAACCAAATTCTACAATCTACTTTTTCATACCTACTTTGCATGAGAAAACAAAATGAATTCCGATAATTGTGTTAACATTTAACACAGAAGTCGGTGTAAACATAGCTAATTACGTTGTTGCGATGACGGAGTTAGAAATTAAACGGAATTTTTTAGGTGCTCTAAATGGGGGGGGTGCTCTAAATCTAATTTTAGTCTCTTAATTAATCAGGGATTATTCATGGACATGGAAATTGTTTTAATTATCAGATTTCAGATGGTTTTTTCTTTATAACAATACGTTCATATATCAATACTATGATATAAAATCCGATTTAGAGTAAAAGAATCAGATGCAACATTAAAAAAGTATATATAATTGGTGCGGTCTTGTTAAATATAACGGATAAAAATAGTGATAAATCGTAACATTATTATAGGCTATTCGTCGCAGGGTCGAGTATTTAATTTAAAAAACAAATTGTCCAAGATTTGTCTGCTGATTATATTAATAAATTAATAAAAATAAAATAGTCAATCGTCTACACAATACATAAAGAGAATCAGCGTATCTGAGGCTTTTTCTCAAATAAATTTCCGTACAGTTTTATCGAATTTATGCGTTACTTATTGACACACTGTATCTGATGTCTCAGAGGAAGTTGCCATACATGGCTATTTTTTTATTGTTGGAGATATATGGTAAAACGAAGAAAGCAGGGAGAAATTTTACCTTCTTCAAAATCTTATTGAGAAAATAAATTAATTTCTTACCGAAACAGTTATTTAGAGAACATGAAAATCACAATTTTCGAAAATTCCCCATAACCTTTTTATTTATGATATTTGAAAAATATTTGAACCTATATCGATTACCTAACTTTTACAATTTCTTAGAATAATTTAGGTTTATTTTTTAATTCAGCATACTAAGATATCCAATTTAATTTTTATTTTCTTATGGAAGCAGTATGCATTTTTACCCGACAAAAAAAGGGGGACTTTCTCAACTCTGTTGGATTTTTTTATGTTTGTTGCCTCAGAACTTCGTAATTTATAAATCAATTTTAAAAATTCTCTTTTTGTTGAAGAGGGGGTATTTTCAAATGGGTCCAATGTTAGTTTTATTGTCATTGGAACGTGGATTCTGAAGATATACAGGAACTCACCAGTTATACCACTCACCAGTTATATAAGCTATTATAGAAGAAATGGCGAGTGCAGCGGGCCCAACAATAATTTATAGATATTTAAATTAATTAAAAAAATATTTTCTATCAGATCAAATTATGATGCTGAAGAGCATTCTTGAATCAACTTAATCATCATTAAAAATCAGTCCAGCCGTTTAGTTGGAGTGGAGAAGTTGTACAAGTTCTTTCGCCTTTATTGAGGCTCTTCAGAATGATGTACGATTTATTTAATTGGTAGTTTTTACTTTAATTTACCATCAACACCTACCATTCTCACCGTGACACTTTTATGTGGCATTAGTTTTGACAGAGAACTCACAGTCATAGAAAACGACTGCCTATTCTACTATTTATAGTTGTTTTCCTTGAACATATTCATATATAAAAGCAGTAGGCATACATTTATTTAGAAGTTGGTAAACTTTAAAATAAATACTAATAAAACTACTTTTCCTAGCTAGCTATATGATAGAAAATATTAAATTACGTATATAATAGAATTCATAACCATTTATAAAGGAAGTAATACAGAAATTGCTTGCTTGGTCAATACTAAAGTCATTTGTTGGATCTTTGTGTAGGTATATGGATATTTTCGCAATTTTTCCGGAAAGGCGACCACGGTTGTCAAAATGAAAATTACTAAGTTCTCGGGTTGAACCGCATCGAAGGTTTGTTGGTGGATCATTTGTTATCCGGTGAGAGAATTATTTAGCCAAGCAGTTACTAGTCTCCCTCTGTGTGGTGGTGCCCCATTGTGCTGATACCACATGTTTTGAACAATATTGAGCCCTACGTCATCAATGAAATCCCTCTAAAGCCCTCTATAGACCTTGGGATATTTATTTATCCAAGGCTTTGGATGATTAACATTCCGATATTAGTATCTTGCATTATTACAAATACATTTTACTTAAAAAAAACTTGATATTTGTTGATTTAATCAATATAACTATATGAACTATAGACGGTTTCAAAGAATTTGCATCTTACCTCCACACTGTATACTACACAGAAATTTGATAGTTAGAATAATCAAAGAAAGTGTTAACTAATCTTCATTAAGTATCACCTAACCTATAAACTCCTAATATTGGTAGCTATTGCAATGTTGGTAGGTATGCAATGTAATTGCAATATTGGTAGGTATTGCAATCAAGTCACATCTTTTCAGGTAAATAATGTAAGTTATTTTACGTAATCGTAATAGTATTACAAATTTCGTGGATACATACCAAACAGAAAATCCCAAATGTTGACATTCGCCAGAAAGCAGTTTTTTGAGTAGGAGCGCCACACTAAATACGTTAAAAACGCAACGAAATTCGTGGGATGAGTGTATGTCCACATAATTGATGAACTCCACACAATAGATCTGTCCACAAAATTTTGCTTTCAACTGAAAATGATAGATCTATGGATATTATAAACCCCTATAAAGTAAAAAAATAATAGTTATTTAATTTCCGCGTTATTCGTAATAGCAATTACCCCAACGCAGCGAGGCTAGGAAAATGCTCCCGCGAGCGAGACTAGACGGATGACATCACATGCCAGCTGTATGCGTCAGACTGGATATTATAGTAAGGTTAGTGACTATTATGAGCTAGGACGGGTCGGTTATTTGTGCCGATAATTATTGTTAATGCCGATAGTTGTTATGCCGACTAGCTTTCATACCACTGGATTGGGGCTGGTTGAAATCGGTATTTGACGCGAGAAAATCGGATACCATAATCACGTCTACATTCGGCAAATTATGTGAATCTCCTTTTTGGAAACCCTCCTCCATATTTGACAACAAGCAATAAACAAACTATATTTGACGTTCTAAATAATAAAGGCATTACTAGATAATACTGTGCATAATATGCAGACTTCGTTCTAACGAGAACGTCACGGAACAAACCTAACGCTGTACAATACGGAGTACGGTTGATCTATGGCGCCTGCAGACCTAGCAAGCATGTGACGTCAAACCAATGACAACGCGTTTATCCGATTCAAATAAAGCAAGCACTTTCTATGGACGCTGTTGTGGTTCGGATTGACTTTTTTGAGGCGCAGTTCTAATATTGTTATTATTAGGTCAAAAGCTTCATTCCTCACTACTTTTAATGTATATTATTTTTTTTGTGGACACACCTATTGCGCACTAACCATGAACTACATTTATAGAGAGTTACAATTAGAAGAAGCACTTACAGAAGAAAATAAACATCTCGTAAATAATCTCGTGTGTTATTTGTTATGAACTAGATTTATACATAGTTACAATATGAACAATATAAACAATATCAACAATAGAAACAATAGTGGTATTTACCGATGTTCGAGTGCACCCATGATGGTCATAACCGAGTTTAAAGGCCACGAAATTCTCGGCATGAAGAAAGGAAAATGAGAGCCAGCGATCTGGGAGATTTAGTATTAACGTTTGGCGATTGATAAGCTATTATGGAATGATTAGTTATAGACTTGACGGACGTTTTACGGCAAATATTGTTAGACAGTGATTTCAATACAATGATATTGAAGTTTTACCCTGGCCTGCTCATTCCCTCGATTTGAATCCAATTGAAAATGTATGAGGGCCGAACGAATATAATTATTTATAGGCGAAATTTTCGTGCACACAATGCAGAACAATTCTGGAGCATTGTTGAAGACACATGGGAAGAGAGATTTTGGCGTAAGATGAAGATTTTGTGAAACAATTAATTAATTCGAAGCAACGCCGTTCGAATGAAGTTATAAAAGGAAACGGGAGCATGGCCAAATATTAGAAAGAGTTCTCATTTTTGTTTTGTTTAATAATTTGTACTATAATATGTTCAATGCATTAAATTTTTAATTTTATTTCACTTTTACTGGATATAATTCACGTAACTTCCTGTAATTCAATATCTGGAGAGGCATATATAGCCATAGAAGTAAATGTTTGGCATCATTTATGATATATTACTGTCTAATGTACTGTCTAATTACTGTCTGTTTTAAATGTCAGTTGGTAAAAGCTAAAATGATACTTTTATTATTTTTTATTGATCTATGATATAATATTTTCACCTAGTATAGGAATAGGGTGTTTCAATTACTTGATAAGAACTATCATCTGCTGCTCTTAGTATAGAGAATTTTGAAATCTCAATTGGTCATTCATCTCTTCCGAATTGCCCGTTGAATAAAAATCAGCCTGACACTGAATATAAATCAGGATCACGAAGATCGATTGCAGTGACAAGCGTCGAAAATAGAAATAGCGTTCATAAAACCAATGTCAGATCAGAGAAATGATTGCACACTGATCCGACAAGTATAAAAAGTGCTTATCTAAGACGGCCAGGCTATTTGTTGGAGTAATTTACGAAAATGCTAGTTTTATTGAAATGAGCTACGAGTATTTGCATTTGAAACTGGAGAAACGGGTAAAATGTTTTACCAGAAAACGGGAAATAATGGGGTTAAAATCTTAATATCAAATTATTATTCCGTACGTGAAATTTCGTGAATGTCGCATTTCATTAAACAGTCAAGAAAAAAATTATTATCGGAGAGAGTGATATAAAAATAAACCTTATTAGAAATTTGAAACGAGTTTTACGTAATGTTTTAAAATTTATGTATTTAGGAACTATATAAAATATGGTGGTATATAACAGTCGATCCCCAACCCGCATCCCATCCCATCCCATCCCTGAAGGCTATAAAAAGCTTTTTTATTTAATTCCTGTTGGTATTTATTTTTACATTTTCCTAGTTCCTAGTACACATATATGTCTGCAGGTGATGTCTACTTTAACGACATGTTCTTTGTATTTTTTGTTCTGTATCAATACTAGGAATGTTTCCTATGTATTGTCCAGTATGGTCCGATTTTATTAGAGACCCAATTTTCCAGATCGAAAATTGATGACAAAAAAGATTTTTTAAATTGCGTGAAACCTGTGCCTTTTGTATCCTGTTAATATGAAAAAAGAAATGGAAAACTCAAAAGCCAATGTGTTCGTATGGAAGTTTCGAAATATCTGTATGCCGTGTTCAATCATGCGTGTAAAATTGGGCGTATGGCATAAGGAGGATTTAACAGTTATTTTGGGAATGTCACGCGATACTGTTATGAACTCATAAAAATCTCAGTAAAATCCAAGACGCTTTGACGGAAACCTATCATTACCTACCATTCACGTATCATTAAATTCACGAACCCCCTAAACTGCTAAGTACATAGTTTGCCAATTAAACAATAAGTGTATCTAGACATAAAGTATATCTAGAGTCTTAATAAAATGTAAGACAATAAACACCACATTTACTGTACGTTTACATTTCCCAACGTTTATATTTAGGAATTAAGTGCGGGGTTCTCGAATATTTTCATTAATTCTTAAGATCTTTCCAAATCACTGAATCCATTCAAGCAATCAACGCCTCGGGGTAAATCGCTAAAAACTGTATTCAGTTGAATAAAACAATGGAAACGTGCTTTCCCTGCACCATAAACTTACATTGTTTAGTAGAGCTATTTAAAGATTTCCTCGCACTCTAGCCATCTGAAATAAATATTTACATTAATATACCGACCTTGTCTTTTATGTATCTAAACATTCACATTGTTTTTTCATCGAATTGTTATTTGGTGGCAACATACAGGGTGATTAACAGATGATTATCATCGCCGGTATTTCCCTTTCATAAGATCGTCTAGACAGGGAAAAAAATAAAAGTTCTACAATTATTTAGAATGTTTCCCATTCTAACTTCATTCATCTAATAACACAAGTAAATATATGTTTCGCTTCGAGCCGAAAGAGAGGCTTTTTTTAAAATTGTTAAACTATTTAAGTTACAATGTGGCACGTAGTTCCTCCACATACAAGCCGAAAAATTAACAGGTGAAAATAACGATTTTAGTGCCACTTAATTTGATTTATTTTACATGCTTGTGACAGGGCCTGTGAAATAGAAAATATTGATGTTCAAAAATAGAAAGTGTGACAAAAGTACATTGACAAACATATTAGTAAATGCAGTCTCTCGGGAATTAGGCGATGAAGGAAATAATATTTGAGACGATCCCTAAAATAAATAAGATCCCACAATAATATTATTTCTTTAGGCCCGTTCTTTAGGTGTAATTGAATTGATAGCATATTTATAGCACCTACATAAAAATCACATACGATTTACAAATTTACAATTATCTCCCGATTAGTTACTAGCAGGTGAATATGCATAGGGAATACCCAAAATGACTAGAATCTCATCAAAATAAGAAGGTGAATACGGTCATAATTTATACGATTTTCAAATTTACATAATATTCTCTTCCGAGATTATAAAAGCAGCTGAATATGCATAGATAATACATAAAATGTGACTAAACTCGCATTAAAAAAAGAAAGCGTAAACGGTCATAAATTATACTACTAACAAATTTCAATAAGCATAATTATTTTCCTAGATTTTAGCAGCTGGTGGATATGTAGATATAATACCCAAATTGTTGCTAAACCTAAACCCGTAACAAAATAAGAAGGCGAAGACGGTATAATTTCACTTCCGAGTTTAGTAGCAGGCGCATATACCTATATAAATGATACCTAAAATGTGACTAAACTCGCATCCAAATCAGACGGCGAAGACGGTCATAAATTATACGATTAACAAATTTACAAAAATTATCTTCCAAGATTTTAGTAGCAGGTGAATATGCATAGATAATACACAAAATGTGACTAAACTCGCATCGAAATAAGAAGGCGAAGGCGGTAATAAATATTATACGATTTTCAAATTTACATACAATTATCTTCTAAGATTTTAGTATCAGGTAAATATGAATAGAAAATATCCAAAATGTGACTTAACTCGCATCAAAATAAGAAAAGACGTTAATCGATTACACGTTTTACTTATTTAACAATCACAATTTTAGTATCAGATGCATGTGCATAGATAATACCCAAAATATGACTTATAAAATTGCATCAACATAAGAAGGCGAAGACGGCCATAGTTTATACGATTTAGAAATGTACATACATTTTATGTATGTATAATTTTAGTAACAGTGCATAGATAATAACTAAAATGTGACTAGACCCGCATCAAAGTCGAAGACGATCATAAATTATACGATTTTCAAAATTTACAGGACGCGTTCGCCTGGTGACGTCACGATAGCGGAACGCCCCATTTTCGACCATGTGGCGACGTGGGCGTGTTAGCGCGAGAAAAACAATGAATTATATAGTATAATTTTGGGCATCTAAAAAAATATTATTGCTGATGACTTTCAAAAAATATTGGATCAAATACGTTGATGATGTTTCAAGCCATTTGAAAATAAATGCAAATTTTCCATTGCTATATATTTTATAATATCAAATTGGCAAAATAAAGTATTGACATTGGGTGGCAATTATTCATCTGTTTCGAAAATCTTAATTGACTAATTTATTATGTAAGAGCTCATCAATTTTTCCACGAAATTATATTCACTAATCTCTATAATTATAGGTAATAATATCATTTGAAAATAATAATATTTTTTACTGGAATTGGATATTGAGAGAGGATTTCTCACTTAGCTATCTAGTGAGCTCTTTAGCTCTAATTTAATTCTTAAATCTAACTTAATATATGTCTAGTTGGTGGTGGCGAAGTGACGATAGATATCCAAGCTAAATCCACTGCTCGTGATAGCATCTACATGATTACAGTTCTTTAGCTACCTGTCTGGATTGTCCAGTAATTACGACGATGAACTTATAAATAAAGTGACTCGGTTTCTTCGGTAATTTAATCAATATGCTCTCCTGTCGACTGCGCTAGTTTTGTTTCTATCGAGTGAAACAGATATTAAATAAGAAAAATACACCTGAAGCGACTCTGGCTCTCAAACTAGGCTCATGTACATATATAATATCTACTTTTATATAATCGGGTAGATTTAAGAATGATTTAAGAAGCATGTGTAATAATTATAACTCAGTGTTACGCGATATATCTTATTCATTTCAACTTATTTATAGCAAATTATTACTACAGTTCATACAAAATGTATTTATAGTTGAACAACCGGCAACCCTGACCTACACAATGTTTTTAATTGGCGTAGAAATTTTTTTTTTTAGGGGGGTGAAAGTAGAAGGTTTTTATATGCATTTTTTCAACACCACAGCTGATATTGAATGCAAGTTTCTACACCACTCATGAAGTATTGCTTTCAGCGCGTTACCATTTTTTAGTGGGTGGTTCGCCAGTAGTGATATTTCCCACAAGTAACAATAATAAATATGTACAAAACAGCTAAGTAGTCGAGAAAAATAAACTTTAAAACGGAAAAATAAAATAAACATACTTGCGATTGAAATACAATCATATTTATTGTGTAAGTAGGTACCTACCTAATCTACCAAATCGTTAACACTCAACAAAGACAAAGATTATTAACAGACAAGCTTTGACAAATATCAGAGCTTGTTTGTTAATAGGTACCTACATAACTAAACCGAGACTAAATTCAACACATTTTTAAAAATCATTACAAATGCAATACATACCTACCTACCAGCTTCTCATCGCAAAGCGATTTCCAATACACACACTTTTTACAGCCAATCAAAATTAGAAACTGACCTTGAGGTATTTAGGTTCTTTTGTGGCTAGGTACACGGTTATAATTTTATAAACAGTCTATAGAACTTTTAATTTGCCCACTGTTGTAAATTATTAATTTGTGATCTAGGATGGTAGGTACCTACATACAAATAAAGTCAATGGACAATAGATACCTACTTATGTAATAAACCAGAGAGCGTTTTCAGTTTTGTAAATCTCAATAAAAAACCTAACTTATATCGTTGCATTTAGCATTTATAACCTAGCGGCCTCAAGCACTGGAATATTTTTTGGATAAAATTATTTTAGAAATGTCTTAAGTGAAGGATGTAATAGGTACCTACCTACCTCAGTACACGTCAGTATCTACTTCGAGCAGCCCATAAATCAACTTTTTTTATTGTTAAAGTCTGCTCTGCTCTAACACCCACTATCCATTTTTGCCGTCAAATAATATTTTCCTTAAATTTTTTTAACATGCCTATCCTATCTCGTAAATAAAGCGAGGTCTGGTGGAAATCTACGTTTTTCAGGTTTCATACGAAACGAACAAACATGTTTGCTAACCGCCATACTCTTTTATTTCAACTCTCGTAGCGATGTATACCTACATAGGTAGGTATATAAATAATATATTAGCAATTCCCGCGATCACGCCACTGTAAGATATGCGAACCCGATCCTATTCGATCCGAGAATCCGATCCCGATCCGAGAGATACGATTCTAATAAGTTAAAAAGAGATATACTGCTCGAATATTCGTTATCGGAAAGGTCGTGGATCGGCATTGCTGCTTTTAACTATAAAAATAGATGTTTACGTAATTGTCATATTTAAAGTAGACGAAAATTAATGTAAAAGCGTAACATCTTGGCCTATAATATATTATTATGTGCACAATTATTATTTAATAACATTCATAAATAATATATACAACTTTAATATAGTATTGTGGAATTTGATATTTTAATTGAATAATGAGAAAATTGAGAATTACATGTGGCAACTGCGCGGTATCTTATATGGGGTCAGTTAACTATACATACATATTGAATGAACCGTACATCGTTATATCTACGTATTACGTTATATCTGTTTCTCATTATATCAAAATTGCTCTCCGATTTAGAACACTTGTGGGGATCGTTGCCCAAGTCAAAGCTGCATTCGATATCTCTGTTTCTCTCTCTTCCTTATATCTGTCATATGCTTTATCTCAATTTCGAGACGAAAATGGTATAAAATGTGTCGTGACGCGACCTTGAAAGATCACTCTCATGCGGCTAAAGAAGTAGTCACTTCAATAAATATAATTGGCCTGAATATTTTACTCGTAGGTACATCAATGCAACAAAGGAACAATGTAACAGGTTGCATTACTAAATGGAAATAAAAAAATAGAGAGTGGTCATTAGTCGTATCTATCTAGCATCTATAAAATGTCATTATTGATATATTTATTGCTTTACTAATTTACATTCTCCTCGTATTTCGGCAGATCTCCAAGTCTCCCCAGTATAATCAGGAGCATTTAATAGGACAAAAAAATGGGACATAATTAATCTTAAATTAGATTTGGCTTTTCAAGTAATTGATCTCGATATTGAAAATAGCTGAGATGAATGAACATTTTCGTCGCTCTTATATATTGTTCTCGTAATAAGCATGATCAATTTATAGGGATAAATCAACTTAAAGTTTCCTGAGAGAATATAAAGTACGGACGGAATATTCGGTAAAAATCGTTTTAGCATTGACAGCCTAAAATTAACATAAATGATTTAACAGTATATATAAAGAAATTCATTCGGTATAGATCCTTAATTGTCGAAATTTCAGGCTATCAGTAAGCCCATCTCAAAGTAAAGCATTGTCATTATTTTCTTAACAGAAATAGTTATAACAACAATATACAGAAATTAATCAGTGAGAAGATACACTAGTTATTCCGCCTCTACTAAGTACTACTAATTTTACAACTTCTCAAGCTAAAATTTTACAAGCTCTCAGTAGCATCTAGGTGTCAAAAATTTGACAAAATTTCTAATTAATCTTATGTTACTACTTTTTGTATTTCCTAAAAGTTTTTTTTAAATTTAGATCTTGATGGATGAACTACTTTTAGACGTAAGTGTAAGAAGAGTCCTTGATTGAACTTCGCCTCTTTCCAATATAGAAATTTTTTAAATGTTCTGAAAAATCAAAGGAAAATAAAAAAAATATTATTGATTTTTTTAACTTGATACATCCAAATGTCTCGAGAAGTAAGCACTTTGGCGAAAAATATCTCGGATCAAAATTAAATCATTCCGTGTGAAAAGACTTTGGTACAAAGACCATCCTCACACGCCTCACCCCCTGCGCAGGGGTGGGTTGAATTTTTTCAAACTAATAATGAAAAATGATTTGGGTTAAACCTATGTATTCTTAGTCGGGAAATACGATTCCGCGATAAAAAATAGTGTAAATAATAATTTGGATGTATCAGGTTAAAAAAATCACCCGGTATATGAACTAAATTCGGATTTTTTTTGGGAAATTATAATGAAAACTACTTTGATCACCTTATATTCTCAAGTTGATAGCTAGACAGTTACCTACGAACACCGCCTTCTCTCCTAAACATAATTTACAATCTAGTGAGTTTCTTGGCCATTGAGACTCAATTTGATTATATCGGTCGTCCTCGAGAAAACACAGTCTATGCGAAAACTTCTCACTCTCATCTCACTTGAATCATAATAAATTTGAACCTCAATCATTGCGACTAAATTCGCGCTTAATTTTGAACGCATTAGGTACTTCCCAATGTCTCCTGTTTGCGTGACATATACGATTTTATCTTAACACTAAACCCAGCCATTTGCTTTAGAAACTTGCAGAGCTTTACTAAATTACCAAATGTTGGAGCATTGCAAACCGCGGTTTAAGATTAAAATATTGAGCGTAGAAAGTTAACGATCAGTTAGCTAAATTTTTGAGAGAAAATAAAATTGGGATCAGAAACGTGTCTTGAATTTAAATGTATGATATGAACTGAAAATCAGAAATGCTTAATATTTTTTAAACGGTACCCTATTTTTTATGTCTACATTTAAATTTCGGTAAATGTCTACATTTAAATCAGTCCATCGCGTAAAAAAACTTATAGCACTGTCCGCTTAAAACTAACATCGTGTAAAAAAAACCGATTTTTTTAGTTATGTTCTGCCGATCGTTCAAGATTTTTACATGCCAAAATTTTTTGGAGAATAATACCTAATCCTATTTGTTCTATAATAGTTTCTTTATATTTATTGTGTAAGGTTTTTTTTTATATTCCGACAAATGTTTGACAAAGAAATCATGTCCAAGTAAACACGACCACGAACGAACATGCCATGGAAGTAAATAATATGATAAGCGCAATGATTTCAGTTAAATATACTAAGTCACTATGGACTGGTTGATATATTATGTTATATTCATGTTAAAAATATATTGTAAATAGTCTATTGTTTCAACATTTAAGTTATAGGCATATTCGGTTATCTGTTGTCTCAAATTATTTACGAGAAAAGATGTAATTTCACTTAAAGAGACTCTTTACCGAATTTCAAACTTATTGGGCAAATTAAGGAATAAGAAATAATAGTCGAAGAGATATTTTCATGAAGTGTTTGATTAAGGTTGAAATTTTGCACAAAAGTACCTATAGGTAAGATGTGTAGGTTAAAGAGTATTTGCCTGACCTACGTGGGTAAGCCAGGTCACAGATGCATCTAAGAAAGGTGTAAAAAAAATATGTGCCAAAAAAGTGTTTGATTCAGAAGCTAACAAGTACTATTCTAAAGTTAAGTTGAGTAAAGTTTTTGAGTAAAGAAATAAATAAGGCCGGCAGTTCTGGAGGGGTTAACATTAAACCACAAAACCCCAAAGTTTTATTTTCTAATATAAAAATAAGTGATTGATTTACGCTGTAATTTTTATAGCATCTTAAATAGATATATTTAAACATATTTGTAAAATGCCACACAGTTTTTCCGGGGTTATAATAAAATTCAGAGGTAATAAATTTGACATGCTTGTTGATCGTCGTATTTAACAAATAAAACAGATTTTATTATACCTACACACATACATACACACACACATAAATATATATATATATATATATATATATATATATATATATATATATATATATATATATATATATATATATATATATATATATATATATATATATATACATATATATATATATATATATATATATATATATATATATATATATATATATATATATATATATATATATATATATATATATATATATATACATATATATATATATATATATATATATATATATATATATATATATATATATATATATATATATATATATATATATATATATATATCCCCGTCGTGACTGAGAGCCTAAAATATTTTATTACCATTTCATTACTAAACATAAAACAGCATTATTTTATAGTAGTTTCCACATATTACACACACACCCCAGTAATTGGTAGAATAAAGCACACTATTCAAAAGTTAACGAGGATTCATTTCGGAAGGAATGGTGAGGGTAATTTTGTTTGTACGTGTTGGTACTAAAGTTACCAACATATAAAACCAAGCGCACATACACTCACACAACGCAAAATAATTTATAAACCACTTGTACTTGAGCACATGAGAAAATAAGTCAACATCCAAGGAAAATACTTCAATTATTACCGGGGACGTTCTTTATGTTTCTAAACAGTTTTAATTAATATTAAATGCTGGCAACTTAGTCCGGTCGAATTACTAGTCCGGTCAATTTAGACATTTGAAATAACAAAAACTCCCGGAAAGCTGAACTTTCGTGGAGAGCTTGGGTTCACCATGAGAAAGGAAGTTTTAAAAGTCCCCATTAGTCCCATGTGCGTTACAAAAGTTATTCGGGGTCAAAGGTCAAAATTTGAGGCTTTTTGTATTTTTTTCGAAAACGGTAAATTTTATCGAAAAAGTTGTTGAAAACTAGATCACAGTTTTTTTTATTGTTGTTTTCTATGAGTTGACGATTGTAAGAGTCACGTTGTACATGCTATGCACATATTCGTATATCCACGCCACCTGCGAGGTAGTGTACTCGTTTTTTTAAACCTTTTTAAATGCATAATGAATATTGATATTGATATTGGATATTGACTTTAGTTTTGATTTTTTTTTGATATTTTAATCTGATTGATACTCTTTAACGTCTACTTCAACAGCCATGTCTTGTTCGATTTCTACTTCTTCTTCCCCTTCCTCTTGCTGGATGTTCATCAATTCTTCAAATGAAGATGAATCAGTTGTCTCTTCATCAAAATCACATGAATCTTCCTCTGTCGTATTTAATTGGACATTAGAGCAAGACTGACCTCGGCAATTGGTACATGCTGGAGAACACAGTAATCCTACTTTTTACAGCCACATTTGCCATTGCAACCTTTGCAATTGCAAAAAATAGAATTTAGGAGTTTTTCTGGAGCGGGTGGCAGTAAACTTTGAATATGTTCCAAAGTATTATGTATGAACTTCCAACCCCGTCTTCTGGGTTAAGTTGATTGCCTAGCCATGTCTGAATTTGATAGAATACTCGATACAAGTGTTGAATAGAAGATGCCGATGTTGGGGGGAGACAGGATAATTGTACTTGCTTCTTATGTCGAGTATTTTTGACAAAGGAGACAATCAATTTTTTTTGGAGCTCCATAAACAGCAAGGAGAATGCGAATTCCTGCTGTGATTATTGTTTGCGGAGAAGAATCAGTTTCTTCTTACTTATATACTTTTGCGCAGTAATTTTCTGCAATCCACGTGAATTGTAATGGAATTTTGACTTCTTAAGTAATCATCAAACTCATCACCTGTTTAACCACAACTGTTTCATCTTCAGTCAAAAGTTGATTGCAAATAAAGCAAAATTGTGACATTTTTTTAAGATATTTTCAAGAGAAATTGTGAAAGAGCTTGTAATGAACTTCCTTGCACTGATGAAATTTTTAGAACAAAATGGCGAAATTAAAACTATCTTCGAAATATCTGGAATATGTTCGGTACATATATACAAATTAAATATACAAAATATTACAGGACGCCGTCAATCTCCACATGATATATAAGAGATATATAATGAAATATAAGAGAGCACTCAAAGAACTTCGCCATATTAGATAAAGAGAACCCATAAAAGTAATACATATCTAGATTAAGAAACTGGGCAGGCAGTATTCCAACAGTTGTGTTTGCGCATTCGTTCCTTCAGATACATATCGACACGTTCACCCCGTAATATTTCAAATAATTTTCTATTATTTTTCAATATTAAAGTCTAGTAGAATAAAAAGTGAATTTTACGTAATTGAACAAAATACTAAATTAGTATAAATACGTAATACGGTCCTGTACTGGACCCTGCAGTTGTTCAACGCAGTAGAACGCAGAGTAGCCGCTTTGAAGTCGGCGCGTGTGTTTATTTCTTATGTATCCGAGATGTACTGTACTTAATTATAAAATTAATACTTCCTCTTTAAGTTGAAATCATATTTCATTATCGAATTCTTATGGCATGTCGGTTGGCTAACTTTCCCAGTTCGCTCACAAAATATCCGTAGTTCACTACCATTAACGCAAGCTTAAATGAATCGCACTTCCTAGTCTCTCCATCTTTTAGTGCCTACGACGAATACATTTTACACCCACTTTATCACACACAATGGCAAAAAACAATTGCGACGTTTTGTGATTAATTGATTTTCTCTTAAAAATCTGACCTTCGCTTAGCACTAGAACGAAAGCCAGAATATTTTTTCTTGCATTTTAGCAGACTCCAGTTAATGAATTTAAGTTTATATGACCCGCCTAGAAAAAACTGGAGTACATAATAAAATTCGCAGCAATTAAAATAAAGTTATACCGAAATAAAACTCTTTTTTTGTTTACCATTTAGTATATTGTTCTTCTCTCAAGCAATAAATCCTCCTTTATATATATATATATATATATATATATATATATATATATATATATATATATATATATATATATATATATATATATATATATATATATATATATATATATATATATATATATAGTGATTTTTTTATATATATTTATATATATACCTTGAGTGATTTTAGATAAATGGCACTTATCGCACTCATTTTCTTCTTGTCAGAAAGTCAATTGCACAAATAAACCGAAAAAGGTAATAGTATATTACATATCGACGGTGAAATTGTTTCATTGTAGTGGAGGGCTAAAAGAGATAAATGAGGCGCGTAGCGCCGAGGTCGGCTATAGCGCGAGTTCGAATAGTAAACTAAAACACTAAAACATAAAAATGTTTTAGTGTATATCTATTATTTTATGCATAATAATTTACTTTTATACAAAAATAATACATACAATTTGGTTTTAGATCCGCCAAAGCAGTATTTGCAGTTTTTACAAGTAAGGATAAGATCTTCTCTAAATATGATTTATTATTAAATAAAAATATTTCAAATACGGGTATGGTGATGGTGCACGGTAGGTTTTTGTATTAGACACTGAAATATAAAAACGTGCATAAAATTTCATCAAACAACTCCTGGAACACCCTTTAAATTGACATTATATAGAAAAATTTGAGTTTTATATTTAAGTGCTAATATCACACCATCTACGGGTACGGTGATGGTGCACGGTATGTTATTATTTTAGACACATAAATGTAAAGATGTTCAAAAAATTTTGTCATTCAACCATCAAACAAAAATAGAAACCGAACAGAATATTGTCCCCTTGGCCTTGGTTGAACAGCTTTGGGTTTGTTAAAAGTTGTGTTTTTGTTTTCCGCGTTTCATCTAATGCTCTTGAGAGAAATCAAACGATAATAAATAAAATAGCGAAAAAATATAACTCATTTATGTGTTTTAAAACAAAAAATAATTATGTGCTGTCCTTTACTCCAATCTCCAATGCCTATATAAATAACATCGACATTACTCACATAATCCTCACGTTATTATCACGTCGAAAAAAAATATAAAAAGACGTGAATAGAGTAAAAATGGAAAGTTCTATGTTGGATGGCACTTGGATGTCGTCAACACACGAGATAAGAGTTAATTGATTACCCCCAGCACCATGCAGGCGTTTTAAGAGATATCCACTGACAAATCTGAACGGGCATTTATGGCTTTTATTAAACTTTTTGTTGAATTTATTAGGCGTATATGTGTCCATCAAATTTTAATTAATCTTATTTACGTCATAAAGCAATAACGCGTTGGAAAGTTTAAACATTTAAGATTTTTGGGACCATCTGATTGTTCAAAGTATAATCTTGATCGTTCCAATTAGCAATTAGTTAGTTTAATTAGCTACTATAATTCCCTCTACATCTCTGTTTTTATATCTTCTTTAGCTTAAAAAAAGCATCTTATAGCATCTATATTTATTTTCTTATCTGTATCTTATGATAGAAAGGCCCAAATTTTATTTTGAAACTAAATAGTACCTAACACTCTCAGAATTTTGTTGTTTCAAAGCGCAAAATTTGTATATATCTATCACTGAAAGCGATTTGATGAAGCAGCAGAAACTCCAAGCAAAGATTCCGCAACCACAAGAGAAATACGGGACTCAATATTTCCGCAAGATTGAAAGCCCAAGCGTTGTGCTAAAATTATAAGAGACAGAGGTGGAAATCTTCACGATCATAATCTCATAATCGAAATCTTGATATTAGTCTTACCGTTGCTGTAATGAATACCTAAAACCACCATAAAGTCCTACCGTTGCTGTAAAAAAATCGGCTTTCTAACGGGGGGGGGGGGGGAGAGGGTGGACAGAAAGTACAGGTGTATTTAAGCCGCCAATAGGGATAGAGAATAATGTCAAAGATTCGATCAAAGTCAACAAAAGTGTAATTCTCAGTTTGAAAAAGACATTATGTCGTGTACACCTATCTTTAAGTATAAATGTTTAAATAGAAAAAAATAGCATTTGCTGTCGGATCCGAACTTGTAACTCATAGCATGGAATCCACATTCTTTACTACAGTACCGCAAGGTTATGTTTCATTGTGTTAGAGATAGAGGCACTGATTTTCTTCCAAAATTGTAACCACACTCTTGTGCCTATGGTCTTATGCCACGGCCGGCGGCCAGGCTCATACACAGGTGAGACATTCTACTATGTATGAGCGTTGTATTAGCCACATTTACAGTGTATATTATCTTTTCTGGTTCAGTACTCTCTCTATGGACCATCGAAGTCTTTCAATCAACGATACCATCAACCATGAGCAGCAGAACTTAAATCTCGTAAATAAAGACTAAACACTCCAGTGTGTATAAGATAAGGTAAGTACTATGACAAGATCATCTTCCTCAGTAGGTAATTACTAGGATCTACATACTACCAAACCAAAGTATAAGCAGAATATACCTACAAGATATATAATATATTAGTGCTTAGGTGTAGGTATTAAATCCCTGTTTATCCCTTCTTTATCTAGTACCAAAGTGTCTACAACTCTTCCCCGATAAATACATAAAATAGTAAAATATTTTTGTTTTGGATCATCTAGTCTCATTTGCATCAGAGGAGTATCTACGGCTCTGTGTTGCTTGAATATCCGCGCCATCTTTAGGAGAGAAGCAATACATTACGCAATTACCTATCTAACCATAATCGCTTTCTAGTTAAGTCAAGTCTCTGTTTCTACCCAGTAGTAGGATCAGCAGCGCCAATTATTACTGTCTGTAGCTCTTTACAGAAATAGAAAGCGTTTCTGCCTTTACCGGTAAAGTGTTCTAACATCGAGGTAGTTATCTACCACGACTCTTGGCGTACTTCCCAGCTCCTCCAACAGTTGCCGCATGAATTCGTTACTTTGCATTTAATCCATACCGGCCAAAAAAACCGCCGGAATACGAAAAAAGGGATCTCGTAAATAGGAAATAGGTACTTACGCATAAATAAATTGAATTTACACAATTCTATCTTTCTATAAGTACAACCATACCCAGTAAAAACCCGGATGAGACTTTTAAGATCAATAAATTGAGCTATCTCGGATTTCTCGCGATTCAGTTATTATTCTGCCTGGTTTTAGGTAAGCGGTCCTAAATTTTAATGTGGGGTGTTAGTTACTGTATAACTTATATTTTATAAGTGGTTCTACGTGGTAATCTACTTTTGTCCTCCATCATTCTAAGGATTATTAATATACACCCAAGTTTGACCAGAAATAATTGTTTTTTACCCTAGTCTGATCCGAGATATATGACCTGATATAAAACCCTGAGAATAGATTGTTCCATCGTACATTATAATATTTATTACACATTGAATAAACAGGATATATAACATCTACTTGAGTTCTAGAATTCCTACAATAGAACATGAAATCAACACGATAATTTAGTCGTTACCGTATGTAGCAGTTTGATAAAAAAGACAAACTCTATAAGATAGCGATGCTGAGAAAAAGGCAACGTTCCTTTCCATTCGACAAGAAGTTTGAATTGAAAATAAACAACTCGGCCACGAGTAGGTCGGATGCTTTTTGCTACTTTTACAGAAGCGTAATTTTTGAAGTGAAAACTTCTTTAGGCGTGCTTTCCACTTTAATTTTTGTGGGTGTTTAATCAATAACCCCTGTATTAGAGGTGCTGTTGGTTTAATGAGACTGGGCCGCCATGCATCAGGCGTCAGGCATTACGCGTCAGACGTGGCGAGTCACGCGTACCAACGCTCAGTCCATTATCGCCCAGCAACGAGCTAGGTAACCTGTACCCCTTAATCGAAGTTCCTGCTAATAGATCCTGCTAAGGGAAAAAGCGCGCTTTTAAAGCACTTCAAAGACCTTTATTGTGGTAGAAACAGTGTATACAACCTCCTTCGCCAGTGCGACATCGAAAATTTAAAACCAAAAAGGGGCCTATGTGCATTTTTTTGTAAAAATGTAGGAGCTTCTATAGCACATGCAAAAATGAAAAACGTTACAATATATTAATATTATTTTTAAATATAATTTTTTTAACGTTTTAAATTTTGCAATTGTTCTGTTGGATAGTAAAATGTCTAGATACAATTGCTGCACCGATGGTGACATAATATTTTACAGTAAATGTCTATAATGGTCGCCATTTAGTCTTTCTTCCATATGCCAGCAGATTCCTGGACTGGAGCTTATCCAAGCCAACATATTAACAGAAAAACGACCGCTACCATTAACTGGCTTGATATATCATTCTTCGGATCGCGAATTTCTTGGTCTATACACACGAAGTGCCCCATCGTGGCATTACTTGGACATTTCAATGTGTAACGTTTGCTAAATTGGAAAAGGTTGGCAATAGCACTTAAAGACCACCCAGTATTCAAATAATTTACGTAAGGTGTTTTTTCCGCATCTGTAAACTCAGGAAGTTACTCTCGAAATATCAATCAAATTAATGATTTCACAAGCATCTATCTACACATTAGTTCAGAAATTAGTTCAAAAAATCGTAAAATAAACCTCTCCCTTTCAACTGCTCGCCACTGTACATCGTGGTGGATTTTTTTGAATATATTTTAAGGGGAATTGAACGTCTTAATCTATAATAACATATAGTGCGCTTGTATTATTTTTTAGTATGTGTCATTTTATTGCCCAACCAGGAGACGATTGATTGAATAGATTCTTATTAAGATTATGTATGGTTGGTTTATGAGGCACAATGCAAGGTGACCAACCAGATAATCAAATTTTCGTATTCAATTTTACTTATATCAATGAAGGCTACGGCAAAATTACAAATTATAATTATCCTTTTACATTGTTGAATTTACCTGGACGATTTATAAGTCAGTTAATATAGTAAACATTTAAATAAAAGTTGCTATGCATTATTACTGTTTTATAATTCACCTTCAGTTTTATCATTACTACTCTTATATTTAAGCCATACTTCTATTGGTATTAATTATTCTGGTGGTTCTTATAAAGGTAATGGTAGATAGTTATAAAGAATTTTTTCTTAATTTGTGTGGTCCAGATAAATATAAAGATCCCCGATCGTGTGGATCGCTTGCAGTTTTTTATCATGGCAAATATTATATTTGCTTTTTGGTAATAGAAAATAATTTAGATAAATTACTTTTTTTATTTTAATTTTTTGGGAGCTCTGCAGTTAAAACCAAATGATGCTTCAACACAAACTTCAAATAAAATATATGTTGAACAAAGCAGTTGAAATAAAGTTTCAGAATCAACGAAAATACTATCATATTCATTCAAACGTTTATATATGATGATTTTACAAATAAATAATAAATATTTAATAATAAAAACACTAAAGAATAATTAGACTCTTAATGGAATTAATTCGTTGCTCACACAAATTGGACACCCTTCGGTCTATCTATATCTATTACCATATAAAATAAAAATTATAATTAAGAGGGAGTGTGTTTAATCCATTTAAATAGGGATTCCTGTGTGCTATTTAAATACTTAAATAATTGAAAAATCTCTGTATCTTATAAACATGATGATACATTAAGTGAGGACAAAAAACGAGTACGTGTATATTATAATTATCAGAAAGCAACTTCTAGCGAGCACGGAAACAGCTTAACAGCTTAAAATAAAACAGTCGCTGCAGCTGGAATGCTGAAATGCACTTTTTAAACGAAAGTTGAAATGCGCTATAATAAATTACTAGATTTTATAGATAGCACAAAAATCATCTGATTTATTTTCAGTAGGCACGTGAGAATTTTATTCGCTATTCATATGTAAGCTCTTTCATTAATGCTGTTTTGTAAAAGTGATTGCAGATAATTAATTTTATAATATTATGAATTGTTGTAAGTTAATGGTACGTGTAATTTTATTACAGCGCTTTCATGTGCTGCGCAGAAAATTATACCCAACCATTAATAAAAACAGGTACATATCTTATGCACGACAATTATTTATTTTTACGTAATCTTTCGATTGAAATTCTCTTGGTTTAAATTTTAAAATATAAGTATACTACCTATTGCCCGGAAGGATTATGTGGATATACAAATTTATTTCGGCCGGCATATACCTATTTATCAGAGAAAAATGTGTGTTATCCCAGGATGTTGGTATCCTTTTTTGGCGTTTTTTAAAAATATCGGTGAATGTACAGGGTAAGTCTCCTAAGATTGACACCCCCCTTATCTCACTTATCCTTTGCCGATTTAACTCATTCAAAAAAGGAGTGGACGCGGTTTTTGATACACTTGGGCAGACGTATATCAAAAGTCTCCAAGGGTGGGGGGTGAGCTTGAGGAAGAGGGGGGGGTTTAAAGGTACCATAGTTCAGTTTTTTGCTTATATCTCGGAAACGATTACCACTATCGTTTTTTACCCTGTCACAAAAAGAAAGTTGATAGGATTTCATATAAAAATGTTCCTATGCATTTTTGTCGTAGGACTAACCGTAAGCGAGTTTATTAGGCTGATAAAAGAAAAATCACAACAAATAATTTGAAACTGCGAAAACTTTTTTTTCAAATGGAACGCAGTTTGTGAGATATTTTCAATCTTCTTTCCAGCGAACAGATTTACCAGAATTTTGCTTAAAAATTACATATACAATTAGCCATGTACTCAAAGAATTAACTTTTACCAAAAAAAAATGCATTAATATATTTGAGATAGGTACTCAAGGATCTCGAACAACACACGAGTAGAGACTAATTGGTACAAAGAAGGCTTTGACAAATTTAAACAACAAACAAAACTACTGTCATTTTTTCAGTGGTTTTGAAAATCACATTTACAGTTCGTACAATATGTATGTATAGTTGAACGACCGGCAACCCTGACCTACACAATGTTTTTCATTGCCGTAGACATTTTCTTTTTTTAGGGGGGTGAAAGTAGAAGGTTTTTATATGCATTTTCTCAACACCACAGCTGATATTGAATGCAAGTTTCCACACCACTGATAAAGTATTGCTTTCAGCGCGTTACCATTTTTTAGTGGGTGGTTCGCCAGTAGCCATATTTCCCCAAGTAACAAAAATAAATATGTACAAAACAGCTAAGTAGTCGAGAAAAATAAAATTTAAAACGGAAAAATAAAATAAATATACTTGCGATTGAAATACAATCAAATTTATTGTGTAAGTAGGTACCTACCTAATCTACCAAATCGTTAACACTCAACAAAGACAAAGATTATTAACAGACAAGCTTTGACAAATATCAGAGCTTGTTTGTTAATAGGTACCTACATAACTAAACCGAGACTAAATTCAACACATTTTTAAAAATCATTACAAATGCAATACATACCTACCTACCAGCTTCTCATCGCAAAGCGATTTCCAATACACACACTTTTTACAGCCAATCAAAATTAGAAACTGACCTTGAGGTATTTTACAGTCATTGAAAATTTTCCTTTCTTTTGTGGTAGGCACACGGTTATAATTTTATAAACAGTCTATAGAACTTTTAATTTTGCCCACTGATGTAAATTATTAATTTGTGATCTAGGATGGTAGGTACCTACATAAAAATAAAGTCAATGGATAATAGGTACCTACTTATGTAATAAACCAGAAAGCGTTTTCAGTTTTGTAAATCCCAATAAAAAACCTAACTTATATCGTTGCATTTAGCATTTATAACCTAGCGGTCTCAAGCACTGGAATATTTTTTGGATAAAATTATTTGAGAAATGTCTTAAGTGGAGGATGTAATAGGTACCTACCTACCTCAGTACATGTCAGTACCTACTTCGAGCAGCCCATAAATCAACTTTTTTTTTGTTAAAGTCGGCCACCCACTATCCATTTTTGCCGTCAGATAATATTTTCCTTAAATTTTTTTAACATGCCTATCCTATCTCGTAAATAATGCGAGGTCTGGTGGAAATCTACGTTTTTCAGGTTTCATACGAAACGAACAAACATGTTTGCTAACCGCCATAGTCTTGTATTTCAACTCTCGTAGCGATGTATACCTACATAGGTAGGTATATAAATAATATATTAGCAATTCCCGCGAACACGCCACTGTAAGATATGCGAACTTGATCCTATTCGATCCGAGAATCCGATCCCGATCCGAGAGATACGATTCCAATAAGTTAAAAAGAGATATACTGCTCGAATATTCGTTATTGGAAAGGTCGTGGATCGGCGTTGCCGCTTTTAACTATAAAAATAGATGTTTACGTAATTGTCATATTTAAAGTAGACGAAAATAAATGTAAAAACGTAACATCTTGTCCTATTATTATAGGACATAATATATTTATTATTGTGTGCACAATTATTATTTAATAACATTCATAAATAATATATACAACTTTAATATAGTATTGTGGAATTTGATATTTTAATTGAATACTGAGAAAATTGAGATTTACATGTGGAATCTGCGCGGTATATGGGGTCAGTTAACTATACATACATATTGAATGAACTGTAGTGGCTTGTATTCCTACATGTCTTTGTTATCCAATTAATTTTACCTCGTATAAAACGTTAATATGAATTATACGACTCAAGAATTAGTTGAAATGACTTATTTATTA
Source organism: Tetropium fuscum (assembly GCA_964058915.1). Lineage (NCBI taxonomy): Eukaryota > Metazoa > Arthropoda > Insecta > Coleoptera > Cerambycidae > Tetropium > Tetropium fuscum. The sequence goes on from CAXKVY010000236.1 coordinate 90,461, forward strand.
GGAGAATGTCATATAAATTGTTTATTGGCGTCCAGTGTATATGGTGCGCGATATCATCGTGAGCGAAGAAAAAAAAAGCTAATTGTTTTGAAAAACTTAAGGAGCGTTTTGAACTTACTGCTAATGCTACTTATAAGAACACACGGCAAGGAAAAATTATTGGTGAGGCTATGCAATTTGATATAGTTACTGCAGTAGTTGAAAATTCCAATATTAGTACTAGACAAGTTAGTGCTGTCTTGGATATCTCTCAGACTTCGGTAGTTAAAATATTACATAAATATAAGTTCCATGACTATCTTCTGAATATGAACAAAAAGTTAGTGAACAGGATTATCTAAACCGTATAAATTTTTGTAACTGGGTGCTGACTAAAATACACGAAGATCAATTATTTTCCAGATAATATGTATTATTTACTGATGAGTGTACTTTCTCTAACACATCGTAGAAATTATCACCATTAAGAACAATGAAAACGCTCATTTTAAAATGTCGATATAAAAGTAGCATCGTTTTTCTGTCAATGTATGGGCAGGTATTATTGGTCAATACATAATTGGTCCTTATTTATTCGAAATTAACGCACCACCAAAAAATAAGCAAAAGTTTTAAGTTTATTTTTGTTTGTCCGATTTCCATGATTTTTTTGTATGATAGCCTCTTTATTAAAAAAATGTGAATATTCTATTGTTTTTTCAAAGATATATTGTTTTATTCATTACAGAGTGTCAGTGGCGTATCCAGACATTGGCCTTAGGGGGAGGGATGAAAAATAATCAAAAAACAATTTTTTATTTAAAATTTGAGTACCTATGCATTTTATATAACCAAATCTAGTCGCCTAGGTCACCTGAATAGACATCATTGCTAGTCTATTAAGCCTGTTTTGAGAAGAAGAATTTAGAAGATATTGGTAATGATAAAATAGTATGGCTGTAGAAAATGATATTGTGCAGAATATCAACAACAGTTTGTACATGTTAGTCTGTACATGTTGGTTGCATAATTCCAAATGCGCTAAAGCTTGACGTTTACTTCTTAAATCGAGATGGCTATATAGATACTGTTTATAACATCGAAATATGAGACATAAAAATTTTTCAAAGAATTTTTTCACAATTGCCGTAATGGGAGATCGGGGCAGTATAACTTTTCTTACAGTAAGCTAAAATCGTCACTATAAAGGCGCTTTCATTCAACAAGTTGTTATGTTTTGATAGAATACTAATAACTTATCAATTTTAACACAAAACCCTTCAAAATAATACACTAAATTAAAAAATAACTGTACTTATTACTTCTATTTCAAGAATTATTGTTGCCTCCACTTTACCATAAAACGTTCGATGGTATTAGGCAACCAAATGAATGCCAATGATGCCGATGTGACACGGCCGAGGAACGTGTAAAATGGATCCATAATATTTGAATGGGAAATATTCTTATTCTGCATCACATTCGCCATCCAATTGTTTTATGATATGACGAAAGGTATATAGTGTGATCAATATTTTGTTATGCTACATGATAATGCCATAATGTGATGGGCGATGTATATAAATTCATTTGCTTTTCCTTAAATTCCTGGAAATCTGTTATACTTGACAACGCTGTTAAAAATGCGGTAGCACGTATGAAGGGATCGATGTAATGAGGGTTTCTTGATCGGGTTTTTATGTCTCATATTTCGATGTTACACACTATACCTGTGCCACTTGTGCCTAACCTCCACACTTTTCTTAGTATCATTTGATGTCACATCTCTACAAGTTAAAAAATAAAGTAAATTATATTAGACTTACGTATTATAGGGTCATTCACGGTGACAGCCTATTAGATGTATTTCTAAACTATATAATATAGTTTTAAAATTTTGGCAGCTAATAAAAGATGACGTGATCTTTCTCCTAAAAAATATACACGATTATATTACTTCCGATGCAGTTGAAAGGCGCCATGAACTTTGTTTTTTAAGTGGGATATCCTATATATTATTTCATCTTTTGATAGTATCTTTAAAGGCAATTTCAACGATATAAACTTTATGGGTCTGACGTTTATTTATCTCGAGAGAAAATATTCTTTAAAATTTTAGTAAAATGTTGCACATACTCGTAAACATGTCACTCTTCAAAACTCTTCCAGCTGCAGAAATTTTTAATTTTGATGTACTAGCTAAAGACTATCAACAATGCACCTATTAAATATTAAACCTAAGATGTTAAAAAATTTGTCAGTTATGAATAAAAACAAATGAATGAAATGAAACAAATGAAAACAAATGAAAACAAATGAAAACAAAATAAATTTAAATAGCAACCCCCATTTTTATCAACCTACCAGATTCGTCTCAAGAGCCTAATGCCAAAATGTATTTATTTCTTTAAATCTAAACTCGCTGGTTGATCAGATAGTTCTAACAAAAAAAAGTTACGTAACAGTTTAGAACTGTTTTTTGAAATATCTGAACAATATTACAATACAAAAATTTAATGTAGAATTAATTGTTGATAATCTGAAATATCTCTAAATAGCATTAATTAGTGCATCAAAACTAATTCCTGCCACTGTTAAAGTTTTAAAGATTGATTTGTTAATATGCAACATTTTACTTGTCAAAAAATTAAAAAAATATATTTTCTCGAGATTGATAAATATTAGACCCATAATATTATATTTATCGTTGATATTGTCTTGAAAGGTCACAAAAGACAAAGTGAGATATGGCAATTAGAAGTCGACCGGTATCAATTATGTCCACCAAATGTGTCAATCTACATATCTATGTAGATAAATTGAAACGAGCCTTTACTGCATGGGAGTAGGTATATATTTTTTTCTACAATCGCCTCAATAGTAGGCTTTTGCGCTTTCAATTCTCAACGCAAAGTACGCCATTTCCGATGATGACATAATTGTCCTCCATTGCCGCTTTAAAGCAGCAATAGTGTCAATTCCCGCTCGCTTATTTATTATAAAGTCCTTAGCAGACGCTTGTTAGTCAAAAATGACACGTGAGAAATGTAGCTAACAAAAAAACTTATAAAAATTGGTTCATATATAAACATATGTCAAATACACATAAGAACATATTATATTAAGCGATTGTAGCAAAAAGTGTTGTATGTATTACGAGCACAAACTGTCATTGCCGCTTTTGAAAGAATAAGAATAGATAAATTTCTTTCGCAAGCGGCAATGCAGTACTTTGCGCTCTTAACACACAAATAACTATTTAAACTATTTGGATTCTTTGAATATCATTACCTGGATTTCAGAATTACCTGGTTCAGGAATTAAAACAAGCTGAAACAATAAATACTAAGTAGGAAACTTAAATGATGAAAATAGTACTACCTTCAATATTAATAATTCAGTTCAGAACCGCGAGCAACATAAAAAATAAAAATGATTTATTATGTTACTATCACTGCCAATAAATTACAACCTCTGATTACAGACTACCTGAACCAAAATAGCTGCGATGATTAGACTTAGAAAATGTTGAAATAAATAAATGGATCTAAAAAATTATGAAAAAAGTTGGAAATAGTTCCATTTTAGTTGCCAACGTCATAGGTATACTAGAGAACTAACCGTATTCTGTGCCAAAAAATGTACCATTTTAATTGCTTCTAGATATTTAATATCTATGTGATCTACAAAGCCGAGTTCAGAATCAAAGTATATGCTTAATTAAGTCTGTGATTGTATTTAATCGTTCTAATGTCGTGTCATTTATTGTGTAGCTGTAGGTTACTACATTACATTTGGACACATTAATGCTGACTTTTTGAAGATCTATAGGTATACTTGCTTTCGTATATTATACCTACTTTTATATATTTTAGATCATCTGCAAATACCAGTTATGTAGTTATATGTACGTATCATAAATAAATAATAAAGATAGTAGAGGCCAACTAGTTTGATGAACTATACCCATTATAAAATGCAAATTGGTGTCTTATCGTTAAATAAGATTGAAAAACGTTAATAGATTTAAATTAAATCCGGAACTTAACTAATAAATTTCTGTAGTAATGCTTGTATACTTGATTACACTGGTCGATAAATATATATTCGAGCCAGTTTATAAAGCCTATAAATATATAAATAAATGTGTTTTTAGGAATATATTATATTATATATTTAGCGCAAATCAAATTATTTCTTTTGTTTAACGTGATTTAATTAAAATCCATTTAATTTAATCCAAAGAGCTAATATTTACATATTCCTTCACATTATGTCTAGTTTATGATGTCATGAGTTTAAAGCGAGATATCTTCAGATAAGCAATATCATATCAAAGTATGCATGTGACCTGGCGGCGAGTATTGTTGTTCAGAGAATCGGAAGAGCACAAAGGATTTTATGGGAAAATGCCATGATTTTTCAGTTAACACGTTGACGGATACCCATTTTAGTAATTGTCTTAAATTTGGTCATTAGATGGTACAAAAAGTAATATTTCACTTGTTGGATATTGCCATGTGGAATTCTTTCCATATTTATAAACATAATTTAGACAAAGAACAGACATTTTCATCATAAAGTAGGAGACATATAGTAGGGAATTCGTAGCAAAGGTGCCAGTAAAAACCAGAGAAAAGGCAACTACGCGAGGCGGCAATGACCCACATTTTGGAAACTATTCCTATGCTAGACAGTTCGAAAACAAAAGGCATATATTATAAAAGATATAGACAACGTTCTATCGAGAAAAAAGAAAAGAAACACCATGGCAATGGTATTGCATCCTCCATGGTATTGGCAACCATGGTATTGGTAATACTCCATTATGTACACATGGCATGCCTAATAATTGGTCTTTTTTTCTCATCTTATGCTATTATTATTATTAGAATTATATCTTTGCAGCTTATGGTCAGTAATAATAAACTATATCCGTATAAAATCGCTATTTTATTTTAGAAAATATGCAGGCGGCATTTGAATTTGGTTTTGATGGGACATGACGTCATATGACGTCGCTATTTTTTTACACGATAAAAAAATTACCGTATCCAAGAAGTCCTTATGTACAAATTTGACCTTTCTATCTTAAGAGGTAACTAAGATATCAATGCGTCTTTTTGAAGTGACACCCATATTTTTTATGCATAACTCCAATAGTAGCCCTCTGCCGGCATATGCCGCGGATGTCCGTCAACGTGTTAATACAAATAACCGCCTGGATTAATATTCCTAATAATTTCACAGTTAGATAAAATTTCTATTTTAGTATTTTTTTACTTGAAATGTTAGGCAATATGTTATGTAAAGTAATTCTATTTGGCATATAACAGAGCTAGACAAGGTAGTTGTTTTGAAGGATCCCCAATAACAATGATATATTCAAGGATATGTAATACTTAATTACATTGAATTGTTCTATATCAGATAATATTTAAAAAAGTGGGTTGTTGATCATACGTAGGCGCTGGCAAGGTAAATTCCCTTATATTTCTATTCATCTATTTGAAAAAAAAATATGAGTAAAACATTTTTAAAATAAAAAATACAACAATTTGAACGCAATTCTATCGTTGAGCATACGATGAAAATAGTTTTATAATACCGTCTCATGAGCCCTTAACTCGCAAGTCTGCACGCGCCTTTTTTTTCGACAGTTATTGTTATTCTGCTTTAAACTCAGTTCTGCTTACGACAGAATCGAAATCAGATTTATCCTGTGAAAATGCGCTCCGAAGACATTTAACAGTATCTAATAGCAGTCCCTGTGCAGAACCATGAAGTTTGGCAGGACCAGCATGAGATTAATTACGACTATAATAAAAATCAGTTGATATCCGCGACTGTCAACTGTTGAGACGAAGGGCAAAAGTTAATCAGCAAAAATAGGTTGCCTGTTCAAATTATTGCAGGAGGAAGTAAGTTGTAAGTCGAGAGGAGGAAGTAAGTTGCCACCAAAGAGAAATGAAGGAAACGTAAAATAAATATACCCGATACACGCACATATATATGATCAATTATGAACTTCGAAAAATATGTGGAACGGAAAAAAAAATTGATACCGAAAAAATACGATTGCTTTTTTTCCATAACTCCCTCAGTTTTCAAGCTACAACGTCCATTAAACAACCATTTTACAGATAATTTCAAGAACTACAAGATAGTGTGCATTGCCGCAATCAATATATATGTATAAAATAGTGAGGCAATGCTTATTTAAATAGGTTGATTAAACAGCGGGAGCAACCAGGTGTATACATATACGATCATTTTTACGATACGATGCGATCATTTTTCGACCAAAAACATTCAAAAAGTTAGAAGCCGAGATATAAATTTTGGAATTTGTCTACATTTGGCCAATTTCGGACTTCAAATCGCGTATAACTCAAGAACAGTGCAGTGTGAAAGAGACAGTGTATAAGAGACGGAAAATATAAGTATATGTAAATATATTTAGTGAATAATTGAATAAAATAAATCAAATCAGTACTACTTAAGCATTTATTAAGAAGAATTTCCAAGGTAGACTTTTCCATCAGATGAAGTTTACTACCATGTTTATATTAATTATCCTGAAATTATCCACATATCATATTTCCCCTCAAATTGTATAAAATTTCTAAACTGCAGTGTGATTTGTAGATTCCTTTAATTAATATTCAAAGTAACAATTTCCTCCTGTATTATTTTAAATACTGTACAATCCAATCTTCTATTTACACGGCTTATCAATTGGATTTATATATTTACGTATAACAATTGTGTGGGTTTATTTAATTTCTTTAGGTGTATATTTACGTACATTAATTTTGTTTATTTCTCAACATAATATTATTTCATTTGCACTTAATTTACTGATATCGCAAAGTGTTGCCAGCTACACATATTAGTATACCAAATTCTCTAAAAGTAACATCATGGACAATTCAGAAGTGTCATTTGTTCCTCATACTGAACCACTTATTACAAGGGATAATAGTTGTTCCAAAAGGTGAGCAATTGATTGAATCAGTGTTAACATTGTAAGTTTGGTTTTATATAATTTCCTTAAGAGTTATGTCCTGCGTTTATGTCCTTTACATTACAGTTTGCAGTGATTGCTGTATAGACATTCAAATTTTCAGAAAAATAAACTTATTGTACATCAAAAGCATTGCGTGCATGTATGGCAAATGCCGTCAAAGCATGCAATGTTGCTCAAAGTGCCAGAAATAATCTATACCTCAATTGCTGAGCTGAGAAGTAATTTCGATTACCAAAAAATCCTCAATAAATTTTCGTAAGCTTTAGAAGAGTAACTTTGACTAGGTACGTTGTTTATTATTAAGGAAGCTATCTATCTAAGCTATCTCAGCGTACCTTTAAGTTTATTAAAATAACAGAAAAATCATCGTCATGTCGACGCATCGACTTTATTCGACTGAGCGTTACATAGACGAATGTGACGCGTGACGGCCTAGTCTTATTTAATACCCACAAACTCTCTCTAGTGTCTCGCTCGACCGACTGAGCCGACTTTACCCGAAGGAGCGTTACATAGCCGAGCGTGACGGCTCAGTCTCATTCAACACCCACAAAAATAAAAGTGCTCAGCGCGTCTAAAGAAGTTTTCACTTCAAAAAGTAAAAAGTAATTTTCATTTCAGATCCCTCGTTCGTGCACCACCCGATGAGAAACTTCGGATAATGAGTAAAAGGGGAAAATTGAATGTGCGCTTCTCTAAAATACCAAAAAAGTCAATCCGATATGTGAGCGACCTGTGGAACACATTGGTTGATATGCGTTGGCGATGGCTGTTATTAGTAATAGCGTTAATTAACTTAGCAGCTTACTTGATATTTGCAGTATTATTTTACCTGGATTCCTGGATAAGCGGTGACTTCGATGACAAGCCACATCATAGGAAGTGTATGACAGGAATGCACAATTTCACTAGTTATTTTATGCTGGGAATCGAAACTATAACCACCACTGGCTACGGGTATTTTAATCCTAGCGAATTTTGTTACTTAGTATTTGTCATTTTGACAGCAAGCACGTTGGTGACAATTTTCATAGACGGTGCCTTTATCTCGGTAGTGTACGCCAAATTTGGACGGCCGACTTATAAATACAATATTTTCAGTAAAAGAGCAGTGGTAAGTTATCATTAAAAAAATGCCTTTCTTATCGAAGATTCTTCTTGGTTCAGTATTATATGTCGAATATGCATAGTACCTAATAATAATTTAATCTATTTTGATAATTTGTTTCTAATAAAGCCTGATTGAACATGATAGGGATACAGGTTATGATTTTTCATTTTTACATGCCAATTTCTTCTGGGTGCTGGAATTGGATGCCTTTGCCCAATTTGCTGAAGTCGTTAAGCCAATAAAGTGGTATATACAATCGCGAAAATAAGTCTCTAGTAAAATGCGTTCGACCAGGATAGTTGTACTCGATTTATTATTTATTTGTTGTTCACTTTTTGTTATTACAAAGATACATCGAACAACTTGTGGCTATTTCCATGCTCTTAAAAGCAACCTATAAATAGGTTTTTCCTGCTATTTCACTGTCTTAAGAAAATGTGAAAAACTAAAACGAATAAACAGCACTATACAACAGACCTGCCTGTTGCGTTGCTTGCGTATGCTCATTTTGTGACGCAGCTTGATATTTCACCTCACAAGTCCGTGTATCCATATTTCCAGGTTTGTATGAGAAACGGGAAACTATGCTTAATGATCAGAGTTAACGATATCCTTAGAAGACACTGGATCGACAACAAAGTTCTGATGTTTTTCATTAGAGGCGAAAAAACAAAGGAGGGTGAAATTCTGCCGAATTTCATACAAGAAGTAATTGTCCAACCATATGGTATGCTCTGCTGGCCTGTTGAAATTGTACATGAAATAACAGCGTTTAGTCCAATGTGGAATATTTCAGCTAAAGATCTCCTGACAACCAAGTAAGTAATATATAAATTAAATATTCATCCATGCAAATAAATAAAATGGAAGTGTCTGTTTGTTCCTGCTAATCTCGGAAACGGCTGGATCGATTTTGACGGGACTTTGACTGGCCGATGCTGATGCTATGAGGAGTAACTAAGTCTATTTTTATTTTAGAAAAATAACTTGGGTTCCGCGTAAAAAAATTAAGTCCATTACATATATACAAATAAATGAAATTGTGTCTATTTGTAATGTCAAAATAACCGATTTTACTTAATGCATATCAAAGTATATACGGTATTTAAAAATTTTTCTATCCGTCTGTCTGTGTGCCTATCTGTCTGTCTGTCCGTCCTTCTGGTTGTTCCGGCTACAATATAAACACTAATAAATAATTACTATTTAACGTAAATCCTCCTGAGTATTTTTACTTGCTTCGAGTAATAATCTTCGATCTTCGAGTAATAATAAAATAAACTAAAGTAGCAGTGTCCAATACCGGGCGCACGCAGCCCCCGTCGCCGCACCGAAAGGAGCCTGCCACCGCTCCCCCTCCCACGACTTAATATCACAAAGGCTGCCTGTCGCGTGGGCTCAAGAATGCGCGAAGGGCGATTGCGGATGTTTGTGTCTCAAAGGGGGCCTTAAAAAAGTTTTCTAACAAACAGAGATCATACTTTTTTGTTTGCTTAGGTATCTTCTATTTTCCCAACGTTCAATTCTTTTTAACTCGAATTGTTTCGTTACATATTCACTGTTTTCTACTACTGATACTTTTAAGTAATAATTAATAATCCATGTTTAACGTAGTTTGATTTTCTTTCATTAAAATTTGTTCGTATTAAGTACTATGTAAAATAGGACTAAGTCGGCGGGTAACAGCTAGTTACAGAATATAATCCCACTCATTATTTTTTTATATTGAGAGGAGTGTCTTTTCCAGCAAACCTTTTGTAAATTGACACCACTAATTTTTTAATTTAATATGCATTACAGATAGTCCCACACATTATTGTTATACGTATTGAGAGGGGAAAAAATATCAGCGTACCGTGACTGGTTAGATATCACTTATATCCATTATATTATTATATAATATCCATTTTATATAACATGACTTATAGTCACTTGCAGAAAATCCATTCCAGTATTTTTCTTCTGAAGTATTTTGAATTTGACTTTCTAAGTTCATCAAAATCGAGTTCATTAAAAGTTAATCAATATTTTCCTAGGTACGATCTTTTTGTCATATTTAGTATGTTTAGTTTATTTTTTGTTATTCCGCAATAATTTTATTAATTTCTTGTTATTAGTGCCTAAATATATTATATTTGGTTCAGGGATTAGATGATATTAAATTCTCACCGATAATAGGGATAATATAAAATAAAACAGGATCTCTTTTAAACCACTAAATATAATAACATAAAAACTGTTAAATATTGACTAGTTGCTAGAAGTTAACTACTAAAATAAAAATAATAATCTTCTTGGTATACAAACGATAAAGATAGAAGTTATTCAAGGTCGTTTTGTTCTTCCTCTATCAAATAAAAAGTGTATTTAATGGCGGAAACCATTCTCAAACTTTTAAATAAATAACAAATTAATAAAAAAAATTGATGTTAAGCATACAAAAAAATAGTAAAAAGAATTACAAAATGGTGAATTTAGAAATTCATATTAGAAAGGTAAGTGGAGTAGGTTATAAAATGGTTCCAGCCCACCTAAAGTGGAAGGGGGGGATTATTGATAAAGAGCCAAGACGTCGATAATCTCGAAGATCCTTCGGAATTTAAAAGTTTTATTGATGAAGAAGAACAGCCACAATGCAAAATATCTAAAATTCATTAAAATTTTATAATTGCCAGCGAATCTAAACTCTAGCTTTCAGTACGGTATGGTGCATTTCCATGAAAAACTCTAGTTTCCCCGTTTTCTCCAATTAAATTCATTCAACTTAAGTCATGTTACATTTAAGTTAATTATCTCATTAAAATGTAATCCATCATTTACATAAATAATATAAAGAAAATAAAAATAATATGATATTGAAAAATTCGTGACCTGAAATAATTTTTTTGACTTTCTCAATTTTAAGTGGTTTTATGTTTAAAGAAGATATTTCAATGTTTAAAATGGGTCCAGATCGAATATTTAAGTAGACAATTTAATTTATATAAAATATTGTCGGCAAAACCCAGAGCAATTACTTGTATTATATTATGACAAAAAAAGTGGTTTTTCACTTATTAATTTTTTAATAAAGCGCATTTTTATTAGCGCTTGATTTATTTTAATTATAAATAAAATTTACATTGGTATGTGTCTAAATTTCTTATTCATTAAATTGCCCTGCCGAATTACACTCGATGTTTTTAATGTAACCGGGTAAATTTGTGTTATTCAAATTCTAAACTGTTTCCTTTAGAAATTTGACTCGAAGAACTGTCCACCTCTAGTCAACCAATAGTTGACAGACTATCTCGTCTAATTTGCTAGGCAACAGTTTCTTATTAAACAATCCAAACTTATCCGGTAACATACAAACCAGATTCCAGAAAAATCATGTTCATTCAATGCAAGACATGGTATAGTTTGACAAAATTTCTTGTTTAATGATTTATTTTTACGAGAGACAAAAAACTCATAAATCGGGTTTCCGAAATTTTCTCGGAAAATTCGAATCTATGTGAAAAATGTCTTGTATGAAAGTTATAGATTTTTTTATCTACAACTTCTGTTAAGGATATTTTTCGCTAGGAAGTCACATATCGCCGACAATCTCAAAAAACACTTTTAACCCTTCTGGAATCTGGAATCTGGAATCTGGAATCTGGAATCTGGAATATGTCCGGAGTGCGGATCGAGATCCGCTGCACTTAGGTCCCATTGGGCCCCTTGTGCTTCCTCCGTGAGGGAAATGTCTCCCTAGGTGATCGACCAGCCCAATGTTGTACAAAAGGTGATGATGTTGCCCAGGGGCATTTCCCTCAAATTGGCCATAGAAGGCCAACGTTCCCCCAATATGGATTCTCTGGTCGATGACACGGCGGGACATTCGCAAAGTACATGCTCGATCGTTTCATCTTCTTGTTCACATCCTCTGCAGATGGGTGTGTCACTTTGTCTCATGTTATAGAGGTGTTTCCTTACCCGGCAGTGTCCGGTTAGGATTCCTGTAACAAATCGCAGTTTACCCCTGGACATTGCCAGATAGTTCCTCGCCGTCTCTTCGCTGGGATATCTCAAGAGATTTCTGGCCAGCTGACAGCTACTTGTTTCATCCCATAACGTCTTAAATTTTATGTGGGTGTTTTCCTTTATTAATTGAAGTTTCGCTGCAACTGGTAGCGTACTTGAAGGACCAGGCCCAAGAATACTCAGGTTGGCTGCCTTCTTGGCCAGTTTGTCAGATTCTATATTGCCGTTGCATTGTGAGTGTCCTTTGACCCAGCACAGGCAGATGTTATTCATCTGACATGCTCTCACAAGTGCTTGGTGACATTCCCATGTTGATCCTTTAGTTATTTTATAATTTTTCAGGGCCAGTAGTGATTGTCTACTATCTGTGCAGATTCTTATTGTCTTGCCCGTTATTTCTCTGCGAGCAATCTCTTGTGCGGCTATGGTTATACCAGCGAGTTCTGTTTGTACTACACTGGCATTTTTATCCATAGTCCAGCTTCATCGGAGTCGCAGATTCCTGGAATATATACCACAGCCTGCTCCATCCTTTTTCTTTGATCCGTCCGTGAAGACATAGTTTACACCTTCAACGCCGGCCTCGTCTTCACCAGTAGTATGTATGGTGTAAGGTTTATCAAAGACAAGCCGAGGCGGAATACCATCTGCACATGCCTGTAAAAGGGGTATCTTTCTGACAGCCTCAGTTCACAGGCGGCTTCTGGTTTGGCCACAGCTTGCATTTGGTAGTATGCCAACAGATTTAAGGCGAGTCATGGTAGTCAGAGCCACTTCTTCTAGATGTGGGTCTAGTGGTGGAAGACACAGCATTATCTCTATTGATCTCGTTGGTGTTGTTCGCATGGCTCCGGTTATGCTCAGACAGGCAACTCTTTGTACCTGGCCTAGCTTGAGTTTTGCTGTTATTTGTTGACTCTTGGGCCACCAGACAACAGCTCCTTAGGCCAACATTGGTCTTATGATAGCAGTGTAAATCCACAGGACCACCCTGGGTTTCATTCCCCAGGTTTTCCCTACTGTCCTGCGACACTGCTCGTATGATATGTAGGCCTTATTTATTCTTCTTTCGAGGTGAAGATTCCAGTTTAATTTAGCATTGAAAGTTACCCCCAAGTATATCACCTGTGGTGCAAAATTTAGTGCTGTGTTTAGGAGAACAGGTCTCACTGGCTCCAGTTTTTTTTTCCTTATAAAGAGTACCATTTCCGTCTTCCTGGGGTTGACGGATAGGGCATACTCCTCACACCAATTTTCGATTATTCTTAGGGCCATCTGCATTCTCTGACAGAGAGCTCCTTCGAATTTTCCATTAAGCAGTATCGTTAAGTCATCTGCGTATGCAATTGTGTAGAATCCTTCCACGTTGAGGTGGTTTAGGAGGCTGTTAAGAACCAGATTCCATAGCAGTGGTGATAAAACACCTCCTTGCGGACAGCCTTTCGCAACCAGTCCTCTTATGACAGTGTCTCCTGCACTGATTTGTACTGCTCTTTTAGAGAGCATGTTGGATATCCAGCTGCTCACAGTATTAGGAACGTTCCTATGTGTTAGGGCCGCTGTGATTTTAGGAAAGGTGGTCTTGTCAAACGCACCCTCTATATCTATGAAGACACCCAGGGTGGATTCCTTATGATCCAGGAATTTCTTAATCCGACTTGCTACCACATGGAGGGCAGTATAGGTGGATTTTCCTGGCGTGTATGCATGTTGGTTGGGGTGCACCGGATTGTTAGTCAATGTTACATCCCTCAGATATCGCTCACATAGCTTCTCCATTGTCTTCAGTAGAAATGAAGTTATACTAATAGGACGGTATGCTTTGGGGGTGGAATAGTCCATCCTCCCTGCTTTTGGTATGAACAATACTTTTACTTCTCTCCATGTCATTGGGATATAGAGGTGTGCTAAGCACATCCTAAACATCCCAACCAGGTGCGGCAGTAGTTTATCCAGGCCCCACTGAAGTAGTGCTGGATATATGCCGTCGATGCCCGGCGATTTGAATGGGGAGAAGCTCTGTATTGCCCATTTGATTCTGTCTTCACTTACAATTTGGTTGGCGGTTTGCCAGTCCGAATTTGTTGGTTGGGTGTCGACTTCATTTAGCCATTCCCTACTATCTGTTGTGACAGATTCAGGGAAGTGAGTTTGCATGAGCAGCTCTAGGCTACTTTTAACCCTTAAACACACCTTTATTTCACAATTTCACTTTATCTCGCATATAATTATTATTTTTTCTCTGAGTTATCATCTTACTCAAATTTTCGGGTGCCTTGCCTGTTAGTATATATTTTTTTTCAAAATGGGTTGGCACCAGCCTATACACTAATTGTATTCAGTATGAATTTTATAGACGTGTACTGATAATTTATATCATTTTCAGCTTCGAAATAGCAGTCATAATCTCGGGAAGCTCAATACAAACAGGCCAGCTTACAAAGACTCAGACATCATATTTGGCAAAAGAAATTATGTGGGGGTATCGCTTTATGCCTTGCTTGGAGTACAGCTATAGTAAAATGGAATACGTGGTAGACAGGAAGGCTTTCAATGCGATTGTTTTACAAGACACACCTTTGTGTAGCGCGAGCATCTTGAATTTGTTACAAAAGGTTATTCAGGATAACAGTCGAAGGAATTCCTTCGATGAAACTTATTCGTCGGATAAAGTGCGTAAATTAGAACACATGAAGTTACTATAAACTGAATTGACTTTTCTTGGCTTACCATTCTTACTGCAATCCGTGGGAATTAAGTTTTAGTGCCGCCCCGCGACGCGGCTTAAATCTGGCTGCCCGAACCGTCGGTATTTCTTCACATAGCCACAAAAAATAATAACCATTTTTTTGCCAGTATTACTATTTATTTATTTAAGAACTTTTCGTTATCGAACGTAAGTACTTTTTTACAATATATTGTTAAAAATTGTTAAAGAATAGTTCAATGTATGATCTTTAATTCTCATAAAAATTAAAGTCGAAAAATTTCTGTACACTGTAAAATTAATTGTCAATTAGAATCTTTTTAAGGCTACATTTACTTTATTAAGGTTACTTTTTTAAGGCCAGGATTTCTGGGCAGCTACTTATTTTCTTTTGTATACATTATGCACTGATGAATAAAAACATCTGAAAGAGCAATGATATTTAATTTTTTTAATTGGCCTTCAATGGTCATTGTGCCAAAGCCAAAACTCTTACAGCTTTCTTCTGTACTTTCAGTACTCTATCGAGGTCAGATGAATCACCCCAGAAAACGAGACCATAAGTTATGAAGCTGTAAAAATTACCATAATGAAAAGTTAATGCCGCGTTTTTTCGTTTTCTAATTTGATGTACTTTGTTTAGTGTATGTTTTTGGTCTACATGCACGTGTCAGTTGCACAGCGCCAGCGCGCGGTACAACTTTTAGTGCTAAATATAAATAATACGTTTGTTATTTGAGTTTATGGCGGAGGATCCGGTTAAAGTCAATCTTGATCTTGTCTCATTCATATCCGCACTTTAAGTATTGGAATATCTAATTGAACCATAGATTATTGAAGTCATGAAGCCTGATCTAGATTTATCAGATACTGATTTGGTTTTTCAACAACATGTAAAAAATTTACCTAT
This sequence comes from Tetropium fuscum, assembly GCA_964058915.1. Lineage (NCBI taxonomy): Eukaryota > Metazoa > Arthropoda > Insecta > Coleoptera > Cerambycidae > Tetropium > Tetropium fuscum. The sequence continues at coordinate 106,206 of CAXKVY010000236.1, forward strand.
TAAGGTACCTATTTATTAAAAGTGTAATAAAAAATATATTTCATCATCATGTTTTCGCAAGTTAATTTAACTTACTCGGTTGTTGGGAAATGTATAATTTGATTTGAATACAGCTTCATTATTGTGGTGTGTTTTTTACTTTTGATCAGAAAAGTAGGTAATGCAAAAATAGCACACTTCGATGTGTGGAAAAGCGATCTTCCCACGACGAGAATCCTTGCTGTACCTTCCACATATATTCGGATACAACTATCGTGCCTTAGTCAGATAAAGACACCACATAACATAGTCGCAAGGACTATGTGATAGGCTATTACTATAATCATAATTATAGTAATAGCTAACCTAAGTAGTTTTCCAAATTATTTAACCTCGCGGCAAATATTAGTGTAAGGTTGACTGACCGCAAGCAAAATATAAATATCCGCACAAAGTCGTAGTGAAAAAAATATAATATTGCAAAGATTGTTGAATAACTATGTAAAGTATTTTAAATGTAAATCTAACGTCTAATAGTAAAAAGTATAAATCATTGTGACACGTAATTGGTCAGCAAAAAGTATCTATAGAAGGAAATGTATGCGAAACTAAGGAAGCTTGTTTTGTTTTTGTGAGGGGCTTCCTTAGTAATGCATAATAATGAAAAATAGTACGTATTTGGTACTAGAGTCGGTAGTCTCGTGTAGAGCTTTTCTAAAAGAAAATTGAATAATTAAATACTAAGAATAATAGTAATTTTTAAAGTTTAGATACTAAAGTATAAATAAGTGTAAGAAGTATATTGTATCGTATCAGCAAATAGATATCAAGGGTGTCCTAGGTAGTCTTATAGATATGGTTTTCATCGTATCCGCGTAAGGATTAATTAAGAAGCAAAGAACATAAACAAGACAGTGTAAGTACGAGCATAACAAGATTTCCATCAGCAGAATTGTTAAAATAAGTGATTTATTGGACCCGAAGCCATTTTCAATCATTATAGACGCCGTTGCAGTTCTTTGAGGCCATTTTGCAGTTCATCGGTTGCAGAATACCACCGGTAGGGGAGCATCACCATAGGACGACACCATTTTTCTAACCATTGTCGAATTTTCTAAAATTACTGTTTTTTTATTCATATATTTCCATATTGTTTATTTTAAGGATTTTAAATATCCCTAATATTAGTTAATTGGCCTCCTCGAAGCCCAGATCTAAACTCAATTGAACATGTTTGGGATGCTCTTGAAAGGAAAGTACAATCTCGTGCAGCAGCTCATGCAAATTTACAGCAGCTTAGTGAAGTCTTAATTAATTGAAGAATGGCAGCAAATCGACCAGGGTTACATTAAAAACCTAATTGAGGGCATGCCAAGACGAATTGCAGCAGTTATTCATGCACGTGGGGGAAACACTTCGTACTTGATTAAGTTGATTAGGTTTTTCGGTTTATCTTCAGGTCGTTTTCGTCATGGTTAAATTTTTAAAATCGTTATAGAAGTAAATGTAAAATGTAACAAATGCTATGTCCTTAAATTACTATGTCCTGATTACTGCTTAAATTACTCAATTACTGCTTAAATTACTATGTCCTCATAGTAATTTAAGGTATAGTAGGTGTCGTAAGTTAATTTAGGTTTTTAATATTATTAAGCATTAATCAATCAATTTAAACAGATACATTAAATGTTTTAAATAAATATGTGCTAACTAAATTGTGAAGCAACCCCTTTCTTTCACATAAAAAAATATTTAAAGCAAATTTATATGCAACAATCTTAAAATTTTCTATATAAAATAAATTTGATAATTTAAAAGTATAATAATAAACATTTAATTTAAAGTATAATAATAATAAACATTATATAATAATAAACATTTTAATTTTATATGTGTGTGCGATTATGAAGGCTTTTATTTTGACAATTACCAGGGTTTTTATGTTAATTTACAACCTAAAAATTAGTTAATTAATAAAAGCATTAAAGTAAAAGCAAAAGCAAAAGCATATTAACATATATCTAATAAAGAGAATACGGGAATTTTTTTTTCCAATGAATTATTGTTTATTCAAATATCCAAAAGGTATGTGAATTTGTTTATTTCTTAATATTCATATTTAATGGGTATACCTATATAATTTTATTGTTAGTGTCCGAATCGGTCGACGTGCGTGGATGTCACCCGTTTCTTGCCCTATTTCACCTATTAATTAAAATTATAAATATTGGTGGTACAGTTTCGGGAGCTGTGATTTTCTGTTATGAAATTCCCTTCTCTTTAAGGATATTTTTTTCGATTTCTCATATCTGCAAAAGATTTTAAGATATTTGCAAAAAATGAAATATTCCCCCTAAATCATAACTTTCGGTACAGGAGAAGAGAATTTCACCAAAATGGCAGTTGTTGACACTATTGGAACTGTAGGTGTTGTACTCATTTCAAATAAATTATACCAAAATATTAGATGACTAGTGGAAACATGTTATACAGTTTAATTGAAATAGAAGCTCTACTTTATGAAATGTGTCAATTGTATACATATTTTTTATATCACATCCATTCAGAAAGAGACGTGACAGTATTCATTACTACCTAATATTAATTTTTTTATACCGTCTGCGTATACGCCCATTCTAATCAAGTACATTATTCAATGCAAATTTGTTACATCGGGAGTGGTAAATCCAGAGAATGATAATGTCCTTAGTGCCGCAGGGGCGTCTTTTGCACCGTTATCCGACGCGACGTAGGCGCCCCCGTTCTTGTTTATGCACGCACTAGCATTATAGCATTAATAAATACTGAACCGGTCGGGATTTTAAAATAACTACCTAGTAGATAGGAACACATCTTCTAGTTCAGTTCCCTGTTATTTTAGATAATGTCCCATATATTTATGTTCATGTTAGACTGAGTGGGATACTTATTTACAAGAATTCCTCGATTATTGGCATGAAACAAAATATACTCAAATTCAAATTCATATAAACTTTACTTACCAACAATAAATATACAATACGTATACAAAGAAATTACACAAAATTTTAATAGTAAACCTCAAAGAAATTGTTCAATTTCCTTACCGAAGTAAAGATCTGATCTTCCACACAATTTTCTTGAATTAAATATAATTATTTCGACTTACATTTAAAAAAAACAAAACTTTGGTGCGGTAGATGTAGCATATTATAAGCAATACATAAGATATAATTTTGGTGTGATCTAATTCTATATATCTAAGTTATTTATCGGCGCAAAATTCTATATTTAGCATAATTTCAATGGACAAGTCCCAACAAGATTTACACAATATCAAGCATACATAAACTATGTCCATATTAAGAACTATGTCCAGGTTAATGCGAAACTATGTACATATAGAAACTATGTCCAGATTAATGCGAAAGCATCGTCATAAAACCGGGTTTCGAGAACATGACTCTCGAAGAAAAACTACAATGTAGGAATGATGCTTATTTGACATTCAGAAATTAGTCAATCAAGGGTGAATGTGATCAGTGTAATTAATTTATAATTAAAATTATAAATTGTAAATTAAATCAAATGTTTCCAATTATAGAGTTTAAACGTAAAGCTAAATAAATATAATAATAGCCATGCATCTGATTAGCCAGCTTATATAATAACAATAAAGCGAGAAGCTCGTATCCAAGGAAGTGCAACTGTTTTATATGGAGTTGGAAGATATCCGTGGTTACGAATAATAAGGCAAGGAGGTTCAGCTATAGCGTTCAAAGTAGAAACAACTCCTCTAATTATACATTTATAATATTGTAGTTTAATTGTAAAAACGTAAAGAAAATGGATTAAATAGTGAGATATAAGTGAAATCCCAAAGAGAAACGTAAAAGTAAAATTAACAGTGTTATTAAGTGTTTTTCGTCGAAATTACGACATAATAAGAGTAGCGTCTTCAGGAAACGTCCCTAGGATATAGACGACTGTGGCAAGTAGTCCAAGGAGAGAAAGTAAAGGCGAAAGAAGAATAAATTAAACAGGCAGTAAGTGGAGAATCTCATGAATCACAGTTAGAAGATCAAGATAAATAACAGGCGTATATAGCAGAAAGGAGTAGCATTCCAAAGTAAGGCAGTGTTCCGGTAGATGGCAGCAGGCGTGCAACAGAAGTTAGCCGCGTTCTAATAATATAGCAGCATTCCGGTAGAGGGCACTAGCAGAATCCAGCATTGTCAACAAAGCCGTTAATGCCCGAGTGCACCGATTGTACGTTAAGTTGGGCTTAGTTAAGTCGACTTAAAATATTAAGTCAGGATTATTTTTAATTCAAGTGCACCGTTAAAAATTCATAAAGACTTAACTAAGTCCAGTTAAAATGTGGCAACGTTGCCTTTGAAGTCGAACGCCTAGTGACTTTTGGGTTATTTTGTTGAAAAATTTAGTGAAAATTGACATCAAACTAATTTCAATTTGAATAATCGAGTATTCGAGTCGGTATTTAATTTTGCTACAATATATCTTCTCTCTGTATGGTCGAAGATCGTAATATAAACATCATTATACATCATAAATATACAACTTTAATATATACATTTATCCAGCAAATTATGGCAGATGAAAGTAAGAAGCAAACTTATTGTTCAAACTTTACTCCTGAGGAAAAATAACTTTAAATATAAAGATTGATGGCATTACATCTGAGAAGATGTAAGCTGGCATTACATCTGGTAAAAAGGTCAAAGGAAAATTCACTAAAACGGTTTAAAAAGCAAAAAAATGCGATGAAAGGAAATCTAATAGAGATAGAGATAAAGAGATTTTCTGAAAATGACAATACGTATACAAAGAAATTATACAAAATTTTATGATTTTCTAATTAATTTCATAATTAATACCAAAATTGATGTACCTATGTAAGCTTTATCAAATCCAAATAATTTTATGTTGTCCAAAAGACCCAGAGGAGTAAGCATTGTCCTGCATATATATGTAAAATATGTTTTTAATTATTAAATTCCCTCATTTCAAATCTTGCTTTAATTCTGCTACTGTAAAATATGGTGGGTATTATCATGAATCATGAGCGCTACTGGGCCATCTTGCCACAATATCTCTAATTTTTTAAATCACTGTCCACTATTGCTTGGACTTTTATTTTAAAAAATGTGCCATAAGAATAGCCTAAAAGTGCATAAAATACGTAATAATGCCTAAAATTTTTGTAAAATAATGAAACATAACCTTTTTGTGACTAGACTTAACGTTAAACTCCGTCGTAAGCCGTCGAAATTGTCGACTTTAATTAAAGTCGGTTTTATCGCATTAATCCGGGCTTTAATACACGGTGTAACGTAAATGTGTCAAAATAAGTCTGTCTTAAATTTAATCCAAGATTAAGACTACGGTGCACTCGGCCATAAGTGAAATTAGTGAACAGTGTTGTCCCTCGAATACAAAAGGATTAATCTAAAATTGAATAAGGTAATAACCAATCTAAAACATTTTAATTTTTAGTAAATATTGTTCCAGAGGCTAAGTCCCATGTTACTAGATTAAATTACGTAGGTTTTGCGTAGGGTAATTATAAGTTTAAAAATTTCATTACTTAGTTTTTGCATTATAATTTGCAATGATGTTTATACTTCCTTTTGCACTATAGTTTTGCATTCTTGCAGATTCTTGCGGATGACTATTTTGTAATTGGCTTTCCATAGAAAATGTATTTTTTAATATGTACAGCCTTTAAAAACCGGTTGTGATTTTGACACGAAATTTGATTGTCGCTGTGGAGGGAAATTTTATTTGTATTGAATTCTTAGTTTGGTCACGGTGTTTACCATTCTTTTTTCAATATTCTCTTTTTTGAATCACCTCTCTAGCCCCTTCAGCAACGAAGATGCGACATTTTAGATGAAACGGTGTTATTAAGTTTGATATTTAACAAGGAGGCCGTGGAGCTGAAAATGTCTAAAAAGTTCATCGTTTAAGAAATGTTTAGCGTTTTCGATTACGGACGTTGAAATAATTGTTACTTACAAGTACAAACAACATCAAAAAGAAATACCAAACAAAGAATTATTCGACATTTTAGTAAAACGATTGTAATTATTAATGATGAAAACAATAAACTTAAAAAATAACTGAACAACAAACTAACTAATAACGAGTATTTCCTCCTCTGGCTGCTATAACAGCTTCCATACGCCTAGGCATGCTTTCAATCAAATTTGTGATAGTGATTTGAGGGATATTGTTCCATTCTTCTGTAAGAGCAATCCTCAATTCATTCAGATTCTCTGGGTTGTGACTACTAACACGTTGTCCCAATTCATGCCATAAATGCTCAATGGGATTCATATCAGGGCTTTTAGCGGGCCACGACATACGATTAATTCCGACATCGTTTAAAAATTGCTGCTGTATGCGGTCGTGCATTATCTTGCATTAAGAGGAATTCTTCGTTAATGTAAGGTACAAATGGGACAACATGTTCATTCAAGATCTCTATGTATCTAACTGCATTTAGAGATTGCCGTGGTGGAAACACAAATAATTCTGTACGGACATCGCTGGTAATTCCACCCCATACCATTAGTGAACCACCGCCAAAACTCTCCCTTTTACTGAACATACCATCCTCGTATCTTTCCCCACGCTTTCTCCAAACCCTCCGACGCGACGCCCGTCTACTGATCTCAACATGAATCTTGATTCGTCAGTGAATAAAACTTGAGACCATTGCAACTCATTCCAAACAAGATGAATTCGAGCAAAATCCAAACGAGCTACTCGATGTCTTCGAAGTAATCGCATTCCAATAGCAGGTCTTCTTGCGATAAAACCGAGACTCCTGAATCTCCGACAAATTGTTCGATCTGACACAACTGTTCCTCGTGCGTTTCTTAAATTTCGGTTTGTGATCACAGCTGTTTGATAGGGATTCCTCGATATTTGCAGACCAATAAATCGATCTTCAATATTTTGCATAATCCTGGAACTACCCGAACCTGGACGTCTGCTGTATTGGCCCGTTTCTAGGTAGCGCTGAATCGCTCTTCGGACAGTTGTTTCTGGTAGACCAACAATACGAGCTGCATATCTTTGACTCCTTCCATCTTCTACCAAAGCCACAACTCTAGCTACTTGAATTGGACTAATTTGCACTGGCATTTTCTTTTAGAACGTTAACTGAATTTTTTTTTTCACGAGAATTTCAACTGAATCTTTTGACGTTTCAGTGTTAACCGTTACCATAGCCTCCTTGTTAAATATCAAACTTGTTAGGTGTTTCTTCGCTGTGTTATCACTATAATTATCTTATTTATCAAATCCATAAAACAGTACAACCAAACCTTTTAATTTAGGTACAGAAAATCAAACTTATGATAAATTCTTTCTCCACTGCATATGCGTAACGTGTACCTAAACATCTCTAACACCATATATGCAAGCAATTAGTGCTATGAAATGCATCGCCACTGGCAGCATACGCAAAGTCGTGCAATTAATGCAAAAGTTGATTTGCAATTTATGTTTCACTGGACCGAGCTGACATTTCCGCCGAGTAGGTTACCAGCAAAGGCAAGACGGGCATGTCATTGAATCCCACATAGTGGCCATCTCCTGGTGGGCATCAGGTGCCGTATTTTAAGCCGCTAAAGCATCTCTGATCTGGATACGAACGGGTGACGGTAACTGCAACACCTCCTCCCTGCGCTCAACGGTACCGACCAACCCTAAAAGGATAACAACACAATTATTTACGGTGTAATGCGCCTACCTCGCGATAACATGACTTTAACTGCTCCTTATTGAAAAAATACTACCAGTTTCTTTTAATAGATCGCATGAATTTAGTTTTTGTTTGGGTGGGTGATATTGAACATCATGCATGATGATGAGGAAAGTGTGCAGCACCTGAATACTCAACTTTGCATAAATTAAGAGAGTTGGCAACAGCTCATGGCCTAGATTTGTTTTGTAAGACAAATTTAAATATCTGTATTTTTACCTATACCTATACAAGTTAGGCTACGTTTCCATCTTTAAATAACAACTCCAGCATTTTTTTCTATTTTCATCCAAATATATAAACTAGAAAAATTGTAACGATTTCAATGCATAGAAACTGTTTCTGTATTGTGTTACTAATTTTCTAGAAGTAGTGGAGCGGATCTACGAAAAAAAATGGGTCCAAACGAAAGTGACTTTTTTGAAAAATTTTATTTTCCAACTTGTAATTAATGTTCCCACCAGGAGGCGCGCGCAGCCCTTCAAATATTGTATAAACAGGTTTTTCTTAGATTACGCATAATCGAGAAGACGGAAAGAAAAATGTTTTGAACAAGAAAAATAGGTCTCCTTGATACGCGTAATCTGGTTTTAGACCCGTCAAAATCGGTCTATTAGAACTGGAGATACAGCGGTTTTAAGGTTTTTGTTTTTTAGGGGGGCAAGAAAAAGGGAGTGAGCAATGGGAGGCTGATTTTTTTTTCTCTTGTAGTTAATGGTTATCGGAAGCCTAGGTAATTTTGCTCAATTAGGGAAGGGATGGGAGGGGAGATGGTGGAAAAGAGTTAAGCGGGTGTATCTCCGGCCCTAATGAACCGATTTAAAAAAATAAAAATGGATTTTTTTTTGTTTTTTTATAAGGAATCGAGGACGGCTTAAAAGAAACAAAACTCAAAACCACGGGCGTGGGGGGTGAAAATAAAAACGTTATTTTTTTAATATTTTTTTCTTATGGGAGGGGGGAGGGGCGCTTATCATTACTGAAAAAAAAAATTACCGATTTCGTTCATTAGGGATGTCAGGGCGTCGAATCTAGGTTAAAGCCCTGTAGAAGGGCGAAGAGACGTCCTACGCCCTTTAGCCAGGGCTCATTCTTAAAGTGAACGCGTATCGAGGAGACCTAAACTTAGATTCGCTCCGCTAAAGATATATTAGAATTATTAGAAGCCCATATTTACATATTTGTTGACTGTTATTATTTATATAACAGTTTGAGAGAAGTTTGGAAATCGGTCTACTCTCGATACATACCAGAGGATCAATAGTGCAGTCTGCCTATTTTTGACCCTATGTTAATTTTTCACTTCGGAGATAATAATTTTAAATTTTCCGTAGAATTTAATAAACCAAAATACCAAACAACTGGCCAACTGGAATGGATAACTATGATAGAAGTATTTCTCTTCAGTTGACGAAGTATGGGATTAGGTCATATTAAAAACATTAATTATAAAATGCATTCTGACGACATTGAAATTGCATGATACTGTACCTATTTTGAATTTATAAACTTGTTATAACTATATAAAAATGTAATAAATAGCGAGAAACAATCGAAAAAAAATGGGTTTTACTATTTTTTGTAAAAAATGTTTCTCGTTACTTATCATACTTACAAAAAAACTTTTATGAAGGCCCAGCCCTCAACAACGTACTAAGAAATTATTTTTTAATAGGGGCAACATTTTGTATTGCGATTTTTGTCAAAAATCTGTCAAAAGTATGTTTTATTACCTTTTCACACTTACCTCGCAATATCTTCGGAATCAATCTAGTTATTAAAACTTTTTTTTTTTAATCGATAAAGGAATCTGCAACCATACGCAGATAACTGCTATTTAGTTAGTTTTTTTTGTAAAACTCGAAAGAACTTTAATATCAATATTTTTTTCAAAACTATTTTCAGTAAGCGAGAAACTTGGCCAAAAACGGCTTTTTCCATTTTACTCTATAATGGTGCCATGAAATGAAAAAAGTTTTATACAAAAGTTGTAGAATTATTAAATACGGATCGATCTGTGGAAATCCGATCTCAAAAAATTCAAAAATAAATTATTTATTTGCAAAAAATTGTTAAAAATCGCGTTTTTTTAAACGCTCATATCTTCGTGATAACAAATAATTTTTTCACGAAACTTGGTAAAAGTGTAGCAAAAATTTTAAAAATATAAACTTTTTGCAAAAATTGATTTTTTCGAAAAAATCGCGTTTTTTAAAATCTCGATAGCCATACACGCTTTCATATTTAGAGCCAATTTTGAGCTTAAAATTTTTTTTAAATGTACTAACATTTTTATTTATTGTGGGCTTTTTAAATTGATCGTTAATATGCGAAAAATCGGTTGAAAAATCGGGTTTTTTAACAACAAAAAAATTTCAAGAAAAAATGTTTTTTTTCCTTTTTTGTTAGCAGCATTGAATAGCTGGTATTTTTTTTATAATTTACAAAAAAAAAATTATCTACGACCCTTTGGAGCTGAGATATTTTTCAATTCCGTAGGCAGAGTGCACTAAAAAATGCACAGAATATTTGAAGAAAATACGGTCGTCTAGAAATATTTCAAAACCACATACCGTGAGATCAACTTTGCTCCCGACGCGACGTGCAAGAAAATCCAAATAATTGCCATGTAAACGTGACACGAAATGTAAGTTTACTTTCCGTATAACCACAATATTGACCACTGATTGCTTTATTGTAATATTCTAGGATTTAATGGTAATATTTTCATTCTATTGTTCCCATTAAGTGTAGAAGGGAGTTATATTTACTTATAAAAAAACAAAATAGGTTCCACCGAGATTTGAACTCGGATCGCTGGATTCAAAGTCCAGAGTGCTAACCATTACACCATGGAACCTTAGTGAAAGCAGATGAATGTTATTTTTGGATGAGTGCATATATGCTGCAATAGTCGGAGATGAGCATGTTAATCTAGGTTATTTATACATTTCAGTGGCGGACTTGAACGTTGTTATATAAAACATATCCTATGTAGTCTGGTGTTAGTCAGTGGTTGTTGTATATAGCTAGCTATCTGATATCGACGCCAATGTTTGTATAAGTTGACATGGACGGAATTTTTATGAATGCATTTTTTTTATTCCACGAGTTAGAAGAACGTGTCGAATTTATACAAAATAAGAATTACCTTATTAATTTTGAAAGACAGCCGGTAGTTAAGGAAAATAATTGTCATGATAAAAACTGAAAAGAAAAAAAATATTTGCTCAATATATGTAATATATATTTACTTCAAGCATCTACAGCAGCTAACATTCTTAATTCATTGATCGGAAAACTATAATTATTATCTCTGGTATTATTTTGAAGGCAGCGGATATATGGAATTTTGTATTTCGCTAGATTTTTCTAATGTTTATATATGTTGTTTATACCCACTGAAGAAACACTAAAATATAGGGGGTAATTTTGTGATCCCTTGAATCTTCTAACCAATAGCAGCCAAGATAGCAAATTTAAAAAAGAACATTACTTACTTTTGAGATATTGAAAAACATGTATATCTAAAATCAAATCTCTGTTAGTTACATTTATGTTGACTATTGAACTAATAAGCTTGTATTAAAGCTTTCCGGGTACCTATTTTAATATATTCTTCAAACAATCTAAAAGATTGAGGTTCCACCGAGATTTGAACTCGGATCGCTGGATTCAAAGTCCAGAGTGCTAACCATTACACCATGGAACCTTAGTGAAAACAGTTATCCTTCAATGTTGGATGCGTTGCACCGTCTAAGATAATCTTATAGATGCATGTTTGTTCATTTGAACTACATAGTTATTATTTAGATGTTACCAATCAATCTTAGAGGGGTCCAATTAGGTCTATTATATAAATTTCTTTAAAAGATTATAAATTTCTTTAAAGATTGTAAGATGAAGTTATTAACACAAATGAATTTTACATAATGTTCTCTTCTAATTAGGGGAATTATTAATTTAATCCATTTACCAAAAATTGAGCCGGAGGGGGTTACGAAATGATTTGTAGTTTCTCCGGCACACAGTGTCATTTTAGATATTTAAATGTTAGTGTAATGGGTTTTAGCTGCGGATTTGTAATAAAAGTCACATTAGTATTTCTATTTTTATTACCTGAATTTAACTTACGATAGTAGCCATTCTACTATACAATTAACAAAGAAGTGTTTTTCATCTGTGATTGGATAAGAAACAAAATCGTTAAAACTACCCGTTTAAGCTGTAATTAATTTGGTGTGTATTTAAAGGCAATTTTTATTCTCTCACTGGAAACAAAACAAGATAAAATAATGTTGCGCAGTTTACGTCTATGGCCGTTTTACTTTTTCATTAGATTTTATTGCATGAATTCAAGCGGCTATATAACAAGGTATTATATTTACCTCTCGTACTGCAAGTGTATATTTCAGTTTATATTGGAAATTTTGTTATTAAATTTAATAAATTTTAGTGAGGCTCAAATTGAAGTGTGAAATTTTCAAAAAAAAAATAAGAGAAATGAAATTGATTGCATATGACTGTTTATTATCAGATATGGTTAATACAAAATAAACAAAATCTTAGAACCTTATTCCTATCCTGCGACAAAACCTACGTAACTTAAATTTATAACATGGTACCAAGTCCTCCGACAGAATATTTCTTAATACTAGCAAATTTTGAATATTTATTACATTGAAAAAATATGTCAATCCTTTTATCACCACGCACAAAACTTATCACTCTTTATGGTTTAACTGGTACACGAACTAACAAATGCTGCTGGTGGTGGTGTCATCTAGCGGGATGTCGCTGCACTATCTCTGGAATGCTGACTGCCTTTGCTGGATCTCACCTTGAGATTTATTTACCCTCAATTGTATTACTTACTGCTGCTGTATTTATAATCTTCTATCACTTTAATTACTGTGAAATAATATTTCCTTTTATTGTTTGATATTGAGCAAATTTCTTCTACTGGGCTGGGACGCTAACAAGCATTTCACTTCATACTTACAATTATTTTATATTAAATTTTCATGAAATTCAGGAGCGTGGCTGTTGCTTCATTGAACGCCGTAACTAGACTTTTAATAATGTTTTTGTTTCTACGGATGTACGGTAATAAAAGCAAATGCAACTTCCTGGTTTCTCGCTTCTTTTCTTGTTATGTTATTTTGATCTGGCCAATCAGATTGATTCATAGTATTTAATTTATTTAATTTCACTTGAAACTATTACACTTTGATTATCATATTATATGATTTTGAATTCTAAATAATCATACAGTTAATTTCAATTTCTGTCATGTAACTTCACTGTATGACATTTTCTGTATGACATTCACTGTATGACATTCACTTCTGTATGACATTTTCTGCTTTGCTTCCTAGCTAGACTCTTCAACCCTTATTTACACTTATGCTTTTGCATTAATCCTTTCATTTTGACACAGGTTATTAGTGATCGATATTTTAGAATTATTATTATGACTTGTCTATTATAATTACACTTGAAACAGATTCTAGTGGCGATTAATTATTTAGTTATAACTATATTACGTTTTGACTATATCATACGCGTAACTAGTTGGCGTTCCGCTATACTCTGTTCGTTGGTCATAGACACGTGTTTGCTTGCGCCTATACTATAATCTGTTCATTAGTTGCAGGAAATTGAATTTAATTTAATTTTAAGTTGTTGTGTTTATTGAATTTTATTGACGATTTCATGATCATGAAGAGATAATACATTGGAATGTGTGAAATGATTCTGCTTATGTTTTTATAATCAGTTTTAGCTATTACAAAACTAATTATTTCTTTAGAAATTGCCACTTCCCTGGCGAAAAGCAAAATATTACTTAATTGGTTAAAATTTATTTTCTCAATTATCTGACAAGAATAAAAAAATTAAAACAAAAGCGCACTCCTTTAATTGATAATTAGGTTCTGGCTCGCTCTTCGTAAATATGTAGCAGCAACGCCAGTATCTACAAATAAACAATTGAGATTACAAATTTTGCTGATAAATTAAAATACGCTTAATGTAATTAAATAATGTTGGTAGTAAGTTGTTGCAAGTGCGGTAATTTTAAATGTAATGAGGACAGATAATGTATTGAAGATATTCATAACGCATCGTCATTACGATATTTTATCTTCCTGCTAATTGCTTGATATCTAGAAATTGAAATTTTTTTAACCTATAATAATATCTCTTATTGGCAAGGTCTTCTAATATAATTGATTCAATCATTAGTTAACTGGCTGAATTCCAGATATGTCATTATGCTCTTCTGTGTAGCTGGGGGGTCCGATATGTTCCATATACCTACTTCACGTCAATTAAGCACTATTTTACAAAGAGATAATGATTATAATTGCAACGAAATTACTGAAGTATGTTCAAACCTTCCAGAACACGTCAACTTTATGGTTATCGCATTAGAATAAGGAAATTTTAAATTGTATCTAATATAGGTACCGGGTGTCCTCCTATATTTTGACAAGGGGAAACACTGTCATCCTGTAGAGAAAAAAAATCAAATGGTGAGATTGTAGGGTTTTATCGCAGTACTTATTTAGGCTATTAATGTATCAAAATTACCAACAGCACAGATCTGCAAACACAACCTCAATTTTTTTAAATGAAATACCTTGTATATTGTCGATGACCCTTTAATGGGTTGTCATCAAATATGTCACTTATTACTATAAAAAACTTATTGCTGCAAAAATTATTAACATTTATAAAACAGTGCAGCTAACAAAAATTTTCGTCAATATATCGATAATTTATTAATAGATTTTAACGTGGTAGCAAGTCAGATTGAGAAATCCCGGGATCATAAGGAATCCACCCTGGGTGTCTTCATAGATATAGAAGGTGCGTTTGACAAGACCACCTTTCCTAAAATTATAGCGGCCCTATCACATAGGAACGTTCCTCATATTGTGAGCAACTGGATATCCAACATGCTCTCTAAAAGAGCAGTACAAATCTCCTAAACACAGCACTAAATTTTGCACCACAGGTGACATACTTGGTGGTAACTTTCGATGCTAAATTAAAACTGGAATCTTCACCTCGAAACAAGAATAAATAAGGCCTACATATCATACGAGCAGTGTCGCAGGACCGTAGGGAAAACCTGGTGAATGAAACCCAGGGTGGTCCTGTGGATTTACACTGTTATCATAAGACCAATGTTGGCCTATGGAGCTATTGTCTGGTGGCCCAAGAGTCAAATAACAGCAATACTCAAGTTATGCCAGGTACAAAGAGTTGCTTGTCTGAGCATAACCGGAGCAATTCGAACAACACCAACGATAGCAATGGAGATAATGTTGTGTCTTCCACCGCTAGACCTACATCTAGAAGAAGTGGCTCTCACTACCATGACTCGCCTCAAATTCGTTGGCATACTACCAAACGCAAGCTGTGGCCAAACCAAAACCCGCCTGTGGACTGAGGTTGTCATAAAGATACCCCTTTTATAGGCATGTGCAGATATTATTCCGCCTCGGCTTGTCTTTGATAAACCTTACACCATACATACTACTGGTGAAGACGAGGCCGGCGTTGAAGGTCTGAACTATGTCTTCACGGAGGGATCAAAGAAAAAGGATGGAGCAGGCTGTGGTATATATTCCAGGAATCTGCGACTCCAATGCAACTGGACTATGGATAAAAATTCCAGTGTAGTACAAACAGAACTCGCTGGTATAACCATAGCCGCACAAGAGATTGCTCGCAGAGAAATAACGGGCAAGACAATAAGAATCTGCACAGAGAGTAGACAATCACTACTGGCTCGAAAAATTATAAAATAACTAAAGGATCAACATGGGAATGTCACCAAGCACTTGTGAGAGCATGTCAGATTAATAACATCTGCCTGTGCTGGGTCAAAGGACACTCACAATGCAACGGCAATATAGAAGCTGACAAACTGGCCATGAAGGCCGCCAGCCTGAGGGCCTGGTCCTTCAAGTACACTACCAGTAGCAGCGAAACTCCAATTAATAAAGGAAAACCCACAAAAAATTTAAGACGATATGGGATGAAACAAGTAGCTGTCAGCTGGCCAGAAATCTTTTGAGATATCCCAGCGAAGAGACGGCGAGGAACATCTGGCAATGTTCAGGGGTAAACTGCGATTTGTTACAGGAATCCTAACCGGACACTGCCGGGTAAGGAACACCTCTATAACATGAGACAAAGTGACACACCCATCTGCAGAGGATGTGAACAAGAAGATGAAACGATCGAGCATGTACTTTGCGAATGTCCCGCCGTATCATCGACCAGAGAATCCATATTGGGGGAACGTTGGCCTTCTATGGCCAATTTGAGGGAAATGCCCCTGGGCAACATCATCACCTTTTGTACAACATTGGGCTGGTCGATGGCCTAGGGAGACATTTCCCTCACGGAGGAAGCACAAGGGGCCCAATGGGGCCTAAGTGCAGCGGATCTCTGATTCGCACTCCGGACAAATTCCAGATTCCATATTCCAGAATAGATTTTAACGCATAAAAATTTAATATTAAAGGTCTTTTTAACACCTACAATTTTCAGTAACACAACTTTTCTCTAACTCTAACTTTTCCGATGTTGTTTATAAAAAAATAGAGCAACTCTGGCGTTACGTCTATACATATTCATCACTTACTAAGACGTGCAACCTTCAGATACCTGTTTTTGCGTGAAATCATTGCATTACAATAAATATTGTAGATGGTAAAAATATTTTCTTGTCTTTTTGTCATTGCACGCATCAGCGATTTTTTCAATATAAACGGATTAAATTAACTTGAATTACAGGAGATTTATCCTAAAAATCGATGTATACTACCCATGTACACCTGTGTCTAAGTAATTCATTAACATTGAGCGTGTAATTAGCTTCACCGCGTACTATCAATATCCCAAGTGTTTTAACTAAGTTTCCATAAACATTAATAGTTTATTTAATGCATGATATAATATATACGTCGTATAGATTATTTAATTACGATAGTATAGATAATCAAGTGTACATAACTCCTTTAATGTTAACCACCTGTATACGGTAGGCATAACAACGTATATAGTCCGGTAGCTAAAGCATCCAAAAAGGATATCTCTGCTATTAGCGGAAACGAATACAAAAATAAAGCTTACACTACAAAATTTTACATATAGTCCATTCACTATGTACGTTCTAGTTTTAGGTAGAAAAACGAAAATCATGCTTCAAGTAGCATGATTTTCGTTTTTGGAAAGGAAAAATGTATTTTAAATGTGACAAAAATGTCACATATACTAGATGGGTCCTTTTATTCGATTTCAATAATTCTTACTTCCAATATCTTCTCAATGTTAAACTCGTTTTCACTCTGGATTCACGTTTTAATCCTATTTGACAGTGAGGATCCTGGCAAGGGTTCTTAGACAAGCATCCTCATCTTCAGTGGTGGGTGGTTCTTGCTGAAGGGGCTCTATGTCGTCTTCATCGTCGTCCTCGTCGTAAATAGGCACGCTATTGAGGCAATTCCCTTGGCAGTAGAGGCATGCCGCAGATCAGTTCAGCATTGCTTTCCGGCATCCACATTTTCCACTACCAAAACACTACAATCTTTGGTGCAGCGGCAAAATAAAATTATCAAAGGACCCCCGGTGCTGGTGAATCTTCTGTTGTAATTGGCACTAGGATATCTCCTAGATGTTTCCACCCCCACTCTTGAGGGCGCAGCTCATTCCCGAGTCACTGCTGCACTTGGTGGTAGGTGCACCGGAAATGCTGTTTAGCTACACTTTCAGTTGGTGGGAAGGAGCTGATATCAGGTTTAATATTAGCAACTGACCTCATGAATGACTGTAGGCATTGGTTGAGTCAGGTCTATCTTGCTGGTGCCCCATACCATTTGAGGAAGGACATCTTCCCAGTCTCTTCAACCTTGCCGTGAGTGGAGGAGGGGTTTTAAAGGACTGCCGCCTCCTTGATGATTTCTGAGTTCAAATACAATTTTGAGAAGCCTGCCTTGCTTATTCTACAAGTTGCAGATGTTATTTCGCAGCCGGTAAATGAATGTAAGAACAGGATGTGTTTAGAAGTATAGGTTTGGGCTTTATTTCGAAATTCTGGTCCCCCTTCCACATTTACACATTGTCGTTAAGGAGTTCGGTAAGGAGTATCTACCTAGTCTTAGATTATCATAAACTTTCCAATATCTCAATCACGGTCACAATAAATATCTCAAGGTCCAATGTCAATAGAAGTAAAATGGAACCCACATGAAAATATCCCCTTTCCAAAAAAAATATTTTTTTAAATTTATTTGTAAATGAGTTCTGAGGCAACACACAAAAAAAATACAACTTAATTTAGAACCCCGTTTTTTCTTTAAGTCGGTTAAAGAAAGTTTCGCGTTTGTGGCAGAAATTTCACTTTTGAATGCTTTATCTACCAGATTATTAAATTTAAACACCTGTATACGGTAGGCATAGCTACATACAACAACGTAAGAATATAATTGCAGTAATATCTCGCATACATTTATCTCAGGCCGCAACTTAATTTTTATTAAAAACCACTACTATCTTGAAATAAAATCTCAGTTAATATAAGTTCAATTAAAATGCTCATTGTTGTAAATCGATTTTTATCATACGTGATTATATCTATTAATACTTATACAGAACGGAACATGTTGGTTTTACAGTTACTAATGGAATTGTTATTAACTTTTTAGTTGTGGTCACTCAACCAAAATAAATACCTAGCTCCTAGCCCATCTGAATTTCAATTTAACAGACTGTAGTCCAGTTGTCATGGATTAAATAGAGACAAGAAGTAAGTTTTTGACATACAGGTATATTTTTTTTGTTTGTCACGATTTTTTTGCCTTCGAACACGATTTTGTGCGTCCTGACATTCAAACCCTTATGCTTAATTTTATAATTAACCATTTATAAGAAAATATTTATTTTCACGTTTCGCTGTATATCTTCGTAACCAGGCTTTATCCAAGCGATAATTGTTAACTTGCAAGTAGCTTCTAATATTGGAACAGTTCCGGTTTAATTGCCTACTTCTTGATAAAATTAATTACACGTCTGCAAGTGAAAAGATCAACAAAACATATGGAAGAAATCTAAATAATTTAGGCCTTTCACCTACTTCACTCAGTCTCTTTCGGTGTTTGTTTGTGCCACTGTGTATCTGTCATTTAATATGTTTTCTCTGACGCTGCCCTCTGTGTTTTTAGTACAACACAGAGGGCAGCATCATAATAAAATATATTAAATTACAGATACACAGTGGCACAAACAAATACAGCATAACTTTTCCGTTTGCATCAAACTACTAGATATACGTGTTAGATAATATAAGAAACCCTGTTGCTACTGTGCACACTTATTTATAACCCCGCTTGACCCAACAATAAATGTTATGATTTAAATATGTAGCATAAAGGCATTCATAGGATGTTTATCTTAGAGGTCAATAATAATGCTAGATTAAATATGTTGATTCCTTAGTTTACATATGCAGTTTTTTCTAAATGTAGTTAATGTTTTGACTACTAACACTTTGGGGAAAATACCTCGTCTTTTTTAACAGAAAAACTTAGTTAAGACACATACCGAATACTTTATATTCGTAGGATTCACAAGTTTTCTAACCGTAACTTTCAGTTGTTGGGATCGACACTCAACAATAATATTCCATATGAACTCTGCATAATATTCCAAAAAAGTTCAGTGGCCTGTGCTTTTAATGTTTGTAGAAATATTTGTTGGTAGCCGAATATATAAATGTAAACATAAACTTGCTAATTGTGCTAAACACTGATATCATGTTGTATTTTTAAATGTTGTACGAGTATGCAACTACCTCGATTTTTGTATGGCTTAATATTTAACACATTTTCACACTGTGAAATTATCAATACAATATGTATAAATAATTCTTTAGATGTCTTAGAGAGTAAGCAAATAAATGATTGTCGTCTTTGATTAAGATTTATGCGATTTGTTAAATTGAAGAAACGATTAATTGTTACTTGATGACGGTTAATACGAAATTGAAATTAATTCATATTAGTCGCCATTTTTTTATTGGTAATCGCTGCGCAACACAGTCGGAGATTATGTATATTATTTGAAAGTTATTTTAATTTTCCTGCTAGTGTCAACTATTATATTTTACTAAATATTCTTATTCAAAATTTATTATGTAATAGGTTTTGTATGAAAAATGTTTTTGGTGGAGCAAATTTTATTATTACTATTATTACCATTACTTGAAACTATATGCACAGTCAGATTTGTAGGACCACTATATTGGCGGTCCAGCACTTTTTGCAAGGAAATTCTTTTCCATAACTTACAGAAAAACTTTTAAAATAATACTGCTTATGTATTACTTATGCAGAAATATATTGATCATGTAAGAAATCGTTCATCAATTGCTAATTTTAGCCATGTCAGTGCAGTCAAATTAGCTTTATCCATGACGTTCAATGACCTTGTCCTATGGGTTAACTTGTATACGTGATTTATTATTTGTTAAGACGAATATGAGGTCCTATCTGACATCGGAATACCTGGGTGTACAGTTAGTAAATAGTATTGTTTTATGCATGATTGTTTATTTTAATTTACGATTTTTTTACGATTCGGCCGTTACACCCATCGCCATATTATCTACAATTAATATTTTTATTAGCTTTTATATTCTGCTGTTGGGATCATTTGTGATATCACTAGGGCATTTGTCTGATCAGTCACAACATATTACTATCAAGACACTCAATTCGGAATCAGAAGTACAATAATTTCATTACATTAGATTTTCTCGTTTGTTAGCTGTAGAAAATAGTTTACTTTTATTTATGTTCAGGGCGATAATTATTTAACATTTAACCCTGAGGGAGTACCTCAGGGTTCTGTGCTAGGACCTATGTTATTTTCTTCATATATAAATTGAATTGAAGGCATTCTGGACATTTCTGGGCATTCTTTATAACACCTCTCCTTTTAATTTAGATTACCTCTAAATTAAATGGCCTCTCATCCAGAAGATGTATATTGATGGAATTTTTATTTTGCCTATCGGCTGCCCAGATTTTTCTGGAAGTCGTGGATAAGTGGATTAGATGGTTATTTAGAGGCTCTCATAGCACTTATATACTCTTAGATATATCACCTCAGACAAATTACAGCTTGATAATTGCTGACTTAATCTATGTCTGCTTTAAATTTATATTTAAAAAATAAATATTTGGACGCCAGCAGTACTAAAGGACTACGGCAGACCGCAGAAATAATTAGACAACAATTACCAGCTGTAACCTCTGTGAATCAGATTTTTACTTAGAGAAATAAAAGAAATATATTTTTTAAAACAATATATTAACAAATAAATAAATTTACCAGTGGTTGGTCTACAGATTACTTTAAATTTGACAATTAATAGGCTGGAGAGGTGTTAAAATGATTCTACTTTTTTAAAAGGTCGCCTGAATTTAGTGCCCACTAAATTAAAACAATAAAAAAATAATTTCTCTTGGCAGCAAGTCAAGCCGAAAAATTTAACATTTACAAAGAGAATGGTAAAACCTTGGTAAAATTGAAATTTGAAATGTACGAAAGACCTGGTAATTCCTGTGGGCAAGAAAATATGCATGATATACCTTTCATGGCTAGTTCTGGAGATCCCCTCGTGAAACGTGGATTTCCTAGGATCCTAGGATGCGGCTATGACTCGGAGGTCCAGCTGAACTGGAACAAAAAACTACCAGTATCAGGTTTATTTTTGCAATAAATTTGGAAGAAAAAATATGTATAAATTTCCGCATGAGCAAGATATAAAGAGTAAAATTTATATTAGAAAAGTTAATAAAAATATTTAAATTAATAGTTCAAACCATCATCTTTAGTTAGCTAAAATTAAACATTAAATACAACTAAATAGAAAAATATTCGGCCAAATGGCGAATAATTACTTAATTATATAAGTACTTAGGTTGATTGAAAAATTATTTATTTAATAAAATCTCCCAACTGGAGATGAAAGTGAAATAACAAAAAATATATTTATATATGCAATATATAGATAGTATTATAATATTAAAGAATTGAAAGTAATTTTGATTTTACATTATCAAAAATTGTAGATATACTTACATTTATAAATTTAAATAAATTGATAAAGAGAGGAATGTGGTATGCAAATTAAAACTACACGATAAAACGTATAGAAATATAAAGAAAATATGGCTTAAGCCGTAGTAGTAATTTCTACTAAAATTATGGAAATATGCTAAAGTTCGGTAGTATTGCAAGCTATCATTGCAGAATCTACAAGGCAGTACAAGATACAATATTAAATTAAATAATAATTTAATTTAATAAAAAATAATACGGTGATAATATACCAAAAACATAAATAATAATCGCGGTACATATGTCCACAGCTCACCCAAATAATGCACCTTTACTAGTGTTAAGACGATGAAATCAGATGCGGCTAGAAGCCTATTCCAAGGTCATAACACAGCAGAAAAAAGAAGTCAAGAAAAATTGACGTAATTCCCTTACGGATCTTTATTCTAGCTACTAGAGTTAGCCGTAGAACTATAGTTATACGTAGTTCTATAAGCACTTCACTAAAATAGCCTAAATATAAGAGCTCGCGAAGAACTAAAAAGTATCGGCTAAGAGCATTTGGTTTTAGACGCGTGCCCCATTTATGTTTTCTCCCTACTATTCGCTTTGCAGCATACCTCACGTGGTTTTCAGCGAGACAGGAGGCAACGGCCATTAAGCAGTAGATATCTATAAATTCTCGCGGCTTATTTTAAATATATTGAAATAGGGTACTACTATTTAAAACGCTTGGTGTAAAATGGAACCGAATTTATTTACATTACATCTTGATTTTACAGACAAACTTTAATTTAAAAGCTCTAAAACAAAGAAAATAAACTTTCAATTAAATTAAACCCATCAATTTATTACATGAGACAATTTATATGATATAAAATCTTGTCGCGAGATTTACCTATACTAATTTATTTATTTACTTAATTTATTTTTTATTTTTTAGTTATCACTGGACATGTTTCTAGGTCTGTTAGGTCTAGTCTGTTTCTAGGTCATTTAATGCGTCATTGTTGAATGGTTGTTTGCCTGTTAATTTAGTACAGTCTAGTTCTTCAATAAGGAGACCTTCTAACTATTTGACTCTACTTAACTAACAGCTTGAAGATAAATTGTGCCTAACCAAACACATTTCCGGGCTTGATTATGTAGCTTCCCTTCTCCTAGACATGTTGCATACCAATGTTATTTACGCCCTTCTCTCCAAATTACATGTGTGAAGCCAACCAAGGCGTACTTTCTAAATTCAGTTACAAGATTTGACCGGAACCATTCCACCCCAAAATCGTAAGCAGCAACTAAGTTTTTGATCGCCATCTTGGAATCGCCTTCTTGAAATATTGTTATCACTAGCAGTTGACCCTTGTCAGTCCTTACAATATTTGTTCAAGCACCATCAAACTATCCCTAACCTTTGCCGAGTTATAACGATTTAAAACTGGTATAGCGGCCATCTTGTTTTCCTCCATTTTGAATTTTTTGGACGTGGATAAAAAAGCATAGTACACCATATTTGGGAGTTCGCCATATTAGATTTAGAGCGACGTCATTTTATTTTCGTATTCTTTTCAGCAAAGAATTTACTTTTAATTTAATACCCATAATTTGGAATGACGTCACTTAGCTGACATTACTTAGCATGCATTGTGAGCCAAACATTACGTGCATGCAAAATTTCAGGTTAATCGGTTGAGGATAACTGCTTTAAAATCCAGTTGCCAAATTTGACATGAACAAACAAACATACATACATACAAACATAGTAAGCTAAGTACAAGCTTGTTAAAATGTGTGAGCCTGTATGTATAGAAGTTACGTATCATACGTTAATTAAAAGTAGAACCGGTAAAATTTCTGGGTATTATTCTAGACGAGAGATTCTGTCATTAGAATCTAGTGTCATTTTTAAATTCAATATTTTTTTGATTTATTAAAAATATTAAAGAGTTAAGATGTTAAAATAAATAATATTTTAAGATGTTAAAATATGAAAGAAGTTCTTGATTAGTAAGTGTTTCTATTCTCCCTTTGAATTTTTTTGATTTGTTTCTTCATCCAAAGTCACAAAAGAAGATGATGAATGGGATTCATTTATATTGTATATATGTTCTTTTATTCTAGATTTATATCATCATCTGTATTCATTATTTTGTTGTACATTTTACATGTACAATTGAACTATTTTGACTATTGCTATAAATTCTATAATGTCAAGTTGGCAAAATAAAGTATTATTGTGTTATTTTAGTTACACTAGAATTAGATACCTATGCAATAAGTGCGTTAGAAATAATAGACTGTTGATAAAACGTCACTAAATATATAAGTATATATTTTCTGATTAGAAAGCTATGTAAGGTTCATCTTTAATGTACGAAACGTGGGTACCATTTAACTGTTTACTTTTAAAATCCAGACATTTTTAAGACTAAAATATGACCAACACAAGCTGCATATAAACAAAGTGCAGTTTTCAAATCTAATAGTACGAAATGAACCGAAGTAGATCTCATACTGTTTATTCACATTACCTTCGACATAAAGCATCAAGTAGGCCGCTGCAAATCCCAAGTTCCTGCGGCCACATTTGATCAGTCTTCTTGCAAGTCTCACCTGCGAAGTGTCATAGTAAGCTGTGTACCTACCTGTTCAGTTCTGTTCGTGGTTCGCGCGTGCTTTCCTGTTTTATTTGTTTTGACATATTTTGTGCTGACAGTGTTTTGGTAAATTTTTGTTAACCGGTAAGTGATATTTTCAATTTACAATTTAATGTTTTTACATGAGCATACAGTGTTTTTGGAGATTGCAATCATGATTTTGAATTTTAAATAAGAATATTATCGGTATGACTATAATTATATTATACGAGTAATATTATAGCCTAATTTTGTACAAAGGCAAATATACCTATTTTGATTATCTGTTTTACTCTCTCATATAAAAGACGCAACGTAAAAAAAGTTAAAGGTAAATTTCACGTCCTTAAACTAATACACCGGATGTATTCAAAGACATTTTATGTGCTTCTGTTTTTAATACCTATTAGATGATTAGTTAAGTTGTAATATTTCACAAGATTTTACTTAGAAATCTCCAGTGCGTTGAAGCTTGTTTGTATAATACTTACTGCTATTTGCTCACCATTTCTCTTTCACAGTACGTGTGTTAGCTAATAATACGTCAAGTTTTTCGTTTATAAATGAGAAGATGCTTTTATTTGTTCATCTGTAGCCTTATATTGTCACCAACTGTTGTGTACGCGATTCGGAATTGTATTTGCATTGAAAATTTTGAAAGTAAATCTACCTATGACATTGGGTTTCCTTCTTTGGTAGCCGGTGAGGCAACCTAATATAAGTATCAGGGAAATAGTGCATGAAATAAGATAAAAGTTTCGGTTTTACATTGACGGGAAGTATGTGCAAAACAATAATGGTTAATTTGTAAAACTAACCGGTGCCCCAGTTTAATTGACAAGTTATTTTAATGCAACCATTAGAGTTTACATTGATTTTTTGTGTGTAAACATTATAAAAATAAAGGTAAAATGCTACATCGTATACTATACCTAAGATGATGTAGAAATCTGCATATTAACAGTTATTACTGTTACCAAAGATAACCAGTAACGTGTTAAAATTTATCGCCCATAATTCACTGAGAGCTCACATTAGAAATTATAATTTAAGTAACGCATTTATATATTTGATGGAAACGTGGTGAGATAGAAAGCCAAACTCACCATGACCCCTGCCATATTTTGTTTCACTTTTGTCTTCCTTTTTCCGTTAAATTCCCAGTGTCACAATCCAGATTCCCAGTTGATTTGCCAAATTTTTACTATTGCGGTTGATCATCTATGGTGCGTATTATCTTTGCTATTACCTTCTTATTACTTTGGTTGTAAATTTATCTTTAATAGAACATATTTAGAAAAAAATTAAAATCGTTAATTTTACCTATACATAAAAAAATACATATCCATTATCTCAAACTACTGATTAATCGCACTGTTTTCAGTTTGTTTAAAACCTTTGAATCGTATTATGTTTGATGTAATGTATTGTTTTTTATTGCTTGATTAGTTCCTTGTTACTCCTTTGAATTTGTTATTTAATAAGTTTATAGAAGAAGAGACGTGGCCTGAAAACCTTAAAATTACAAAAATTTTGTACCAATTGTACCAATTGATTGTACCAATATTCTCAAAAATATATGAACATAATATAATGTTGGTAGTGGTTGGTATTATATGGGATGGTTTTCATAGGATTGTTAGGTGCGTTGGGATTGTGTCTTATGTTTGTTATGCCTTGAGTCAACTTGGACTTCCGAATGGCCGGCATTTAGAATTTTTGTGATTCTAGTGTTTCTTTTATGGTGGTGTTTTCGATTTTCATGTTCCATCTTATGACATTGTTCTGTCACCAACTCTGTCTTGTTAGGATTTATTTTAATTTTCCATTTGTTATAATATGGTAGAATTTGTTTAAACACTTTACTTATTTTCCTTCATGAATTTTTCATGAAGTGGTTTCTGTGGATTTGCCATTCTTTTCTATATTCATTTTTTAGTTTTATTTTATTTAATGTCGTTGGGAATCTGTCGGTTCTATTTTCAAGTGTTACTTTTTTTGCTATTTGGTTTCTTGATTTTTCAATATTTTCAGTTAATATTATTAGTTCTATATCTATTTTTTCTTCGGAGTCCATTTTATCATTTATTATGGTTATTTGATTTAAATGTTGCTTATATTTTTTCCAATTGACGTTTTTATAGTTGTATATAGTTCTACTAATTTTTTCGATACATTGCCCCGGTATGACGAGACTGTTATCGCAAAAATGCAATAAAGCTTGGCTGTTATCTGACTTGTAGCCAGCAGTATGCCAGTGTTGACAATATCGAATCTCATATACTTTCAATCTTTAATGGAGTGCCTCAAGGATCCGTATTTGGCCCGCTACTGTTTCTTATTTATATAAATGTTTAGTCAATATTTTGAAAATTTCAAGGTCAAATGAAGGTCAAGAATTGCATATATGTATGTAATTATAAAATTTGTAAAAAGTATATTTCGCAAGAATATTATTTATTTTTAGTATAGAAATATTTTTATAGATAGGACACAAATACATTCATAATGGATATGCGTGCATAGGTAGGAACAAGAGATACTTAAAAATAATTATCATGTAACAACAAAAATAAAATGAATATATACAGGGTGATCAATTAAGGCTAAGGAGCGGCTATATCTCAGCCGTCATTGATGCCACGTTGTTGGGGTAAAAAAAATATTCACAAATATGGCCAAAATAATTCGTCATAATAATTTTTCTAATTGCCATGGCAACAGCAGTGTCAATGATAACAATTTGAGGCATTTAAAATACTGTAAATTTATTATGCCTTATCCGAATTTAACAAAGGAAGGCCTCCTCATAAAAGATTATTTTACAATTTAGTGTTTTCATGAAAAACATAAATTTAATTTATATGCTCAAAGATATTGCTTGCGCAAAGATTGCTCTAAATAAAATTAATTCGATATAATATGAATACTATCTTATAACTCTATAAAATTACCTGTAATGACATTTTCTTCACTTAAGACCTGTTTCTAATAATTAGTGGTTTTTTATTTAATTTAATTTTATTTTTCATTTTCACCAAAATGGGATTTAGATCATAGAGCAACCATTCAGCCGCCGACCACAGAAGAAGCACTGAAGAAGCCACTAAATGTTCGTAAAATTTTTAAAATGAAAAAAAGTTCATTTATAGGTAATTTTGTAGTTTTTTCAAATATTATTCATATTAGAGTAATTTAATTCGATTTAGAGAATCTTTTAAAGAATCTTTATTTCTCTTAAATAGATAATTACTCTTTATTTTCCTTAATTAATGGACTATTAATCAGAGCAAAGAAAGGTATAGAGCTGCATTTCATTTTGTGGAGAAAATGGGTCGAATATGAACACTTGTTTGAATAGCGCCCCCAATCTTTGGGCACATAAATTAAATTCTTCATAAAAACAATAACGGGGTTGCGCCCTTTATAATGAGCCATCGCTTGTTAAATTCGGATAAGAAAAACTCAAGTTAAATCAATTTAAAAATTCCAAATAATTATCCTTTACTTTGCGATTGCCATGGTAATTAGTAAAAAATGTTTAATCTCAGTTTATAGAAGATTGAACGGAGATTCCAAAAAGTGTATTTCTGACCTACGTTGTACCGAAGATATTTGGAGAAATTAACGATTTACCGAAACAGTATGGAAAATGCCCCCTAGTGCTGAAATTACGAAATCAAAAATATTTTAAATCGAAAGTATTTGAACTGACTATTATTTGTAGATAGATTTTTTACCTCAGTATCCTAGCATAACAGCTGAAATATAGCCGCTCCTTAGCCTTAAATGATCACGCTGTATAGGTTCTCAGCATTTTAAAGAGATTTTATTTTATGATTAGGAGAAAATAGTATGTTATTTTGTCTCAGATGTTACGCAAGAATTTCTGTTTTTATAAATACATATTAATAATAACCACACATACGAAATACTTGTATTTCACGGTCTAGTTGTCCTTTTAAACAAACAATATACTTGAGGCATTAAATTTGATGATAACTGTAGGTGTGCTAGATTTTTTAGCACACCTAGTTAGACACACATTATTCTAGTTAGAATAATTTGCATAGAGCTGAAAATTGTTACGAATGTTGGGAACACATGAATATAAATGAAATGTGAAAAGTTCCCATCGATCCCACATCTGCAAAAAAATTATTCAAGGTAAAATTTTGCCAATACGGGTTTCTTGCATTTTTCAGCTAAACGGCTAAAAGTTTTATCACAAAAATAGGCCAGACAAAAATTGTAGATCGTATAACTATTTAAAAAATTATTGTTCCATGGTTTCCTCGGTAGGGCTAGTTCACGATCTATTATGGTTCTGTTTAATTAAATAATACTGTATTAAATAAAAAATGGAAATGGATTAAATTGGAAAAATTGGAAAAAATTGGAATTGGAAAAATGGATTAAATTGGAAATGATGAAAGCGGTGTTAATTATGAGTAACTGGGGAAAACTGTTCGTCTGAATGATAATTATCTAATGGAACTTCTTCTTCTTCTTGGTCTTCTTCTTCTTCTTTTGCTCTTCCTTCTTCTATTCCTCTCCTCTTTCTTCTTCTTCCTGCTGGATACAAGTAAATTGTTCTAACAGCGATGTATCAGATGTGTGATATCGTAAGAATGGTCTTCGTAATCGTAAAGAATCGTAAGAAGTTGGTATTATACCCGAAATATATGTTCATGAGCAGAAACAGAGGCTGGGGGAAGACAAGCATTTGCACTCGCTTATTATTGCGAGTATTTATTACAAAAGAAGTATCGAATCTTATCTAAGCAGACATTTTTTTGGAGCTCCATATACAGAAATAAGAAAGCGAATTCTGTTGGTTACAGCTTGCGGAGTAGTTACTTTCTTTAAAAACTTTTGCATGATTAACTAAACATTGTTATAAAATCATTTAAAAACTGTTGAATTGTCCTCGTGAGATCGATGGGGACTTTTCACATGTCATTTATAATGGTGTGCCCAACATTCGTAATAATTTTCAATCTTATACGAATTATTGTAATCTTACCCCTATTTCTTGAGCTATTTTGGCGGGGTTATATACGTTACTCAACTTTTTTGAAAAGTAAATTTTACTGAAATATGCGATGAAGACATATTTTAACCATTGATATACAATTTAACAAAAATTGATTCATACATTATATAACTGCTGGCGTATTCATTGCTCTAATGTTACATTCTCAATTCCTTTTAGGTGATGTAATTAGTATTCTGATACGAAAAATATAGTCAGATTCAATTAAGTATTACTGATAAAGTAATATATATATTTTCGCAAGTTAGAAATAAATTAAACGACATATCTTACATCTCGACGATTATAAATTTTGTGTGTAAATCAAATATCTAGGATACATTTTGCTTAGCATTTCGCCTGCAAGAATAAATATTTTGCAATTTACTAATTTACTTTACTACGAGTTACTAATTTGTCATAGTATATTCATAATTTAATTGGCTCATTAAATTCAATCCAAGGCAATTATATTAGATTTATCGGGGAATTTTTAATATGGATTTCAGAGTCTAATACTAGAACGCTATATTATTTGTATATGTATATCATGTATATCACTGAAGTTATGGCTATTTGAATTTGCCTATTAACTTTTAATCGTTGTATTTATAATTAATTAATCTCAATATATATATATATATATATATATATATATATATATATATATATATATATATATATATATGAGTAAATATAAACAAATTATAAACTAAATTAAATCAGTGATCAATATATTTCGTACATACTACAGCATAAACGCAAGAACACACGTATCGCTGATGAACGTATGCATGTATTATGCGTAGCTCCAACTAGCTACGCGCCTGATTGGTCAGAATCATTATATCTAAACTATTTATCGGCACAAAAATCTATCTCAAGCTTAATTACAATAGACAAGTTCCAATAAGAATTATAGAATATCGACCATTAATAAACTGTGTCTAGATTAAAAGATTAATGCGAAAGCATCATGGTAAATAAGGGGTTCGAGAATTTATAGCCTCGACGCAAAGTGCAATGTAGAGATGACGCCTCGAAAATAAATCAAAGTTATATAACAAAAAGTGAAACATATTATATTATATTGTTCAGAATTCAAAATTAGTTTAAGTGAAGTTCAAATTGTAAGATTATTATATAAAATTAAATAAATTAAATAATTGGCATCAATCTGAACAATGATCAGATCATAAAAAAAGAAACAAGGGTTACGATCCTTGTACATGTTTTTCTATACGGCATATTCGGAGTTATAATAATTTCTTCAATTAATAGCAAAAACTAAAGTTAAAAATTTCTGAGTTTGTGAAAATAATTAAGAACACCAATAAAAAAGTATACAAGCAGAATTAACTGCAAATTAAGTTTGGTAGCGTCCACAGCCGCAGAAGAGTTTGGTGATCAATATAATAGAAAAGGAAACAATTTTCTAAGAAAGTTCAAGTAAAAATAAAATATAAGTGCAGAAGCCGAAAATTAAAGGCTTGGGGATGAAGATATCCCATAATAAAGTTCCAGCGATTAATAGCAGCATTCCAGCGGTAGTACGGCGACATTCGCTAGATGACACCACCAGAGCAAAGCAGCATCTAGTAGTTCGTGTTCCAACCAGTTTTCGAGAATGGTGATAAGTGCTTGTGGTTCGTATTTAAAAAGGATTAACATAATTTTTTTAGGTAAGGAGGTGGCTGGGAGGATTTTCAAAAAAGGGCAAACTTTTTTTTGCGTTTTGTACATCTTTAATATCTCTGGTTTCATCATACTTGATATTTCGAAAAAATTTCAGTCAGGCATATATTTTATTGAATTTTAAATACCGACTTTTGCTTTTATATGGAGCATCTTGATTAAATGAGGAGCAGATATTCAAAACGCAGTAATTTCCGTGCTAGATGGCGTTGGCTACCTCTTTGTAGATCCGAGCAAATTAGATCATTGGGGACATTGAAACTTCGTTATTTTAGATTTAAAATGAATTTGAAGTTCTATTAGCTTTTAAAAGTGCTGTAAATTTGCGTAAAATATATATCAATAGTTTTAATGTTAAATTTTTTTTTGCATTTTACTATAAATCAATCTAGAATGAGTTATTGCATTTTGAATGTCTGCTCCTGAAATGTTCATCCTGAAACACCATAAATATGAACTCGTTTCTCACCTCATAACTCGAGAACGCAAAAGTTAATCGAAAAAAACACTTCTACAAACATTGTAGATCAAAAATCGCGGATTACACTGTTTTTTTCAAATTGCAAATCCACCGGATAGTATTATCAGAAAATTAGAAATTAGCGAAGTCGTATTTCAACACGTAGGCCATGGACATGACAGGAAGATTAATTATAGGTAGACGGCCAAGCGATATGCGACTTTGTCGGTCGAAGCGCTCATAAAGTTGACATTCGCTTGATTACAGTGCTTTTCCTATAATAATGAAAACTAATTTACAGATAAAGCAATAAGAATTCTACAAGATAGTGTATTAATGTTAATATTACAATTACAACTTATTAAAATTATTTAACTGTCAGTATAAATATTTGTGCTATTAATGAAAACATTGAAGTGATCAAAAATGACGTGTGTTATCGTGGTTGCTATGTCTATGTGGTTTTGATGCGAGTTTTGAGAGTTGCGTAAGTTTTTTTACACATAATAGCTATGCCTTTTCTAGGACATATTAATCTTTATAAATATATTCAGACCATTTATCAATGGATACAAACAGCAGTACAAGTTCCGACAGTGACATTGAGGCAAAAATTAAACTTCAATCTGTTAGTATAGCTGCAAAGAACAAAATTTTTAATTATGGGGCATGTTTTTTGTCAAAAAGCGAGAAAAGTAATAGGTTCAAAACAAATATCCAAACAACGATTTATTAAATGCATGGAAATTCGTATTCATAGTTGACGAGGAGAATATCCAAATTTATCCCATATATTTTCCTATTTTAATGAGTTGAAAGATAATAAAATACTATCGCATCAGTAAATATTGCTTCGTATACATCAAAATATGCAGAGGTAAGTATCGATCTTTCTCAAACCCCATCACCTGAAGAAGGACCCTATTTACCATTGCTTTGGATATAAATAAATGTATGTTTTGTCAAAAACGTTTTATTAAATTTATAACAAATTTATATTGTCAAATTGATATTGTAACAAAACTATGAAGGTAGCAGGAGAATACTCGTAGGTAGCGTATTTGCAATATATCATTTGGTACTACTTTATCAAACTGGAAATCATCATTTACCTGTTAGAAAAGTATTGTAATTGATATTTACAACATAATCATATCTCGCCGACGATAATAGTTGGACAAATAATTCTTCATCTTTCGCTTAATGCAAATTTTATACATATAATCACAGCGTATGGCTATCAAGTGGAAATCATTCATCTCGCAAATTGGCATATAAATTGTAAGACATTTTTAATGACCATTCAATATCTACCGCCTTACACAGCTTCCTCAATAATAGGCTTCAAATATGCATAAATAAAATTAATCACCTTAAATCAATATACAAGTTACAATGAGTCTAACATTATGGAATAGGCCTTGTTTTATAGCAAATGGAAGAGCGATTATACGCATCGATATCTGTGGAATTTAGTCATGGCAACTGAATCACTCATTGATGCAATAAATGACGTAACCTTGGACAATAATCATAGAGTTAATAATAAGATAGACTTATAGATGATTTGAATTTTTATAAACAGTGGCAGTAAAATAATTTGAGAAAATAGTTAATAGTTTTATAATCAAATTTGCGACAGGTTTCGTATACAAAAGATATATATGTATAATCAGTTACACAAAAGTGGCAACTTAAATAATTACGAGTATAATAATGTTATAATGATAATTAAAATTTGACCTATTCGTTTTTTTTGTGGCAGTAAATCCGAACACTTTATTTTACTATTTCCAATATATTGCACTATCTGACCTATAAATTACTCTACATTTAGAATTTTTAAACCAAAATCTACACCATTGTCAGATCGGATTCAGTCAGGCGTAGCCTAATTTTACCTCAAAGTCACAGAATTTACAGCAACATACTCAAGGAACCACTGCACAATGCAAGAAAACCTAAAATGTAGGCATGCATTAAGATATATTAAAGACAATCTATTAAACATAGAAAGTAGGTTAATCGGAAAGATCCATAATTTAAGTAGTAAAAAATCTTTATCGTGGTTTAAAGTTATGGTCCAGAGTCGGTTTGCCAAGAACAAATGTAAAAATCCAAACCACTATGAGTCACTGTCGGCAGTGGTCAGAACATAAATTATAGGTCATAAAATGATCAATTGTTGTAAAACATTATATAGAGTAAAAATATTTAAAATAACGTTTCTATTAGTTGACATTAAAAAGTTGATTTCATCGGAATATCTACAGAAGTTTTGAATCTTTTGAAATAAAAATTTTACATTTACATATATATGCAATATCTGATCGCTGATGCCACCGCACCGGCCGGGCGAAACGACAAAGTAGCTCAGATTTTTTTTTTTCGTTTATATATATTGTCACAAATATTACTAAATAACTAAATATAAGAACAAACATATTTTGGCAACAAATTAGAAAACACACTATATAGTACATTAATGCATAATAATTATAAAATTTTACAAAGTCAAATAAGTTCCATATTAATAATTAATAAATTCCGGATGCTATAAAGGATGTAAGGTATCTTATCTCATTTATTGGCATTAGCTAGTAAGTACAGTTTATTTGCTGAGTAAAGATATTTCGAATGGAACTTTAAAGGAAGTAGAAAACATTGAACTTATTGAATAGTGAATCTGCTAGACTTGCTTTTATCCCCGGGTGACAAGAAAATAGGAAATGGAAGTTTTTTTGGGGGTGATAGCAAGCTGGGAAGAAGGGAGTTACGGGTTTTTGAGAATTGAGATAGACAAGTTGGCATATCTCTTGAAGCCATGGGGGTAGATTTAGTGAAAGGAATAATGTAAGTAATATCAATTTGTTAAATAGTGATAGGTGCTCCTCAATGGTGTCAAAGTAAAAGTATGAATAAATAAATAAGTTAGTTGTAGTGAGAGAATGTGGTTTTATTAAAACTAACCCGTGCCCCCCCAAAAAGTTACGAGAAACGTAACAATATATATATATATATATATATATATATATATATATATATATATATATATATATATATATATATATATATATATATATATATATATATATATATATATATAGATATATATATAAAATAGTAAGATCTCGGGTTAAATTGCGTCTAAGGTTTGTTAAGTCTTGATGTTTCGGCACTTGCTTTGGTGCCATTTTTAAGAGTTAAGGGATATTTTTGGAAGAGACTGGAAGAAAAATAAATGTTAAGGTAGTCGTTAGGATGTGTAAGGAGTTGTTCGATGCTGGGGCCCTGTTGTGAGACCTGGGGAGTAGGCAGATTGAGGCCCCAGAGCCGAACAACTCCTTACACCTCCTAACAACTACTTTAACATTTTTCTTCCAGTTCTATCTTAGAGATGAGGTGTGTTTCATCTGGTTCTTATTTTGTTGGCGAATATTTTTCT
Source organism: Tetropium fuscum (assembly GCA_964058915.1). Classification (NCBI taxonomy): domain Eukaryota; kingdom Metazoa; phylum Arthropoda; class Insecta; order Coleoptera; family Cerambycidae; genus Tetropium; species Tetropium fuscum. Next base: position 141,369 of record CAXKVY010000236.1, read on the forward strand.
TTTTCAAGACAGTCGTCACTTTATCGAATGTTCTTTTACCTCAATGTTTTACTTTATTTTTATTACACTTCTTATCATGGAATAACATGACCCTATGGTGGATTCAAGAACCTTGCAAATAGGCAAAATATGTTCAAAATACTTCTTCCTTGTATCTTTTCACTCCTTTTTTGTTACACCATTTTAAGAAAGGTGCACACTGTTTTTTTTATTTATCGGGTATCAGATACAAATTCGCAGTACCAGCAGCTTCCCATATTGCATCTAAAAGTTCTTCGTCCGAAGCATTTTAATGCTCTTTCTTCTTCTTTGGCACATACTTTTATTTTCAACGGCACTGTGCCTTTGCTAAACGTATGACAGCAGAATTAAACAAAAATCGGTTGGTTGTTACTACTAAAACTGGTTTTGATTATTGTGACGTAATTTTTGAACGATTTTAAACCGGTGGATAAATTCGACAAAGACATGCATAATAATTACTTAACACAGATAATATGTTTGGCATAGCTTTAATGCAGATGTAATTACTTAAATAGTAATAATAGAAAGACTAAAAAAAAATGCGGAAAAGTGAGTCTTTCGAAAACAAAATGCATCGGGGAAAGTATGAAGGTTTACTTTCCGACGTGCTCGTAGAAAAATGGCTTTTTATATCGACAGGTCAGTAATAAATATTGATAGAACATTTCGGAAAATAAACCGAGTAAAATATTCAGTATGAAGACCTGTAGATAATGTAGTTAGAAGTAAAATAGGGTAGAGATATATGTCAAACAGGACCATCATTTCAAACGAGATTAAGAAACATTGGAAAGAGTAAAATAATGTTAACACTTAATTTTTGATAAGCTGGAATAATAAACGACTTAATTTACTCTTACTGTTATCCTTTACGAGCATATAATTTTTACTAATATACTTATGGGAGAGTAAGTACTAAAGATATTTGCTTATTTAGCTTAAAATAGTGGTTGTCGAAGGTATGTTACGGTAGTAGTAATTAGAGGAAAGCGAGCTGGCAATACCGGTTAATTTAAATACGCGACTCCGTCTTCCATGTTAAATTGCCAGCAATTACCCGACTAAATTACGATAATTGTTTTGACATAATGGATCCACACCAACATCTCCTTGTTTGGGTGGTAGCACCAAGCGCCTTCGCCGATGATCTTGCTGTTTCATTGTGTTCCTTTGGTGGGAATAGTGTTTTTGCGACCACAAATTGCGTTTGATGTCTACAAATCAGTCTAGTCACCGTAAATCGATCATGTTTCTGCCATATTATTGTTCCTGTTTTTCGTCGTCGTGACGGTTGATAAATCAAGGAAATTTCAGCGATAAAGAAGCTACGGGAATCAGTAGAGCAAACAGTGCGCGCAAAAACGCACTTTGATGCAATTACGTTTTAACACCTGTTTACCGACCATAACATAAAATTAACAACGGAATAGACATTAAACTGTCAGGTGTATATTTACACTAACCAGCGTTTCAACAGAAACGGCTAAAGCTGGCATTTACTATCTTGGAAGAATCGGAAAAACAATCATCTCGGCTGCTTACTCGTTCTTGCAACCATATATCTCAAAAACAAACTACTACCTCGCTCTATTACAATAATTACCTACAGACCTACACTTACAGACGTACTCATTTTTTAAAACAGAAACAAACCGCAAGCCAAGTGTTCTTATGCGCTCGTACTCACGATAATATACCCATCACCAAGGATGAAATCACCATTGTTAAGACTATATTATTAACATGTTTCACTTCGACCCTTGGCACACATTTTTTGTCAGCTTAACTACTTACTGGCAAATATTATACAATATACGCTGTGGGAAAAATAAACGACACTTCTTGTTACATCAAACAATTGATGAAAACGTAAGAACAATTAAGTTGTATGGAAATAACATTGATAGTTATGCCCCACTACGAGGTTTCTCAAGGTTGTTAAACCTTTTAATCCAGTCATTATGTATTTAAAATACACCATTTTCTGCAAAAAGTCTGTTCGGCAAAAAAAATTCGGAAATCTGTACCTCTGTATGGCAGATGTATTGTCCTAAATTTGCAACCCTCTGTAATGGTTCGACTTACCGCTTAGAAAAGAAGAAATAGTGATACCGGGGCTCCTGTCATTCAATAGATGTCAAGTGTGGAGAATTAGGTGGAGATTTAGAGAGTGAGGCTCTACAAATCTTAACGTAAATTGTTCCGAGTATTTGCGTAAGTGCATCTGTAGATTTTTTTATTTATTTATTGATGTAACACAGAACAAATCGCCTAAATTTACAGTTACATCACTTAGTTTAAACAATACATGCAGAATAGTCTTAAATATAAATAAGAAGTATACCTATAATATAATCAATCAGTGCATATTTCGTAAAAAAAAATATATAGTGGGCATATAAAATCAAATGAAACGTAAATAAAACAGGAAAAAAATAAAACAAGTATGGGAAAAAATTAAATTGATGGGAAACTATGACGTTACATTTCATATGACAATCGCAAAATTAAATTACGCGCGATAACGCCACAAAAGCATATCAGTGGAATATTCACATTAGTATATCTCAAAATTATTATATTGATGTGATATTATTACATTTGACTCCAACAGCATCATAGTTGCATCTGGTATTTTAAATATGTTTAAGATATTTGCGAAAGATGCAAGTTCTGTTATTTTTTTTAAGATAAGCAGTGAAGGTAGGTAGATAGTTCTAAAAATATTTATGTAGGTCCGCATTTGTAGATACTTATGTCAATTCTACTATTATATAAGGTGTTTAAAGGTCATTTTATGAAAAAAATCGTATACACGTAAGTCCGGAAATGCATTGTTTCCAAGATACAGGGTGCTGATTTTTTTAAATAACGATTTTTTAAAAATATTTCAAATATTACTTTACCGATTTTTTTGAAATTTGGCAGCATTGTTTGTAGTAATCTGAGATCAAAACTAACTAGATCAAAATTATTAAATTAAGTGGCGGTGGGGTGGGCACCATAACCAAAATTATTGTCAAAAAACTGTCGCCACTGACTTTAATTTAATTCTGGTATTTTTTAGGATAAATCAACTAAAAGTACAATTTTTTAATCCATTGTATTTTCGTCCTATATTGCTTGGTTTACGAGATATAAAAACGTGTTCAAAAAATTCATGGATTTATTAACACTTGGAGTAGTTTCCACAAACACTAAAACACTTTCACTTCGCTCGATGCGCGTTTCGCCAACCAAGTTGGCACCATCCGGAGACGATTAAAACTAAAATCTTAAAATACAAAATCTACCATATTTATACTATTTTCATGGTGACGTCACTAATGATATCACCGTGAAATTTACGCGTGACTAATCACGCTTCAATGATCGGTTGCTAAGCAACGCATAAAGCGGGCTATACGGTATAGGTCCCTTGTCGCTATTCATACTACTTTTACATTTTACAATTTATATGCTCTCAAATGCATCCAACTGTCTATTATTGGTCACATTTCTAACTAATCTTAAATTACTAATATCTATTCTATGATTGTTGTCAAAAGCATGTTGTGCAACACTATACTTATCTGTTCTTCCATATTTTAGATGACCCATATGCTCTTTAAATCTGGTGTTAATTGATCGTCGCGTTTGTCCAACATATTTTCGATCACAATCATTACAACTAATTTCGTAAATCCCAGACCTTTCATTTGGAACAATTTTATCCTTTGTATTTTCTAAAAGTTGTTGTAATTTGTTACTCGACGAATTAATCGCTGTTATACCCACGTTTTTGAAGACCTTACTCAAACCACGAGTAAACCGGGATTCGTACGGGATGGATACATATTTTGGAGTCTCTATATCCTTTTGAAAGGTCGTAGAATTACGAAGTGTGTCCTTAAATTTACGCTTCCTAATTAGTTTTCCAACTATATCTCTAGGATAACCATTATTCACAGCTATATCTTTAATTAATACTTTTTCTTTTTTTCAAACCTCTCATTACTGAGAGGGAAACTTAGTAAACGATGGACAAGAAAACTAAAACTTGCCATTTAATGTTGATAACAGTGGTGAGAGTCATTAGGGATATATCTGATCGTACTGGTATCGTTTCTATATATATCAAATTCTAACCTATTGTCACTATTTTTAATTACTAATACATCTAAAAATGGAAGTTTTCCATGGAAGTTTTCAATGGAAGTTGGAAATGGATTTATTCACTAAGAATATTTTGTGCTATTATCATTTCTAAAAACATTTTTATTTTAAAACTATGGGACAAAAACAAATATTTAACAATAAGTATCACCATTTATTTTTTTAACAAAAATTACAAAAACTGTTAAAAATGACCACCTCCAGCTTGGATGCAAGAATCCAATCTTCTTCTCATTGACTGGCGAACTTTCTCAAAAACACTAGGGTCGTTTCTAATTGAGTTATACCCAGAAATGATTCGATTTCTTAGGTCCCCTACATTTTGCAGTAGAGTAGCGTACTTCGAGGACTTCCGGTGGCCCCATAGAAAAAAGTCTGTGGGGTCTAAGTCCGGCGATCGTGCAGACCACAAAGTAGTACCACCTCGGCCAATCCAGCGATTTCGTATGTGTATGTTAATACTCACGGGCAATCTCACTAAAATGCAATGGTGCCGTCCAATTAATAGCGGTCCAGAAAATACCAGTCCAATTAGGCAATCATCCATAATTCCAATCCAAACGTTCCACAAGAATGATGTTGAAAACGATCTACAAATATTTCATGTGGATTTTTATTATACCATAAAAGGTGTGATATAATGGAAATTCTTTTTGAAATTCTCGAAAACTCACTTCATCGGTAAACAGAAGCAGCATTATTAGTTGAGGGATTTGAATCATTTCGAGAAAAACCAATGACAGAATGCAATACGTGGAGGAAAATCAGCAGGAAGAAATACATTCATTAACTCGTTGTATGTGGTATGGAAACGACAAATTCCTTAAAAATGTACCAAACAGTACCATTACTTACATTCAAAGTCTAAGCAATTTTTCGAGTAGAATTGCCAGGATCTTCTCCAATCATATTCAGCACATCGTCTTCCAGCTTTACCGCTCTACCGCGCAGCTTCTAATCGATTCTAATGCATTGCCATCAGCAAGCATAAATAAATGAAGTGCATATCGGTCATCTCAGCATTCGTATAGCGATTCATGAGAAAGGACCTCAATAAATTTAACAGATTCAAAATGACTAATTTGACAGATTCAAAATGAGTAATCACGAGACGCATTCAAATAACATCCACGTCATTGATTTTTAACTTATGTGTATTGTTAGTGGAAAAACAGTTTTTTTTAGTCGAATTCTTCGCAAATATTCCTGGAATGTTTACAAACGTTTTTGTATGATAAATGTACATGCAATAAAAAGGTTATTATTTTTTATCTCGTAAACGAAGCAAGATACGACGAAAATTTAAGAGACAAGAAAGTTGTATTTTTAGTTGCTTCAGTCAGTGGGTTCAGTATATTTATCAATACGTTTGTTTAATGTGCCCCTCACCGGCACTGAACTTAATAATTCTGATCTAGTTAGGGCCAAATCAGCCCCTTATTACTGCAAACAATGCTGCCTAATTGAAAAAACATCGGTGAAACGATTTTTAAGAAAAAACTAACACCTATGTTTATAAAAACTTTTTCATAAAATGACCAGAGAAATCACTCCCCTTAAATATTGCCTGACATTGACATTCTGACTTCTCAGAATACCCAATGTAAAAGGAAATCCCAAAACAACCTTGTAATCTATTTTGGAAGTAACACATGTACCGTTTTTCTGTCTCTGACATAACCTACGAAGAAACAACAATGATTTTACAAGTGCATGATTGGATAATCACGGATGTATATCATTATTATAAGTTGGTAGATAGAAAAAATACGGCGATCCTGACCATTGATCAATCAAAAAGCTCAACATATCAAGCTAGAATTCTAACATTTATATTTCATCGGTTTCCTGTTTATACAACGCATGGCATACGCTAGACCTTGGCAATGACAATTAATGCTCATAAATAAATAATAGAACAATAGGCCGGACCACTACAAATTACATAATTGTTAGAGAACTCCGACGTAATAAATTAAGTATATTGTATTACTTAAAAAGACTACGCTACTACTCTGTATTAGTTTAATTGATAGATCTTTGAGTTAAGGCTGTAATCATCATTACTATCGTGTGAAAATATTTTTAGGTGCTGGGTATTTTTTAATTTGTTTATTATGCTATTCCGACAGTTTTGAAACTTAAGCTTCCTATTGAGCACTGCTCGATGGTTAGTCTGTAATTAATTACGATGAAATTAATTTTCAAGAGGATTATTCTACAGGCTTTTTTAATGGATATTCAATTAAAAGTTACCGACCGGAACATTAACCTATCACTCTTTATGAAACATATCTGGACACGGAGAGAGGTAGAAGATGTGTTAGTTGTGTGTACATGAGTAGGTACATGATTATAAAATCCCAATGAGCTTACGATTACCATGACGAGGCATATTTGTAGTATGTTGGTCACAACAAATGAAAAATATTTAAATTCTTTTGCTACGTATGTACTCCATATTAAAATACCTACCTATCAATTAGGTACCTCCTTGGGCTAATATAAAACGACATTATGTGTGTAATATATTCCACAAGGAGTATTAAGGTACGTTTACATCTGACACTTGTATCCGGATATATGTCAAATGTCGGACATAAAATGGCTTTGGCTGTTACGAAATGTTACAAAATTTTGACCGACGCGTTTTGGGTAGGATAAATTTTTATTTTTTTGATGTGTAGGGAGAGTCAGGTGAGTTTAAAACTTGGTTTTCGGGGTTGAAAGCTCCTCTATTCGAATGTAAAATATCAGTATTCTTGCAAGTAAGTAATTTGAAATTAAATAGTGGAGAAAGATACAAAAACAGAAAAAATCAGATATCCAAGATATTAAAATATTTCGTCAGTTTAGACAGTCAGACAGACAGACAGTCAGTTAGTTTAGTCAGTTAGTTTTCGAAAAATAATGGTAGCTTCTTACATAAAGTATGCTCAAATTCGGCTTCCTTTACTAAAAGCAGTACATTTAATCAAAAATTGTAAGGTATTAAAAAGTTCGTAAATTAAGCGAGGAATACCTTGTGTAGGTATATTATTTGTATATTATATATGTCATTAAAATATCATCTGTCATATAAATCAGTATATTTAATGTATGTTTAAGTATATTTAATGAAAAAACTGATTCTTTATTGCACTAGTGCAATAAAAATTTTATTGCATTCATTTGTTATTCTACTACAGTGTTTTGACATAAAGATCATGACATGTCACTTAATGTCATGATCTTAACGCCACCTAAATTAAATATTTTTTGGTTTTTGCACGGTTTTGTGCATGTTTTATTGTACTCGACGTGTTGTGACAATTTCACGTCGCGTGCAATAAACATTTACTTTTTGTACTTGTTGCATTAATAATTATGAAATCGTTGAACCAGTGCCGATTTAATCGAATTCAAACTATACGGGAGATATACGGTGATAAGTAAAAATTTTAAAAAATCCATAAAATTTGAGATTTTTCAGAGATTTTGACCAGTTTTGAAATTCCGGATTGCCTGGCGAAATTGGATCCGCTAGGTTGATTTACATTAGAATAATTTTTTTAGGTGTTTTTTCGTGAGTATATATTATACTCCGTGACCTCGACAGATCTCTTGAGGTCACATACATTTTCTGTGACGGTACTATACCACGCGCATTTATTCACAAGCATTTCGTTCGACGCTCGAAATCATGTCTACGCTATGTGAACTAGGGGTTTACGGGCGGTTTCCGAACCACTCAGCTCGCACTTTCACAGCAGTATGTTCGACCTTTTGCTGAGTTACATGGTAAAAATTGTGTACTAAGCATGCCCGACCCCATGTAACACACAACTGCTGGTATCTGCATATCACATTGGCCAGCTCAAAGCCGAGATATGAATCCCATTGAGGCGTGAATTATGAGTACGTGGGTATGCAGAGTGGAGCTACAAGCAGAGGATAACTAATGTAAAGCTCTTAGAGTAGCAATACCGTTATACGTGAAACAACCTTTTTTAAAGGAGGCTCTCTGATGTTTTGGGCTGGAGTTTCATTCACAGCACGGACGGATATCGTACCTTTACGTGGGGATTCTTTAAATAGCGAAATATATATCAATGAGGTTTTGTCTGAGCACGTTGTCCCTTTCGCTCCGTACATTGCGAATTTTTTTTTACTAATGCACGATAATGCAAAACCTCATGTAGCGCGCATCGTCAATGCATATCTACATGAAATAAATATTCGAACTGTAAATTGGCCACCGCATAGTCCCGATATAAATCCTATTGAGAATTTTTGGGATATTATTGGTAGGGCACTGATACAGCATCAACCCTATCTTGCCAACCTGCAAGATATTCAAATAATGGTTACCGATCTTTGGAATGGACTTGACCTAAATCAGATATCTAATTTAATATCCAGTATGCCTCGGTGATGTGAAGCAGTTATTAGAAGTAGAGGCGGAAACGCGCTACTACTATGTACTTTTTTTTATGTATTGCTATGTATTGCTAATTATTGTTAAAATGTTATTTTAATAAAAAAAAACATGTTCTGTTATAAAACTGTGTATTTTCTTTGATATTGCAGATATCAGAGAAATTTTTTTAAAAAATGTTCAGAAAACATGAGGCTACAGTATGATTTTATTATGTATTCGTTGTTGTCGCTAATGCTCCCTACAGCTATCTACATGGACAAAAAGTAAAATATTACTATCCACCAATTAAAATTTTAGGTATGCCATTTCATACAACATAATACTGCCTTTTGTTGTTGAAAGTAAAACATGTTTTACCTATGTATTTATCAAGGGTTCTCATGCTAAACCAATGGCTTGTTGCGACAACAGTTTTGACAAATGTATAAAGTTCCTGACACATGACAGACATTATATAATATACTCGTAGTAATTATTGTTAACTATATGGTTTTAGTAGTTTGAATAATTTATTTAAAGGTACGTTATAGTTTTATTCACTATTATATCTATCTACATATCCCAAATAGTTCAAATTTATGTAATATAACCATTACGAGCAGCGATTTTTCACAATTTCAAAAGTTAGTTAAATTGTTTGTTTGCATATTCGCATTTATTCGCTTTAATGTTATGCTTAAACGATCGAATCTCTTCTCGTTGATACTGGTAATATTATTTGCCAAGAAGTGCCAAGAATTAATAAATTTAACCTGTTACATACACCCTGTATGTAACCTACATACACTTAACCTACGTTATCCTACTTAACATTTATTTTGTCTACCTGTATTATTATTCAATTTTTTATTGTACCTACATATTTAATTGATGTGGCGAATCGTGTCTAAGCTTTTTAAATACATATCACCCTGTATATCTCGTGTAACGGTTTTTCTTGCTTATATTTTCCACCAAAAATCCATTTTGTTTTACCTATAACTTGTTGAAAACTTCTATCTAGCTTCTATCTTTAGCTAAAAGGAAAGCACACTTTAGAAAACATACAGGGTGTAACCTGCATGCTCTTGAGCTATTTTATTCTACGTAATATTTATTTTGAATATTTTTGTGCAGTTTTTCTTGTAATTCATGTTGCAAATCGTGTGTAAGTTAACCTTTTCAAATATGTATCACCCTGTATATACAATGTAACGATTTTTTCAATTTAATATGAGTATGTATAACGCAATGTATATTTTAAATGCAATATTTCAACCAAAAACGCATTTTGTTTTTAAATAATTTTTTTCCATCTGGATTAGCGATTTGACCCAGTGTGCAGCGTGTCTAAAATTTAACGTAAAAAAACCATTCTCATTTTTGCGCCCTGTATAAGCCGAAAACTGAAATCTGAATAAAAAATTTATTACAGTGCAATTACCAAAGAAAGAAGCTACAGTTCAAAAAAAAATTATCGAAATCGATCTATCGACTCGCGAGAAAATCAACTTTGTAATTGAACATTATTGAAATTGAGAATTTTTGGTTGTGCGTTACTTTTGCGGCTAAGTGTATAATGCTAGATCCATAAATTATTTGCAATATAATAAGTATAAGACGTAATAATAAGTTAGAGACTAGGGTGTTTTTTATTCTCGGTCCCATTGGCTATTGTCTTAGCATTGGACGTAAAAAAATTTCTCCCAAAATTTCGGTTTTCTAGATCAAACCTGTGAACGGCGCAAACCGAGTTTGTTTCCCATTTAATTAACATGGGAAAAACGACGTTTTTACTCCAACATGAATAGCAGAAAATAGCAGGTAGAAAATGTTTTTGATAATAATTTCTGAAGACAGCATTTTATAGAATTAAATTTCCTACAAGAAAGGTCCTTAGTACTAAATCCGTAAATTCAATATTTTCAAAGATATGCTCGTTTAAAAATTGTCTTAAAAATCGGATTTCATTTAATTTAATTAATTTTAAGGAAAATTATATCTATTTTAAAACATTTTCTACCAGCTATTCATGTTTAAATAAAAACGTCGATTTTCCCATGTTAATTAAATGGGTTAATTAAATGGATTAACAAACTCGGGTTGCGCCGTTCACATGTTTGATCTAGGAAGCTAAAACTTTTATATTATATATAATATTTTAGGTATAAAATAATTAAAAAATTATTCTGATACTAAGACTGACTAATAAATTTCTGAAGACAGCATTTTATAGAATTAAATTTCCTACAAGAAAGGTCCTTAGTACTAAATCCGTAAATTCATTATTTTCAAAGATATGCTCGTTTAAAAATTGTCTTAAAAATCGGATTTCATTTAATTTAATTAATTTTAAGGAAAATTATATCTATTTTAAAACATTTTCTACCAGCTATTCGTGTTTAAATAAAAACGTCGATTTTCCCATGTTAATTAAATGGGTTAATTAAATGGATTAACAAACTCGGGTTGCGCCGTTCACATGTTTGATCTAGGAAGCTAAAACTTTTATATTATATATAATATTTTAGGTATAAAATAATTAAAAAAAAAATTTAGAAAACACCCTAATAGAGACGTATCAATCCTCTTCATAATATTCTCTATAAAATGTCTAGTGTTTATAATATATTTGTTAATTATAACTTGTATGCGCTATTTATATTTAATTCTTACGAAGATATACTCTTGGTGGATATTCTATGTGACAATTGAAGCCGCCCCTGCATAGTCCTACATCCGAGCCTGCTTTTCCGATCTACTCCAAAATTCCTAATAATCCCTCGGCTTGTTATAGGCAGAGCCGATAAGAGCGCGCCTTATAAATTGCATAAAGGCTATTTTATCACTGGCAATCTTAATTTAACGATTTTAATCGAGAGTTGCGATTGCCCGAGCGTATCGTAGATCAGCACAGATTCTGGTGTAAGTTATCCAGCTGGTCTCGAGTACATCAGGATATGTCGCCCGGTCTATGAATCTGGTAGGCGACATAGCATCACGCACAGGCAGTTAGCTGCGTGCCGATGTTCACTTTGTTAAGACAACAGCCAATCACATGACATCTCTCAGTATGTATGTGTCCCGCGCATATCTACATCTACATAACTTCAAATTTATTTGGTAATCTGCTTTGAATATTAATACCTATGTTCACAACTGATTCCGATGCGAAACCTGTTGTCACACGATTTTCTCAATGATATAAAGGGATGTTCGCCGCAACGTTGAGCTGCCAATAAATTAATGATATTGTGATATTATTTACTTCATGTGTTAATATGGAAGAGGATAATACGAATATGGAAAATTTACTGAAAAAATCGAATACATAAGTGGACCAGGGAAAACGCTGGAAATTATTTTCAAGTTTGTAAAATTACCGCTAGAGGGTGTTACAGTATAACGTTAAATTAGAAAAATTAAATATCTCGTTAATATGCTATGATGAGGTATACCGAAAATATGTTCTTGGTAATATTCGTAAAATTTTGAGTAGCTTTGGTCTTAAAATGTTTTTCATAGCTCTGAAAATTAAGTGGTGGAGGGAAGGGAAATATTTGTAAAGAAAAATGACGATTACCCCGGTTTGGCTTAACAGAATTAAATGAATTTGGTTTCATTGGAAAGAGCATATCTTACTTTATCATTGCTCGAACAGAATGTGCAAATTTAATAGCTGCCGAGGAAGATAGGTGGCGCTAATTTAAATACAAACAAACCGTTTTTTCTCCGAAATTTTAAATAGAAACATATGTCAATTTTCACATAGTCATATGGAGAATCAAAATTGCAAGAAATCAATGAAAACCGCAACTTGATATCTTATTTCTAACCGCAGAAATTAATAAAAATATATTTTTACATGAAAAAAGTATTATACAAATTATACCGATTACTCGTAGTGGTCATAAACGGTGAAAATAAGTAAGGATAAAGCTAGAAACATGTATTTATCAATTATTTATATGTATTGCATTGTAGGCAATTGATAAAAACCATTTAAGATTTGTTTTCAACTGGCCTGATGAACCCAGGATGTTCTAACGATTCTAAATATGGTCTAATAAATATCCAGATGTTCAAACTGCTTGCCATCATTCTCTATACAACGCTCAAGTCTGTCGCGTGTTACTTGCACGACAAAATCAACTTCCGCAGCGGATCTAGTTACCACGGGGACGGTGGTCGAGTGGTTAGCGCGCTAGCTCTCTGCTCGAACACCTAGCAGCGTTCGTGGATCGATTTCCCGCACCGACCGGTGCGAAATAAATTTTCAATAATTTATCCTCAAGATCTAACTAATAAGGTTTTCCAGGTTTTCCTCAATCCTGCACTTAATGGTGGTTAGAATTTACCAACCTAAGTTAATCCTGGTCGCACATGCGGCTCGCGAAATAATAATATGCCGTCTCCTCTCCGCACAAGTCTCTGACTTCTGGACTAACAATTATTATTATAGATATACTGTGGATTGCATTTTCTATTTTAAAAACCATATTTTCCCTTGTCGTTAGTCGTTCTTGAAACACTAAATCTTTCACCTTACCCCAAAGACAAAAATTCAGACAGGTAATGTCATGTGACCTAGGAACGGGCCATGGAAATAAACTGTCTCTTCCAATCCACTTGTGAGGAAATGTGTCCAGATATTTTACAACGTTTCCTCAAACTTCCCCGCAATCTTTCGATATCAATGCAACCTAAAAAAAACCAATTACCCAAATAATTAAATACATAAATGCAAAAATATTATAATAAACATCTACCTTTGACATAAGATGCTCATCGTCAGAGGTCTCAATATCTGGTAACTGACATAAAAATTTATGGCATGACATTTTAATTTTTTTATTGTTTATCACTGAAAAAGAATATGAAAGTGCTGCATAAAATGTTATTAGACACGTGAGTTATTACATATTGGGATTAGAAGTTCCGCGTCACTGCTGCTGGAATTTCCCTCCTTACTAAGCTTTTGTTACCTCAATCCAGATGGTCCAGACTTAAGAGAGGCGATTTCTACTTGAAGCATATTCCCGGGATCAATTTTTCTGACACGTAAGACAAAAATCATGCGTAAGATTTTTTGTTCTTAAAAAAATATATGACATTATTTATGACTTATTTCTTTATTTATTATTGCTTAATGATTTACGACGTAACGTTTTGCTTAATACATTCTGCTTCTCTTCGAACCCATCAATAGGAGTTTAAATTTCAATTTATTATACAGGGTATCTACAAATGAGGTAAATTTTCTGTAGTGATTTACAAAATAATGTTCCTACATAATAAATTCTACACTTAAAACCCTGTAATACATAAATTTCGTTTATTTCCTCCTGAATTTTATTCTTTCATACATTAAAATCATGTTTACAAATATTTTCTTTCTGGTAAATGTTTTCTTAGAATGCATTCATAAGTTGCTACCTATGCTGAATAAAAGTATAAATAAAAGGATACTTAAAATCTAATAAATGCTCTCCAATATCATAATAAGTGGATGATCTGGGTTTCGAAAACAGACGACTCAAATAAAAAAAAATGTATACCCAATCTATCAAGTCGTGTCTCCCCAACATTTTGCATGGTTTGTGCAGGCGGGGTTAAAGGGGGGAGAGCGATCAATTAAAAGCATGGCAAAAGCGTTTTTCCTGCATATCGGCAGCTTTTGATATTACAAAAAAAAGTTGTAGGAAAAAAACGAAAAGTACGATAAAATACATGCTCATTTAAAGGAAAACTTTTGGTCGTAAACCATTAAGCAATAATAAAATTTCTTCTGTCGTTGCCCTGTGTCTTATATACGTCATTATTTGTTAAATATTAACATTTGTTCATCAACAGCAGCAATTGATGTAGGTAGCTATTAGGTATATGTGTTAATATTCTAGCACTATATCTATCAAAAGTACAAGATAGCTATACCTACCTATTCCTTTTGTTTTCATAATATAATGGAATGTTATATTTAGTTGCGCCATCAGCTAAGGTTCCTATAGTACGTGTAAATTAAAGTTGAGTGGTCTTAAATTGTGCTGAATAATACAGTATCAAGATACAAGTAGCCTTTCAATGATCAATTACAACAGATTATAACCATTTCACGTTGTGTACAGTTGGGAAGCTATAAGGCCTCAATAATACTCGAATCGATATATAAAAGCAGTTGTTGACCTTTGATCTGCTCCTCTGATTACTGTTTTTTGTTTGTTTCAGTTCGATTTGAGTTTTCCCACAAGCTTTGAAATTGTGAACCGATCATTTACCGGGTTAGTGTTCCGACCGAGTGTTGATATCTCCAGACCCACCGTGAGTGGTACTCCTGCTAGTAGTGCTGTGCGACTTATCGCTACTTCCGCCATTCCACCGGCTCTGGCCCGGCTTCTACTCTGTGACCTAAGGTAAGGTTATGTTGCTCACGAAGACCTGTGGGTCACTTATGTTAATTAGTCAGTTTACGATTTACCGGCATGCATACATATATTCAAATCTCTTAGTGCGCGCAACGATCTAATACAAGAAATGAAAATTATGACGCGTCATAAGGTTTTCATTATTCTTAAAATCAGAAGTATATCAAATATTAGTTATTTTAACTTTTACGAATAGGTACTTATTTAAAATAAGTGCTACGTCATACATAATAACCATAGACGTATTAATATAAGAGACAGAATTGTTTACATTTTTGGCTGATCCAAGATCGTTCCATCCTTATAGTCCGTCTTTTTCTCCCAAACGCCAGGCTTACTGTGAAATTCACTTGAAGTCTTTGAATACCGTAAGAGATGTTCAAATAATTCGACAATCTTAACGAATCTGGCTCATTTTAAGACTAAAATGTTATTTAAAACAGCTTCTTGGCAAAAGTAATCTTATTACTTATGTATTGCCTTGTATATATTCATAGGATCGTTGTCCAATAGATGTTAACATCAAAGGTATAGTATGTAGGTGTCTTTGTCTAGTATTGTAGGTATGACCCGGCAATGATATGTTATTTTTTACCCGGTGATACTTGATGTTGAGATTGTAATAGTACAATTGTCTAATATCAAAAACTTGTACCTCTTTATATAATAGATTACGAGGGTGTGTTAAGTCTTTATGTAGTATTATTCTTATTCTATCTTTTCTGAATAATTTCCAGAGGACGTAAATGAGTTTTAAGTGCACTGCCCCACGCTAATATACTATAGCGCAAATGGCTTTCCACGAAGGCAAAATAAAGTATTCTTAATTGTTGTATGTTAAAGATATTTCGTAAGTATTTAAATCTATAGAGTATCGTCTGTAGTTTCCTTATAGTATATTATATTATATATGTATATATATATATATATATATATATATATATATATATATATATATATATATATATATATATATATATATATATATATATATATATATATATATATATATGTAGTATATTAGTATTATATTATGATATATGTAGTCAACATGGCTGACTTCTTGTTTCGACGGAAATAACATTAAAAATGTATAGCCTCTTTAGCTGGAATCACACCATTTAAAGTAGCAATAATATTATTTTATACGAATGTGTCAGAAAATGACGTTCCTCGGTTAGGAAACAATAGCGAAAGGTAGAACTTTTCTATCTACTTCTAGTAAGCGGCCTGAAAAGAATTTTCCGGCCTAGGTCGGAAAAGTGACAGACAAAAAGACTTAAGAGTTTTCAGTTACCTACATTTTAAAATACTGGCCCTTTTTTTCTACTGTAAAATGATAGCAAACGTTGTCAATTAATTATTATAATCACTAGCAAGTATAGTTCCTACAGTCTTTCTAATAAGTAGTTGACGGTTTATTTAGAAATTTAGAAATATCGGATTGCCCACGTTAGATGAGGTGCTGCAAGGTATAAGTGAAAATGATATTATACCTTAAATGTGCGGGGCTAGTCTGGCAAAAATTTTGTGAGACATGAATTTTACGTATGGAAAAGTAGACAGAAAGAGTATTCTCATAGAATGATATGAAATAGTGATGATTTTAGAATAGACTGATGATTTTGATCATCTAGGTTTTCAAATGTGGAAAACGCTCCACTGTATTGCTTTCTTGTATTAGATGACTCACCTCGACATTTTTCCTTCAAAAAGAATTGGCTGTAGTAGTCGAGTTGTAATATTAGCTATAATATTAATCAATTGGAAATATGTAGTGATGTTTACGAACCCTAATCCGATAAAACTAGTATTCCAAATTTGGTATCTAGGACTATACTCAAAGCATAATTAATTAAAAGATTAGAAGTCGCCTTGTAACTATGTTTTATATGTAATGGTATTACATGTTAGCTGACGAAGACTTTCTAGTAAGTACCATATTTTATGGAAAACACATATCTTCAGAATATAAATATCTCGGCCTTGCCTCAGCCACTTTCCTTTTTACCTTAGGCTGCAAATGCGATAGATTCTAATATTAGGTTAATGGAAAGTTAATTACTAGTTCACAAAGTTTGAGTATAATTTAATTGGAATATTAAATTCCGTTAACTTCAGTTTTGAAAATTCATTACATAGCAAAAATTAGATAGCCATAGCAAGTGCAAAATTAAGCTGTTTGGTAGTAGGATTTGTTAATATGTTGCTACTATAAATAAAATATGTATTATTTATAGTACCCACATATTTGATGGAGCATACAGGACCAGGATAAAATGCCTAGTATTTCATTAATTGTGTTTTAATCATATCTTTCAAAGAACAATAACCCCAAATCTCCCGTCAATTGGTAAAACCATAGACATATTAATACAGGGAGACCCAACGGTTCATTCATAAAACGCTGGAAGAGCCGATCTATTATTGTTCTAAAAACTGCAATGAGTGCGAGAGAGAAAATGGAGGCAGGTATCCTTTCGGAAACGCCGCTTCGTGTGATCAGAACCCATCCAGTGGCATATCTACTTATCTGTAATGAATGAGTTAGGGTAAACTGCATAGTTACATAAGAAAAATATTGAATACTCTGTATCCGAACATTGCAATAAATGAAATGAAAATAGAAAACATTCAGAGCATAGTCTAATTCGTGTACATTAAGATAATAGTTAGTAACTGCAATGAAACTTCGTCATGTGTTTTGTAGAAATTTATTTATAATTTTAATGCAAAAACTACAGTTATTGTAGGTATTTGTTAGTTAGTGGACGGTTTAATATTAGTTATTGGACGCATTGTAAATAATTTAAATTCTATAAAATAAAGACACTGTAATAGGTGTCTGACCACGTAGTAAAAATTTTCCGTGTTTGTTGAAACAACTCATAAAGTCTGTCTATTTTTCTTTCTCTTCCTCCTCGTTTTAAATTTTTTCATCGTCAAATTCACATTTCATTCATTTTCAATGTCGTTGTCTTCATTCTCTGAAATTTCATCATTTTCTGTATTGTAGCATATGAGACATAGATATGTCATCACCTTCTTCTGGAATGTGAACATGGTGTTTAGGGGGAAGACAACATTTGTGTCAATATTGCTTACATCCGTCATATAATAAAATTACATCGTATATTTAAGAATTTGAATGATACATTCAAATTAACTTATTATAAAGTAAAGCTCGACCTATTATAAATGCAACAATCCTAATAATGTGAGTGCTGTATTTAAACTAATAAATAGAAAAACATCTACATTTTTCATTAGAAGAATATAAGAAAATACTATAACTAAAGCTCAACCAGCTCAAGTCAGAGGTTTCTCCTTTCTGGGTTCTGGGAAACTTTTCAAATTTTTTAATTATAATATGAATTTAATTGGAGATGAAAATGGTATTTTGCATCACCAGAATAAAAATAATTTTAAATAAATATCGTACACTGATTATGTACTATATAAATTACATAATAAAAATTAATGAAATAAGTATTGATTAATTATTACAGCAATATAAAAAGTTCATTTTTGGTTTCAATGCCGCCCCTGGCCAAGTCAAGCCACTACAGCTTGTAGATAACCTTAAAAATACTTATATTACTTACCGATTACCGACTTACCGAAAAGTAACATTTTTCGGACATAAATGATCCACCCTTTTACAAACTATACAAGAATTCACCATAGTTACACACTTATTGTTCACCTAATATGCAATAAATACAAAGATTCGTAGAACACACTAAAGAAAACACAAGTACAAGCTGTAGCGTTGCGGCAACCTCGCAAATTTGTTTCCATTGATAAATAAACATTGTAGTAAAACTCGAGTAAAATTCATCAAACGAGGTTGCCGTTGTTGAGATTTATATCTCAAGGCACGGTACATTTTCGGTTGTCTATGGTTTTCACCATATATTATTAACGCAATAAGGCAATACAATAGATTACTTTTGCCAAAAAGCTGTTTTAAATAACGTATTAGTATTAAGATGAATCAGATTCGTTGAAATTGTCAAATTATTTGAACATCTTTTACGGTATTCAAAGACCTCAAGTGAATTTCACAGTAAGCCTGGCAAAAGTGTCGTTCGGGAGAAAAAGACGGACGACAAGGATGGAATGATCTTGGATTGGCCAAAAACGTAAACAATTTTGTCTCTTGTATTAATACGTCTATGGGTAAAACCTAGTAAGCCAGTTATTTTTCAGGAAATTAAAATTAAATATAGGTCTTGGGCGTTGAAATATACCTTACTACTTATAATTTATACTTATACATTTACTATATAATTTATTTTCTAAGAACTGAAACATTTTAGAAAGTTATGTTGAAAAAGTTGCAGGTACAAACCGAATTCCGGGTTGGCAACAAAACGGGAGACTCGTCCGAAGTGGGAAGTTTTACCCAAAATATTTGTTATGGGGGGCATTGACGGCACTAAATCCTTAAGAATGTTTTTCTTTTTAATAGAGTTAATGCCTAGAGTTAATGCCTCTTTTATATCGAATTTCGGCTTCGGCTTCGGCGAAAAATCTGAAGAAAAAAATTTCAAATCAGAATATTTATTTTTGGAAAACACATTTTTAGAACCTGCGGAATTCTACTACTTGTCGAGAAAATAAAGCACTAAAACGAACGGCTTAACCATAGATTTTTTAAGCAGTAAGTTGGATCGGAATGCCATTTTGTGCGTTCGATTGGTGAGAGCATCTACAAACTTATATAACGTATACAAATATGCATTTTTGAAGTATGCATCGAAGATACAATAAATAAAAAAATACAACTCGGTAAAAATTACATTGACACATATTTCGTCGACTATACCCTTACATCGCATAGCGTATGTATTGTTTCTTTTTTTCTTCGTTTTGATCTCACTCCTTCCTTAAATTCGTAAAACTCCTCATATGACAAAATCAAGGTTTTATTTTTTCTCGAAGTTTTAGTTACAAGCACTTAATTCATTCATGTCGTACACATTGGCGTTTTTCTTTAAAGATTTGCCGATGTGGCCATGAATAGCATCCGCTTTCATATGGAAATATTAGGAATGGCCTGATTCAAAATATTTTATTGTTGTAATTTCTGGTCCCCAATTAGAATTCTTATTTTGGACGATACAATTATCGCACCAAAATATGTAGAATTTTACGTCGGCAGAAGCTCTTTGTGAATCTCTTTGTTACTATTCACTTTACTTTACTTTTTGCCCTACTTAAATTAGTAAAATCAATCAATCAATCAACAAGAAAATCTTTGACTTTACACTTGAGTTGACAACACAGAGAAATAATGTCATTTCAATATGACTAACACTCACTCGGTAATAAATAATAGCTATTAGTTAAACCACAGACGTAGGGTGGCGAAACCTCCATTGCTGTGTTGCCAGGTCGAAAAATTAAAAATCCCTAGCAATATAGCCAAAAGGTTCTATTGTCATATTGTTTTTTTTTGCAAATCTTCAAAAATCACTAGAAATAATAGGGTCCTTAAAGAAAGTTTTCACTAAATTACTAGATTAGTTCCAAAACCACAAGATCTAGTGAAATTTCACTAGACCTGGCAGCACTGCACAACTGAATAAATTCAAAAGTGGAACAACCTAACAGGGCAAAATTCTTTATTTCTGTAGTATAAGTATATAGTCTTATAGCCCTTGAAACTACCTATTAAATGGTTGTCGAATGGATATTGTAGCTTCAAAATCAAGGGATTTATGGCAAAAAAACAATCCAATATTTTCAGAGGATAAAATTGTTCCATTCCGCATAATTTTAAAGTTTCATAGTTGGTCATATATCGTATATATATATATATATATATATATATATATATATATATATATATATATATATATATATATATATATATATATATATATATATATATATATATATATATATATATATAATATATATAATATATATATATATATATATATATATATATATATATATATATATATATATATATATATATATATATATATATATATATATATATATATATATATATATATATATATATATAATATATCGAGATATAATGTTCTCGATATAATATATCGAGAACATGGAAGAAGATTTATTCTATATAATTAAACAAGACGTGAATTAATAAAATGTTTAAACCTGCATTTTTTCTATTTTTTCACGGAGGGGTAGTTTTTGCCCTTTAAAAGCAAAAAGCCCAAGTCGGGCATTTGTCACTTTTGAAGTTAATGGTAAGATGAGCTTTAAACTGTATACTATATTTACAAAGGGGAGTTATCTGTTTGTAGAAGTAGTTGTTGATAGTCTCGTATCTTTCACTCTCGTCGCGTTGAGTCTCGTACAAAGTCTCGTTGACACCCAGTATTGGTATAATAATATGCCTTGTGAAATTATTAATTTGTTGTATTGAACTTCCCCCCCCCTGATAATGTAGGAGCTACCAATTTATGCAAGAGCTACTACATGCCTGGAATTTTCTTCCGAATATTTCTTGTTGTCCTTGTGGTCGTACTTGAAAATATTATCCTATACCTGGTTCCTCTATTTTCATCAGTTTTAATGAGTCCACCCATGAACACAACTACATATTTATATCGTTCATGGCAGTGAGCAGATGCGTGGAGATGTTTTTAATTACGAGGTCGCCAGTAGGAGTAAGATTGTCACCCACTTAGCTGAAATATTTTTTTTGTAATCCGACTTCATGAATAACGCGATACGTTGGTTGGATTACAATGAGTGATTATATTGTTAAACTCGAAAAATGGATTGCTATTGATTGGCCTCTTTTCGGGTATCTTTTTTGTTCGCTGTAAAAAGTTGAACAACTTTGTATCTTAGTGTTTTTTTCCAAACTCAACGAATTCGCCAACAAATAAGTACAAATAATTTTTAGAATTCAGCTGCCATTTTGAATACAAATGGTATGTGAAGGTGATGCATCTTCGAGAATGATAGTGCACTACTAATAAATATACTAAGCTCCAACGTCATTCAACAATCTTGTTCATTTCAATACAGTTATATACAAATCAATCAATACAATTTAATCACATTTTTGTTTGCGCTTCTACTAAAATAAATTATTAAACAATCACTAAAGTGTCATGGTGTCATTGATACCATTGATGTTATTGGTGCCAATATTTTGTTTTATTAGCAAAACTTCAGACAATCTATAATGGTGACATTAAATCATATTTTTGCCAAATCAGTGGTTTTGAAAAATCCGTGAGAAAAGAGCAGCATTAATAAAATAAAATCTTTAAAGAATGACAAAAAGGGAAAATGCCTATCAACTTTGCAATCGCTGCCCACAGTGAGACCAAATTTAGAACGCTATGGGTTATAATATAATACAGTTAGTTGGGCAATATTTAAATTGCTAAGTATGTTATTTTAGTAAATAGTGAAAGAGAATGGAAATAAGTAGGATATTATAATCTAATATTCACAGGAATTCTACTATAGAACTATGCAAATAGTTGAGCATGTAATAGGAGGCTGGAAATATGGCCGCTATTTGTATTTATTATCCTTACAAGTTAGTTAATCTCAATTTACAAAAACCGCTCTGTTGCAACGTACCAGTATGTAGTTCCAGTTTCACTTTCACTGCATTTTAAACACTTCAATATCAGAACAAACTTTATCTTATCGTATCGCTCGGATATTGCATGTTTGTGATGACGTACTAAGATCCTTAGATTCGGGTAATATGGTAGCTTGTGTTACTAGATTACACAAAAGCCTTTGATACTACAAACTATCTCATGATATCAGCAATCTTACACTACATAGGTATTTGCCTAGATTCATTATTATTGCCTAATTCTCTTACTGACCCTTGTCAAATAGTTAATATTAACCGGACTTTGTATGATCCTTTAACAATTAACAGCAGAGTACCACAAGGATCCATAGTAGGCCCATTTATGTTTTATATATATACTTCTTTGATAAACAGCCTTATAAGCATTGCTCTTCCTACTTTTATAGGGATGTCCTCCAAGTTATAAACAGTGTAGTGAATCTTGTCAATTCATCTAAAAACATTGTTTGAAAATTAATAAAGTAAATGCGCAGTTATTTCTTTGGTTTCTTAAATGATATAACAAAAGCAGTAAACTCGTTACATATTAAGGCAAGAAATTCAAATTACATTTTAATTATCATGTTGATTTTATGATAAAAATATATGATTGATTTATGAGTGGTAGAATTGTATAAGTTATCTTGTTCTTATTTTAGTTTTTATTTTGATAGTAAAATATATATTTTATCTAGTGTTCTGTTTTCACGAAAGAGGGGTGTTTGTATCCTATTAGGTTTAGGTTTAAACTTTAGGGTAAGGTTAGCCCAGATTGCGCCACTCTGCTGTAATCTAGGCCTGAGGTTAAGTGGAAGATCGTAACCGCAAGTTGCGAAGAACTGAAATTCGCATCTTAGGGTATCCAGCGCAGTATGACCTGGAGTATACCATCTTTTGTAATTCTATTATAATTAATGCTGGATGCTTAGTAAAGACAATATTATTATTATTATATGTGATGCAAATTTTGTAAACAGTATAAATTAAATTAAATTAAATTAGGAGGACCCCACACAAAGTGCCTATAGGGAAAAATGGCTGTCCCTGAATTTTGCTAAAGTTGTAGATTTTTATCTCCTCATCAGAGTCAAGATCCCAACTCAATTCTATTGCAGTTTTTTAAAATACAAGGTGTTAAAAATAAAAAGTGGTAATTTTTTATAAAAAATATTTATGGAAATTTAAGGATTCGATTGCAAATTTTTGCGTGAATGTTATTTCTTTAGCTTCAACTAACAATTTGTGACAAAATATGTGTTTGTATACAGGACGAGTCATAAATAAAACAGGGTGAATTTTTAAAAATCCTTTTTCCCTGCTCCAACTACCAAATATTAAAAAGAAATATATTCGGAATGAAATATACTTTGATGTAATAAAAATGTTATAAAATAAAAATGTTATAAATGTTATAAATTCTTTTGATGTTAAAAATAAGTCCTAATTTATAATTTGATACAGGGAGGGTTAAAAACATCGCAACGCGAGTGACCCATTGTAATAAATTTATTGCGAAAAACAAATTCTTTAGTCTAATTAATGAAGTCCGAAAGGAAAATATAATATCCCGTTCAACATAGACATTCAAGGCAACAATAATTCGCATAGAGCTGAAAATTGGTAGGGTTGTTGGGAACACCATTATAAATGAAATGTGAAAAGTCCCACATCGATCCCACATCTACAAAAAAAATTATAAAAGGTCAAAGTTCGCATTTGGCGGATTTTCTTCTCCAGTAGGTCTATTCCACGATCTATTATAGTTTTGTTTAATTAACTAATATTGTATTAAATGAAAAATTAAAGCGGTGTGAATTATGAGAAATTGGGGGGAAACTATTCGTCTGATTGATAATAAACACAATTTTTAAATTAATTTTAGATCGGGTTATAAGGAAAAAAATATGTATCTTGTTTAATCTAATTAATGAAGTCTGAAAGGGGAATATAAAAACCTCAGTTCCTTTACTGTTTATTTGCCGTAAATATGCGTAACTAATCTACCTAATTAATATTCAACATAGCATACAAGGAGGTGTATAGTGACATTATCACTTTCGAAATAAACTTATTCTTAGCCCCTACCATAAATATCCGATCTAGATTTTTCTTGCAGCTGGAAAGTAACATAAATCCGAACATGATTGAGCTAAAGCATGTATTTTATTTCACCGCTTGCGTGGATTAGTAATAGCCTAAATATGCAGGGATCACTGATCCGTTAATCTTTTTTGCATGTTAAGTGTGACAGCTTGAATACCTGCGTAAAAACGTCCTTGTATATTGGTAGCCAAATTGAATGAAATCGTTTGAGAATAGCCGTGTTCTTTGCCGCGGCCAAAGTGTGGAATTTGGTCATGGATCACTTTTTGTTTCACCGCTGTTTTACAGAGATCAATCGATACCATAATATGGCAAGCTGGCTGATCCGATAACTTGATGAACCTCGTGTTGATAACATGTCTACCAATTATTTAGGACATACCTGCAATCTGTAAACCGAATGTATTAAATTTAAATATTTACTCAGGCAAAATAACTTTACACAAATTTAATTTAGCCTCCTCGATCATTACAGCTGTATATTTTCGACTAGCGCATGGTTGCCACGTTTGACATTAAAAAATGTGGGAAATCTAGGTACATCCCAGTGGTTGTTTCTGTTTATTTTTATTTATTTTTATTTATTAATGTCAAACAGCGTAAAATTAAAAGTTATTCGTGTTGGTCAAATATTTTTTTTAGAAAAATAGATTCGCCAAACTTATATTTTCTTGCACTCTCTATTTCCTTGGAAGAATTTCAATGTCACTAATTTGCCAACAAAATCATAAATCTGATAAAAAATCATTTATGAAAAGAATTTTTGTAAAAAACTGGAAAAAGCATTAAAAAAAAAATACAAGAAAATCTTTATTAATGACACAACAAAATAACAGTATTCAATAAGAAAAAATTAAACCATTACCTATTTTTCCGTTACAAAATAAATAAACAATAAAGAATGTGAGGTGTTTTATTACCCCCAAAAAAATCATTGACGTAGTATACTTGGGATTTTACTAACCTCGCCACAACTTAATGACCTTTTCTAAGATAACACTACTCTTCAAGTTTGTATTGACTCGGCTAATATGTATTATTTTTCGTTGTTTCGCCTACTTATTATAAGGAAGGCAACTAAATCCTTCAATAGACCAAAGAATGAGGACCCTCCCATTCGAAATGATGGCAACTGGGCTTGACGAGATGAAGAAAAGACTGAAATGTTTGCTGATCACTTGGCAAATACATTCCAGCCATATGAGTGACTGATACACTGACTTAGAAGAGATACCGCAAATTACTAACAGAGATGGCACGATAATTAAACCAATAACACTTGCTAAGATCACCAACACTATAGAAACAATCTCAGTATAAAGACAGCTCCAGGTTATGATCTAAGAACTACACAAATACTTAAGGAGTTGCCACACAAAGGC
The DNA here is from genome assembly GCA_964058915.1 of Tetropium fuscum. Taxonomy (NCBI): domain Eukaryota; kingdom Metazoa; phylum Arthropoda; class Insecta; order Coleoptera; family Cerambycidae; genus Tetropium; species Tetropium fuscum. The sequence continues at coordinate 167,448 of CAXKVY010000236.1, forward strand.
ATTATGAAACTGACACATCTCTTCAATGCAGCACTGCGACTTCAATACGTGGCAATACAGTGAAAGATTGCTGAAGTAATAATGCATCCCAACTTGGCAAACCTCCTGAAAATAGAACATCATACTAACCAATTTCTTTATTGCCGATTATATCCAAGCTGTTAGTTAGAAAGGCTCCTTTTGCATACACTTAAACTAATCATTGAAGAAAAACAGCTTTTTCCTCCCACCAGTTTGGTTCCTGTAATAAGCATTCAACCATAAATCAAGTGCAATAAATTACTGATGTAGAGAGCACTAGAAGAGAAAAAGATCTGCGAAACGATATTCCTAGATCTGGCCCAAGCGTTCGACCGAATGTAGCATCGAGGCCTAGAATACAAGTTAGAAAAATATTTGTCATAGCAAATGAGTCAAATTCTTCGTTCATACATCACTGACCGTCACTTCAGAATCAAATATGGAGAAGAATATTCTGACCTCAAGATTTGTACTAAAGTACCTCAGGGCAGTGTCCTTGGACATCTTCTCTACCTGCTGTACACCAACGACGTCCCACAAAGGGGCTGACATGTGGTATGGTACTGCTCTACTCTCTTGGGAGAGTTGTTGTAAGTCGCAATTTTTTGTCAATATCCGGACATGGCACTAACTAACATTCGGTGTCACAGACTGACGTGATCTATTTTCATATTTATCTCACTCGTCTTTGATAGAGGGGGGAAATGCATCACAGTATCTTCCAGGGATATGATGAGCGTCCTTAGTATGCAATATCTGCTTGAGGCGACAGCTTAGTGATAATTTATTTCACCTTACGGTGTGTGACCTACGTTATTACTCGTGCTACAAAATAATTCCCGGTTTACGGTGTGTAAGACCGACGTTATTATTCGTGCTACAAAATAATTCCCAAAGTACGTAAGCATTATTTTTGTAATATTGCATGTAATGTATATATAACAAAGTTTTCTTTAACAAAATGCCTTACGAGGCAGATGAGGCTAGACTATTACGTTGAACAAGAAACAAGTACAGTTGTACAAGAAACTGATCCATATGTCAGTGAATGACGACTCTGCGGATGAAGACGAAGCAGAAGTACTAGAAGAAAATATGGATTCCGAACAAGAATTATTGGATTTCGAAAGAGAGTCTACTGTGATTACAAGTGAATTATCTGCTAGAGACCCTTGGCAAAGACGGCACAACAAAGTGGAAAAAACATTTTACTCCGAAAAACGTGAGAACTCGTTCCGAAAATATAATAACTCACTTGCCAGGAGCGAAAGGGGACATCAAGAAGATGAAAATACCAAATGGACATTTGGCGATGTTTTATCGATAGCGATATTCTGGATATGATCGTTGAAAATACTAATAAGTTTATCTCAGCAGCCAAGGATCCCATTTCAAACAGAACTGCTCTATGACTGATAAAATTGAGATAAAAGCGCTACTAGATTTGCTGTACCTACTTGTCAGGGGTAAGAAAACCCAATCACCTAAATGCCTCTGATTTGTGGGGAAAAAAGGAACGGCAATTGAACTATTTCGACTTACAATGTCCCTTGAGAGATTCCAATTTTTGATAAGACACATTATTTGATGATACATTGATAAGAGACGTGAGAGAAGAAAAGTGGATAAATTATGTTCTATAAGAGAGCTCTGATAAGTTCAAATCTAACTGCCAAAAACAAGGCTTTGTCAGAGTACGTTACTATAGATGAAAAGCTAGAAGCGTTTGAGGTCCTTGTGGTTTTCGGGTTTATATTCCCAGCAAACCTAATAAATACGGAAGCAAAATTTTCGCCCTCGCTGAGCGCCAATACACATCAAATATGGAGGTGTACGTTGGAGCCCAGCCCGATGGACCATATAATATTTCTAACAGTCCATCTGCCGCCGTAGAAAGATTATGTAGGCCAATTCCAGGCACCAAAAGAAACCTGACAATACTCGTAGATATCTGGTTTACTAGTAAAGAATTAGCAGATTCTCTACTTGCAAATCACAAATTAACAATAACTGGAACTTTGAGGAAAAACAAACGTCAATTACCTATAGAATTTGTTCAGGGAAAGCGGCCGGTTTCTTCATCTATGTTTGGATTTCAAGCAAAATGTACCTTGGTGTCATATATCCCTAAACGTAACAAAAATGTGCTACTTTTATCTACATTGCATCACGATGATTCTGTAGACCCACGAACAGGAAAACCTGAGATAATTATGTTGTGCAATTCTACAAAAGGTGGGTTAGATGTTGTAGACAAACTTTGTGCTACATATAATACAGCGCGAGCAAGAAGGATGCCCATGGTTATTTTCTATAGTGTCTTGAATGTTGCAGCAATAAATGCTCTAATCATACATGATGTAAATAACAGCTCATCCAGAATACGCCGCAGTCAGTTTTTAGAAGAATTAGCATTATCTTTATTAGGTGAGCATTTACGAAGTAGATCAACAAATCAACATATTCCTAAACTTATGCGAAGCAGGAAAAAGGAGCTTTTAAAAATACCTGCTGAATATCGCCCACAACAAAGGAATAATGTTCCAGGCAGAGGTTTTCATTGTCCGTCGAAAAAAAATCGCTAAACAAAATATTCCTGCCAGAAATGTTGCAAATATATGTATTATGTCTGGAACATTGTTTGATGGTGTGTCAAGATTGCAATGATCAAACTGACATGGAGACTGAGTAAATGTTATATTTTTGTCTAATTGTTTTCTAAATGTCAAAATCTGTTAGTTTCATTTTCTTAAATTAAGATTATCTTAATTTTTACACATTTTATTTTGAGATAATGCTTTAAAATCTTCAGTATTTTTGTTTTGTTTCACAAATTTGTTTTTCAGTTAATTTGTTCTTAAGATTGCAATAAAATGGTAAGACAGTTGAAATAAGATAGACTTTATTTGTTTCCTTATGTGGTCTTTTGTAATTATACAGACATTGTAGATCCAGAGGGTAGGTACTATTGGTCTGTGAGACCGACGTTATTACTTATGTGAAAAAAACTGACGTTATTACTGAAGGGTTAAATCCCCACATTCCCGCGCCTGGTTGAATTGCCGAGTCTTAATCGAAGGTCAAAATAGCCGGGTAAAATAACATTAGTTTAATAATTAAGACAACAGACTTAGAGACTTAGACAAGAGACACCTATAGGAAAATGCATATAATAACCGTAGTAAATTTTCAGGAAGTCACGTGGTCACAATAATTTGAAGACTCGGTATCAGATCAATGGCAACATTCACTAAAAATGTCAAAACTAATTTAACTTACTTCATGCCCATGTTATAGGCATTCCATAGTAGCTAAAGTGTAATAATCATTTAAGTTTATGTCCGAATACATAACCGTCACAATCGAGCCTTTTGCCGGTCATTTATTATTCAGTGGACGCTATGTCATGTGTAAATATTAATTTTCTAAAGCCGTTGGTTTATTCAATGAACTCATGTTTAATCAATAGGTACAACTAACGCGATTAACTGTATTTATATTTAATCTGTACTTTCGTTCTGGCGTCCTAGGTGCTGGTGCACGATGAGGAAAATATGTTCGTTCTGAGAGCGGTTGACGATGTGTTAAAATCCACAAGCATATTATTATTCGAGTCGGCATGTTAAAACTAACTCTCAGTGTAAATATGTAACAGCTATCTGAGGCACGTGTAATCCGAAATTATCTACCTAAAACAGCATGACTGAATTCTAGCCGTGGCAGTTAAGTGGTTTTTTTAAGTAGAGCTTGAGTTGATTTTATGTTTACCAATCAATTGCTTCAGAAGTATTCTAGGGTTTTTGTACCCTAAACATTTGATTTGATATTAAAGAGTTACTGATTGCAATAGTAATTGGATTCTTCTCGTAATCGTAAAGGACTTTTCAGAGGCAAGGATCGACCTAATCTATCACGCAGTAGAGACAAGGGTAGTAATCACAATTCTAAATATAGGGGATATTATAATAGCTCTAGTCAAAATAGCTAGAATGGTGTAACCATTCTAGCAATTTTGACCTGTAACCAATTATACAATATATAATGATACATACAATGTACATACAGTCCAATGATACCTCAGGAACTTTAGACGAAAAATGGGATCATCTTCGGAAAAATGTATAGTGTAAATTAAATTTACTTATAAATTATTGGTGTTCACATGCCTTTCAGCTCCCCAAATAATCTATGAAAAGTCCGGTGTATGCAAAACTTTTGACAGCGGAAAAATGGCTCAAAAAGGTATCTATTATCAGGTTTTCCAATATCTTCTTTCCAATCGATCTTATGACTATAAAGTACTTATAAAAAAGAACGGAAAATTCTCTCCAAAAAAAGTGATATAAAGTTTATCGATAGAACTAGTCATTTCCACCGGAAGAAAGCGTGAAACATCAGATTAAGTTTTGTGGTTGGGCGCCGCTGTGAGGTGGCTTCTATGTGGCGGTGCAAAACAAATTTTATCACTAAACAGGCGCAGGATGATGCTGACGTTTTAATCATTGAAACAGCCCTGGAATGATAAAGCACAAATAATACAGATGCTATTGGTAGGGGAAGAAGTAGACCTGTTGGTAATTTTGGCTAGTCTCGTTCCGATAGATGAAGAGATCTTGTTTCTCAAGCCAGGCAAAGGAAAAGTCCAGCGAAAGATCTTCTCTTCTCGGAGTGTCAATACATACGAAGACATCGGGGATGATGTTTTCTTCCCACACGCTTTCACCGGATGAAGTTTGAAACTGAAGCAAAAGAAGAATTCCAGTATTTTCCTAGGCTGATCTGTGGATAACATTTTTGCCGTGTTTGACACTAATATCGAGAATGTAGAAAACAATGGGTTAGTGACACAAATAGTGACAATAGGTTACAATGACAGCGTACCAGCACACTTAGATATATCCCTAATGATTCTCACCACTGTGATCAGCACAAAATGGCGAGTTATACAATATTTTCTTTGTAACAAGTATTAATAGTAGACTAGGTAGTTATTTTATTATGAATGTAAGTATTGTCTGTCAGAACTAATGTCACATGAAAGTGACACTGTCAAAATAGGTATATTAATATCTATTATAGTATGAATGACCAATTAACTAAATCGCACATCCTTCTGAAGAACCTCAATACAGGCGAAAGAACTTGTATAACTTCGCAGCTTCGTTCCTGTATGTGTTCACTTCATTTCTCTCCATATGATATTGCTACTAACCCAAGATTACTTCTGATATGATAAATATAAATAGGAAAGAACTTAAAATCTAACATATTGTAATATATGTATATGAGAAAATTCTTTTAAAGCCTGTTGGGCGATAATTGTGATATATGAATTTATAAGAAAAACTTTTTATGTTCCACTGTTGTTGTTTTTAGACTTATGTAAAATGAGATAATAATAGTAATAGTATAGCGAAGAAACGTCTGATAAGCTTTCAGGATACTTACACTATTTCTTCCCTATTGAATCCTTACTATGGACGCCAGTTCTGAATGAACACTAATTTATAATTTGAGAAGGATCACTGAGAACACGAGTACCCTATCGTCATTAAGGGGGGGTCCAATTAGATCTATGTAAATATTTTGATAGATGAGAAGATGAGAATTTTTAAAACTGTTATTTTATAAATAACAATAATAAAGTTATTTTCCAAATAGTGAATGAATCTATGATACTACCATATTTTGTTAAAGCAATTGAATTTTAAATTGTCTCAAATTATAGGATTTAAATTGTTTCCTAAAAAGTTTCAAAATAATAATAAGAAAGAACAAGTAATTTAAATATGACTATTTTATTGTCATATGCTCATGCAAATAAATAAATAAATTATGAAATTTATAAATACCCTACGCAAACCTACGTAACTTATTCTAATACATGGGACTAAGCCTCTGGTACAATATACTTAAAACTAGCAATGCTTGAGATATTTGTTATCTTACAATTTTTATGTTAATGTGCGATGCACAAACACTTAGCACTAATTTCAATGACACTGATTTGTTAATAGCTGATGTTGGGCTCTGGTGGCGTCATCTACCGGACGCCGTCGTACTATCTCTGGAACGCTGCTACTACTGGCCGTGCTTTCTCGCGAACGCTGCTATAATTGCCGAAAACCTGTTGTAGTATATCTTTACCCCAAACTGTGGATCCTCAAATTCTGCACTCTTACTGATTCTTTATACTGGGGTCTTTTCCGTTCCATTTCCGTTTCCTTATACTGCTTACCAAAGTCTTCTACAGGATAGGGACGCGACCAAGCCTCCACTTATCACGTCTTAATATTAACGAAAACACTTAATATGCAGTTACTTCTGCTTTGAAACCTTTCCCACTGGTGTTCTAGTTATATTTCACTATTTTATTTATTTTTCTTACGTTTAACTATTAAATTTGTCAAGATTTTATAAACGTTATTAGCGGAGCTGTTCTCTCCTTGAACGCTATGGCTGAACTCCCTTGCATTGTTATATGTAACCTGGTTACCATTTTCTTTCTTATTGTTATTATACAATCTGGCCAATCAAATAAATACCTATTATTTGATTTATTTAATTTTACGTATAACTCTTACAATTTGAACTTCACTTGATTTAATTTTGAATTCTAAACATTATACTATAATCATATTCCCTTTCTGTCGCATAACTTCAGTGTTTAATTTAGGCGTCATATCGACATTGCATTTTGATTCTAGATTATATAATCCCGAGACCCATTTCTACCATGATGCTTTCATATTAATCTTTTAATCTAGACATAGTTTATACATGCACTATCTGCTATAATTATTGTTGGGATTTGTCTATTGTGATTATACTAGATACAGATTTTTGTGATAAATAACTTAGACATAATAAAATTAGGTTCTAACGAATCAGGCGCGTAGCTGGTTGGTGCTGATTTTGATCTAGAAGCAACACAGTAAAATAAAGTTTGCCGTCTAGAATTTAGAGATATTAAATAAGAATCTAATTAGCATGATATTGCGTCTAGTTTCTAAAGAGACAAAATTAAATCTCGCAAGTAAATAATTCTGATCCAGACCTCTAGGAGGATAAGATCCATCTTGCAAAAAGATCAAAAACTTTAAGAACTTTCTTTGGATCGATTCTAAATGTTGACAATGAACGTGATAAATCGGATACCATATAATCGACCCGTATTCTAGTTTTGACCTCACCAGAGCGTAAAACAGATTTGAAGGTGCTTATATTGTAAAAGTCCCGTCAATTGCGGTAAATGAAGCAATAAGACTTAAAGGCACTAGAAACAATATGGTTTATATGTTCAACAAAGGTGAGTTTGCTGTCAAAATAAATACCCAGATCTTTGAATACATCAACTCGACTGATGATGTCATTCCCAATGAAGTAGTTGTGAGTATAAGATGAAGTTTTGCGAGTATAAGTCATTACGTTACATTCGGCTATATTTAGTTTAAGATGATTTGTCTCACACCATGAAGACATTCTGTTAATGCAGTCTTGAAGATGGATGGAATCTGTAGAATATTTAATTTCAGAGTAGAGTTTAAAATCATCGGCAAATAACAAATGCTCACAAGTAATGACTTCAGGAAGATCATTAATAAAGATTAAAAACAATATGGGACCAAGATTGGAACCTTGTGGAACTCCCGAAGTTGGAGAAAATGAAATTGAATTGAAATTTTGATATCTCACCATAAAGTGTCTATCGCTTAAGTAGGAGGTGAATAATTTAATCAATGCTTCAGAAAAACCAATACTTTCTAGTTTCAAAAGGAGTATGTTATGGTCAATCTGATCAGATGCTTTTTGGAAGTCCGTATAGACGACATCGACCTGTCCTCTATTATCCAAAATCTCAGAGACATATTGAATAAAAAGCGCTAAATTAGATATTGTTGACCTCCTTTGTATGAACCCATGTTGGCGTGACGAAATAAGCTGCCTGGTAGAGTAGTACATTTTACTATACAGTATGGTTTCAAAGATTTTAGAGACATTACACAGTAGTGAAATGCCTCTATGATTTGAAACATAATTTTGATTTCCCTTTTTTGGTATTGGGCAAATATATGTTTTTTTCCAATAAGACGGGAAGGAAGAATTACGTAGGATGCAGTTGAATAAAATCTGTAGTGGCTCGGCAAAAACATACGCACAGTCTCTTAGAACAAAACTGGGAATACCATCTACGCCCATTGTAAAAGTATCCTTAGATCGTTTCAGACTTTGTAAAACATCTTCATATGAGATATTCAGTACGTCTATGTGAAGTCCTAGATTGTTGTGTAAAGAAAACTCAGATGGATTAACTGATTGTGATTGAATGAAGACACTGTTAAAGTAGTCACCAAACGCATTAACGATATCAGTAGGACTGGAAAGTTCACTGTCGTTATAGAACATTACAGAAGGGATACGTGAGGAACCATTCTTTTTATTTATAAAGTTCCAAAACTTTTTGGGATTACAACTTTTTGGGGTTATGTATTGTACATACGTTCGACAGCGATACGTGCGTGCTTGCACTACATACGAAAGATATTGATCATTAATTTAATATTAATATGCTCTATAGGTATTTTCGTTTATCTTATAATATCGTTTTATCTTATAATGATACTTAGTTAACACTATTATACTATATGCACTATACTATTGTACTATATACATGTATATTGTGAACTAATTTTCCTTATGGGAAAATAACCGTATCATAATCTCTATAATCTCTGTTGTCAACATTAAATTATCTGCTGAATTCTAACCTGATAGAGGCCAATAAATACAATATTTCAATATTTACAATACTTACAGTCAGACAAAGTAAAGGCTAATTCACTGCTCGAACAAGCAGTATTTGCTTATAAAAAAGATCCATCACTTTAAATCGAAACAAAGTATATAACGTAACGTATCATTAGCCCAGTTTTGCGGTATTTTACATTATCTGAAGCCATTACTCTTTACGAATACATATATAGATTATATCGACAACCAATAACCAACAATTATCCGGTGCTTAAATTACAGAAGAAATCGTAATTATTTTAATAACCTGTCCATGTATATACATATTTTACATTACATTTTACATTACGGTTGTGTACCATTATCTCAGTACATCGAGAGGCATTTTTCACTTGTGGCACGTTTGCAATCGAGTTGACAATTGCTTTCTAATATGCCATTAGGAACCTGGAATTGCGGCGCAATGGCGTGTTATTTACCAGATCATTTCAATTTAAGAAAGTCATTTCCTGATTTTGCCGCCAGTAAGGCGTATGTAGGTGACTGTTTATGTAATTGATAAAATTAAACTACTGGAAGAGAAAATGTAGCTACGAAATGAATATATTTTATATATGTGATCAGGAAATTGTGTACTTCCTTTTAAGGACAGTTATTTTTTGTAGATGTCCTTAACATGGAGCTATTTATCATGCATTGTGATTATGTTCAGATAATCCGTAATTTGAGAGAAAGTTGTTGATATGATTTAATATACTTAAGTAATTTTGAAAAAAATGTAAATAGAAATTCCAACTCCTTAATATTCAGGGCTACTTGTATACGGCATACAATATGTATGTGTAGTTGAACGACCGGCAACCCTGACCTATACAATGTTTTTCATTGGAGTAGAAATTTTTTTTTCTTAGGGGGGTGAAAGTAGAAGGTTTTATATGCATGCAAGTATTGCTTTCAGCGCGTTACCATTTTTTAGTGGGTGGCTCGCTAGTAGCCATATTTCCCATAAGAAACAAAAATAATATGTACAAAACAGCTAGGTAGCCGTGAAAAATAAACTTTAAAACGGAAAAATAAAATAAATATACTTGCAATTGAAATACAGTAATATTTATTGTGTAAGTAGGTACCTACCTACCTACTAATTTTTAATTTTGCCCACTGATGTAAATTATTAATTTGTGATCTAGGATGGTAAGTACCTACATAAAAATAAAGTCAATGAACAATAGGTACCTACTTATGTAATAAACCAGAGAGCGTTTCCAAATTTCGTAAATCTCAATAAAACGCCTAACTTATATCGTTGTATTTATAACCTAGCGGCAACAAGCACTGGGATATTTTTTGGATAAAATTATTTGAGAAATATAGGAGAAATAATAAGTACACATCAGTACCTACTTCGAGCAGCCCATAAATCAACTTTTTTTTTATTAAAGTCGGCTTTGCTCTAACCCCCACTATAAATTTTTGCCATCAAATAATATTTTCCTTACATTTTTTAACATATCTATCCTATCTTGTAAATAAAGCGAGGTCTGATGGAAATCTGCGTTTTTCAGGTTTCATACGAAACGAACAAATATTTTTGCTAACCGCCATACTTTTCTAATTTATTTTTGCCATATTTTTGCTAACCGCCATTTTTTTATTTCGGCTCTCGTAGCGGTGTATACTTACATAGGTAGGTATACAAATAATATATAGGTAGGTAAACGTCTTGCGTCGCCGTTTTGACTTTTTGTATAAGCTCCAGGATAAAAACAATTTAAAAAACGGGTCTTAAAATTTACCTACCAACACTAGGAGGTACTTAGGTACCTCTGAAAATACATAAATACCTACCTAAGTATCTGTACTGAAAATAAATAATTAGTTTATTTTTAGTTACAGGACTTTTTTGTTTCGTCAGAGGTACCACCTACCTACACCGCTCAGATAATAATAATAACCGTATTATATCAGATTATAGCATGAGCGCAATACCCACGAACCCGCCACTGTAAGAGATCCGAACGTTCCGAGAGTCCATAGGGACTGTCAAACTAATACAGACGGCGCGTCATTCCAATAAGTTAAAAAGAGATACACTGCTCGATTATCCAGTATTCCGTCTACGGTAGAGCGGCGTTGCCGCTATTAACTATAAATATAAATGTTTAGGGAATTTCCATAAATTAAAGTAGACGAAAATAAATGTAAAAATGGCTAACATCTTGGGCTATAATATATTATTGTATGCACAATAATTCTTTTATGAAATTCATAAATAATATATATAATATTTATATGGTATTGCGGAATATGATAGTTTAATTGAATATTGAGAAATTTGAGAATTGCATGTGGCAACTGCGCGGTATCTTATATGCGGTCAGTTAACTACACATACATATTGAATGAACTTTAGATATCAGTAACAGTTGTATGGCATTGAGATGGATTGAGATTGTTAGTTGAAATGAAAATACTTTGTCCTAAATTTTGCTTCCAGTCCATGGGCTCGGAATTGGTGCTTCCTTGAGATTTTCCTGAATAACCAATTTATCCTCATGAAAACCCTCTCTAAAATAATTAAAATCCACCGCCCGTCTTGAAAAACCAGACACGGCTAATAACAAAATTCCTGTAGTTGATCGAAAACAAGACAAGGTCATAGGCATAAAAAGCAAGAGATCTAGACCCATATTACAGACCAATAGTTACCGAATTGGGGACCCACACAATTAAAAATATTATATCTCACTCAAGCCGTAAAACTTTTTACGGACCCACCGCTATTGTTATTGCCGACACCTTAATTACTTTTTCCTGCATTTCCTGCTGAAAGTAAAATGACTACAATTACGGATTAAGTAACACATCAAACGAAAATAACACCGTAACTGGTTTCGACAGAGCAAAGTAATGTCCTCATAAAAGAAGAATTATTTTTAATATTTAATATAACAGTGACCCAGCTCTTTTTTAAGTAATGAATCAAAATTATTTTCCTGTTTTCGTACCACTGAACCGATTCCCATGGACCAGCGCTTACATTTAAGATCCGAGATTTAGTATTACATTTAAGTATCCGAGAAAGTTATGTCTTTTTATTTAACTTCCAGCAGAAATAGCCTTAGCTTTCGGCATCTTGAAAGGACATTGTTTTTCGTTGGGATAATTATCATATAGCATTGTATCCTTTCTCTTATAAATCGGCTCAGATATAATTACGTTTACCTCGTCGAATATATCGACCAAACACTAGAATCATAATAAGTCGATATCTTATTATATCGACTTCATCACTCACAGGATTATCGAAATTGATCATAATAATAATTATACTAATAATTATTATTACCTCAATTTAATTTTGAAGGTGTTAAGGAACAATGAACAATTTATAGAAATTAGCACTTTTTCCTATTTTTTGGAATTTTCATAACTTAATATTGGAAAAAAAATATTTTTATGGCATGACTGGATTCGCAAAATATCTTATGAATATTTCTGCAGGAATTTTGTATAAATCAATTATTATCTATTAATTATTTTATGGGATATTTAAAAATCGTTATGAAAAAATTGAGAAAAGTTTCTTGTGAAAACGGAGCGTCAGTTTCAAAGAATTTTGCACAATAACCCACCCCTGTACATCCTGTAGAATACCCTTGGAATGAAGATTTTTAAAATGGTAAAAATGGACAATAATTTTGCATTAGCCAAACCTATTTACGAGTAGTCGGTTAAATTACAAAAAACTAGCACTACTTTATGGTTATCTTAAATATGTCAAGATATCCAAATAATATTTGGTCATTTTTTAAAATGCAAATTACAAAAACTTAAATCACTTGTTATGAGCTATCAATTTTAAAATTAATACTTTGATATTTTTTATTGTCCTTGATGGACTGACGTCAATTATTTTCTCCTGCGCCTGCTAGTTGATTTGTGTTGTTATATTTTCTTATAGACATGATTTTTACCCCATAAAACTACTTTTTTCCTCTTCGTAAATACACTTAAGTGCAAAAAAATGTCTCAGAACATGCCCAAGTTATAAAAGAATATGTATCCACTCTGACAGAATTCCAACTAAAACTAAATACACTGCTGGGAAGCTTAGAGGCTGTGGTTTCAAATGATACCAACTTGATTGGAATTGGACCTGTTCTAACAACGTTTTGGGCCTAAGAATATGTATGTATAACACAAAACACTTTGAAAGTGAAATTAGGAATAGGGGTGGCAACACCACGCATTGAAAAAATAATTAAAATGCCACCCCTGCTCTTAATTTCACTTTCCTAACAATTAAGCATCGGAACTTTGATAGAGCAGATCGGATTCCAATCAAAGGTGGTATCATTTGAACCTTTCAAATAGTTCATTGGAGTTTCAGTTCTATAGGAGTGAATACACATTCTCTCAAAACTCGAGCAGGTTGGAGAGTTAATATAGAACGAAGCATTTTTGCTAACATAACCTGAAAATAAATTAAAAAGTATCTTGCTGGAAAAAGTTTAGTTTAGAAAATCAAGTTCCTTTGCTTTTATTTATATCAAAGTGAGAACGGGTTTAAAAGTTTTTCCCAGAAACAGTTTTCTACAAAGTTTGCTACAAAAATGGTACAAGTGTTTTATATCTTTATAAAAAGGAAAAAACCTTTTTTTGCAAATAAATTAAAATTTTATATGGGAATACGGATTCAGTCTACAACTTTTTTGCCTCTTAACTCTTCGTCGTAAAATTGATAGTTTGCTCAAAAAAAATTAAATTATACACATCCCTTTTCAAATAAATTCGCTAAGGTTATTTATCATTCGGTGAGAAGTATAGTTAAAATAAATATAGATTACGCTTCATCCTAAATCAATATGTATAAGCTAGGTTTGCCTCTGAACTGTATTACCTATCCTTTCGTTTAAAGACGTAACATTGTTTCGCTCTGGTTGGTAAACTGTATTTTCAACTGTATCGAGGCTGAATTCGTGATGCCGACAATGAACTATATTCAATTCAAAAAATTTGCTACATGCTAAATAGCTGTATGAACTATTAAAGGTAGCAGCACCCTAGTCAGGAATATTTCACCAGAATACATGATTAGCTGGTGCCTCGCTGCAAAATAGTATTTTTTAACCGAAAATATCGTGTAATTTGGTGTTCTTTCTTTCTCATAAAATTAAACACAACTCGTGTCTAACTGTAAACATTAAATCACATGCTATTGATGGCATTTTGCTGTTGCTGTTATTAAGGTGGTGCATATTTACATTTACAATTAAGTCATGTGTATTATAATTAGTGACGTATGTTCATGAAAAAAGCATTGTGTTCTTTCAGGAAACTGATCTTGCGTTGTGAGTCAATGACATCGCATTACACAGTGTTTATTGTTCAGTTATTTTCTTATTGGAAACACTATTTAATTTAGTTTGTTCTAAACTCACCAATCCTATATAATAGTGTACTGAAACAAATAAAGTGCTTTGGATATTATTGCATCTTCAGAATGGTGTAGATTATTACTATGATTTATCAACTTCTACCTATATTTATAAAAGAGAAACAGGACGACAACATTTATTTGTACATTTAAATATATAGTGAAAATAATCATTTGAGACATTCATCATTTTTAGTTGTAGAAGTTCTTATCTGCTTAGAGCTATCCGTCCGGAAGTCCGGATCTCCTTTCACTCACATTATTTATTTTAGTCCTATTCATGATTTCCGTGAAATGTATAATAATTATATTTGGATTTGTGATTAAATTTTATCTCTTTAGCGGAACTTCGATTAATAATTCCGGCAGTCCGGCATTTTAAAACATGAGACAAATGGCATTAAGCATTTTAAAGGACATGGAAGCAAACGAAGGAGTTTATATTCCACCTGAAAAATTAAACGCTTTGCACGGCACTGCCATGACAATTTACCAGGATATTCATAAAGGTGATAAGGCTGGCGTTTTAAACCTCAGGGGCTAATATCTCAAACATCTTTAAAATAACTTCCAGAGTGTTTAACTCTAATAATTTACACCTACAACAGTACGCTACGGACCTTTTTTTCATAAGGGGTCAAACTTACCCAAGAAACTAATAAAGCAATATTTAAATGCGCATTCATGATTACTTCTCCATGAACTTTATTTTACAAAAGGTGCTCCCTCAGGGGCATACCTGGTTATATTTTGATAAATCTAATTGGCAATAAATTTTTATAAACATAATATAGAATGACTTCAACTAAGTTGGCAGCTTCCATAAACCAGTCGACGTCTATAATTTTTTATTTAAATTAATCCCATTTTCACCCCTTTTTCGCCCCCTGCGCCAATTTCCAGCGGGTAGGTTACATTCAGGATGCTCTACAGAATAAGTTAAATTGGGTCGCTTGCTTCCTTTGCCTTAAAGGCAACGGCGGAACACAACACACCAGGCTAAAAATTATATTTTGTGGCGTGCCAAATTAACGCTATAAGATAATGGTCTGACACAAAAAGGCTCCTACGATCGTTTACCCAAAAAAAAAGAATTCGTGAGTAGAGGCAGCGGCCTGCCAGCTGCAATGGGGACGGGCCGGGTTCAAAAGAGTGTAATTTGCGAGCGCCACTTGGTTTTACGCTACCACTACTTCATTAGCTAGTCAAACCAAGAATAACTCATGTAAATTTGTTTTTGGAAAATCAGGTAAAGTTCCTTTTTCCCAGTATGAATCAAAACCCCTTTTTTTTTTGTTTCTAACTATACCTGTACATAGATTTATTGCAATTAGCTGTTCATTTCATGAAATACAAAAAAAAATTAAATATATCAAAAAAAACACAGGTTTTAGTATAATAAAAATAGCCCCAAAAAAAATACCGATTCACCGAACGTGTATACACGCGAGGTCGCGCGGCGTACAAGTGTGGGTGATTATGCACTATTTTGCAATATTATGAAAATAAAAATTGGCAAAGGAAATATTAAAATGAACACTACTACAAAAAAAAGGTAACTAATAATAAGCTAATAACAAAAGAATTAAGTAAATATTTCTAAAACCAAATTATCAACAACATGGGCATGCGACAACTTAGCTGGTCGGCGGTCCCCCAGTGGCTAGTAGCAGCGAGGCGACGTACGGCAGCTGCGGCATGCGGCCAACTTGTGTGGAACAAGGAAAAAAAATCCCCAAAAAACCCTCGACGGATAGAGGGTTCCTTTTCCTAATTTCAATTGCACCCCAATATGGTGGCTTTTGATAGCGGCAGAGGGTGGTACGTGTTTACTATAAACAATAAGAAGTGAAGATTTATCTACCGTAGTGTCAAGGAGGCGATATATCCCGCTGAAGCGGCTTGGAATCCCAGGGCCTACGAAGCGTGTCTCCGAAATAGAAACCATATACACGCCAGAGACTGGAACTTCCAAAATATGCCCGGGCTAATGATCCCTTTATTTAAAAGGCTGAGTGCTTCAACTCGTAAAATAGCACCGGCACAAACAGTAAAACCCTTGAAAAATCTCACTACGTGTCTTCACGCTATCTAATGTCACACACCTCCGAATCTATATCCCTTATCAGTCGTTCAAGAAAAACTTCCAGAAAAAAAAACGCACCAGCGATATCCGAGCTGACTTATTTTTGTACCAATTGGGCCATGCAGCGCCATCCTACACCGGATATCGAGGTTACCTCAGGAGACACTACAGAAACGACAGTGTGCTATAATCGAGAATCGATGGAACTGTGAACAACCAAGTCGACATCCAACAGACGTGAGTACGCGAAAACAATAAATAGAACAGGGAATAGCCAGCCTTATGTTAATGCGTCGTAGTGGCACAAATGTACCGTTACAATTTTAGTTCTTACAAATGCCTATAATAACGTTGATTGAGGAAGTATTTCTTCAATCAGAGATAATAATGAAAAGGAAGAAAAACTTTTAGATGTAACTGAAATTACCACAAGTACTGAGGATTCCATCAAATTTTGGAATGGCGTCGATTTATTTCTCACCAAAAATAGCTAATTTGGTACCAGTACTTCAACCGTCAAAATGTTTTGTCAACGATTGAAGCAAGTTAAGACAAATATAGCATCAAAGTCCAGCCTACACTTGCTACAACATTAACCAGAAGTCAAAGGCCGTTGGGCCGTCCATCACGTGTAGAACGTCACGGAAAGACCTAGGAGAAACATAATCTATGACAAAATGTAAAAAGTATTCAATAAAATGCAATTCAAATGAAACAAGGATCATCGCACTAAAAGTCACTCGTGTATTATCTGTTTTATTTTGCTTTTATTTTATGATATGAAGAAAGGTTCCTCACGTATCCCTTCTGTAATGTTCTATAGCGACAGTGAGCTTTCCAGTCCTACTGTAGTCTTATGAAGATGTTTTACAAAATCTGAAACGATCTAAGGATACTTTTACAATGGGCTTAGATGGTATTCCCAGTTTTGTTCTAAGAGACTGTGCGTATGTTTCTTATTGGAAAAAAACATATATTTGCCCAATACCAAAAAGGGAAATCAAAATGATGTTTCAAATTATAGAGGCATTTCACTACTGTGTAATTTCTCTAAAATCTTTGAAACTATACTGTATAGAGTAAACTTTACTACTCTACCAGGCAGCTTATTTCGTCACGCCAACATAGGTTCATACAAAGGACGTCAACAAATATCTAATTTACCGGTTTTTACTCAATACGTCTCTGAGGTTTTGGATAATAGAGGACAGGTCGATGTCATCTATACGGACTTCCATAAAGCATTTGATCAGATTGACCATAACATACTCCTTTTGAAACTAGAAAGAATTGGTTTTCCTGAAGCACTGATAAAATTATTCATCTCCTACTTAAGCGATAGACACTTTATGGTGAGATATCAAAATTTCAATTCAATTTCATTTTCTCCAACTTCGGGAGTTCCACAAGGTTCCAATCTGGGCCCCATATTGTTTTTAATCTTTATTAATGATCTTCCTGAAGTCATTACTTGTGAGCATTTGTTATTTGCCGATGATTTTAAACTCTACTCTGAAATTAAATATTCTACAGATTCCATCCATCTTCAAGACTGCATTAACAGAATGTCTTCAGGGTGTGAGACAAATCATCTTAAACTAAATATAGCCAAATGTAACGTAACGACTTATACTCGCAAAACTTATATTCACATATTCACAACTACTTCATTGGGAATGACATCATCAGTCGAGTTGAGTCGAGTATTCAAAGATCTGGGTATTTATTTTGACAGCAAACTCACTTTTGTTGAACATATAAACCATATTGTTTCTAGTGCCTTTAAATCTTATGGCCTCATTTACCGCAATTGCCGGGACTTTTCCAATATAAGCACCTTTAAATCTATGTTTTACGCTCTGGTGAGGTCAAAACTAGAATACGGGACGATTATATGGTATCCGATTTATCACGTTCATTGTCAACATTTAGAATCGATCCGAAGAAAGTTCTTAAAGTTTTTGATCTTTTTGCAAGATGGATCTTATCCTCCTAGAGGTCTCGATCAGAATTATTTATTTGGGAGATTTAATTTTGACTCTTTAGAAACTAGACGCAATATCATGCTAATTAGATTCTTATTTAATATCTTGAATGACAAGCTTGATTGCCTCGATCTTTTAAATAAAATAAATTTTCTGATACCTCGCCTAAATTCTAGACAGCAAACTTTATTTTACTGTGTTGCTTCTAGATCAAACATTTTAAGAAAGTCCCCAATATCTCTGATGTTTGAACTGTTCAATCGTATCGCTTCTGATTTTGATATTCACTGTGATAATTTGAAGAGTATATGTAACTGGGTAGCTCGGTTAGCCTAAGTATTATTAGGTACTCGTTTGATTTGTTGTAGTAAATTATATTTTGTTTGTTTGTTTTATTTTGTCATATATGCATATTATGCATATGCATATTTAGTTTGGCTAATAGGTATTACGTCTTATGTATTTTATTGCTGTTGTGTATTATTTTACTTGTACTTTGTTATATTTTATTGTTATATTTTAATTATTACTTGTATTGCTTTTATTCCTGTAATTGGGTTTTTTCCTGTTGGAATAAATAAATATTATTATTATTATTAATATTATGATATACACATATTTTCACTTTGGTTTTTCTTGCATATTTTCCTTGGACCGCATAGTGCACTTAAACTCGGAAAAACATTATGTTCGCGTTATTGCTGGAATTTCGAGCCGCATAAAGCTCGACAAGCTCAAGCAACTGTTAAATTCCGTATGCGAGTTTGGCACCGAATAACATTCAGTACACATATTTCGCACTCGAACTCTGCACTCTATTTTCACTTGCTTCGAGTAATAATCTTCGAGTAATAATAAAATAAACTAAAGTAACAGTTCCCTCGTGCCCCATGCGCACGCAGCGCAGTGGCCACACCGAAAGACGGCTCCCAACTTAATATCATAAAGGCTGCCTATCGCGCTTACTCAGAACGCGCCTTAAATTCGCGCGAGCATTTTCGTATTTTCCTGCGAAATTGTTGTTTACTGTAGTAAAAAGCGAACACAATTATACGCACTTTTGTATAGTCTCCTTTAAGAATTACGAGAAAGAACTCCAGCAAATATACATGTTATAAATAAAGTGGTTATTCACCGTAAATTCAAATTTTAGGAGTTTAATGCCTGACAATAAAATGCAAATTTAAAATACCGTTGCCGCGGAATTTATAAGAAATACGCTTGGTTTGTCAGCAAAAGTGCCAGAAAAAATTGCCGGTACATTGACCCTGCCCATCGCAAAACTAATATCGGATTTGTTAAACTGCCTGAAAAGCCAATATTACAAATTATTATTAAACTTATGCATATAAAGCTCGACCTTCTGCAGAGCAATAACTATTGTTAGAAAAATCGTACACTGCCATGTATATTCTTACTGATTATCTGATTCGAAATGCACTTTAGAATTGTTGTTCGATTAGAGAGGGAATGGACATAAATTTATGCAGTGGGCAAGGTTATTGGTATATATACGTATAGATTACTAAAATTAACTCTGTTAATATGAAACCGCTGATCGTGTTTTATAAGGCATTCAACTGTTTTATTTGCAGGAACAAGCCCATTTAAGTAATTAATGCAAGAATATTTTGCATTAATTAATAGTCAGGTTAACAGCATATTCAATCGACTAGTGATTACTGATTCTACAGTTAAGTTAATTAATCAACAAATTATATTCCAAATTTACTAAACATAAGCTTTTAAAGCTTAAACTTTTTATAAAATAATGCGAAAAGTGTAATATTTTTAGGACAAAATATAGCGTAAGTGAAAGTGAATGGTGGGCGTGATAAATAACACTTTAATGTATAAACTAAATGGGTGTGGCACATTTTTGCAACTTTCATTTATCCTGATCATTTAGTAATAAAAATCATCGCGTCATGGCAGAACCATGATTCACGAAAAGCGAATACACTATCATCGTAGATTTTCTAAGTGTTTTTCTTTTCTACAGAATCATCGTAGATTATTGAAAGTAGCCGTTTCAGTAACTTTCAATAACTTCGAAGCTCAAACAGTAGATATGGTCTTTTTCAGCTATCTTGGCGTGTACGTCATTACAATCATACAGATCAAATTAATGTGCTATAGAGCTGCTGTATAGTACATCAATATACAGCCGGCTATACAGCTGCTATATAGCTACTATAAGCTGCTGGTAGAGTAGCATATTATACTGTTTTACCTTGTTTTATGTAAGATGTTTTATGTTTTATTACTTGATATTTTATTACAAATAGTATAAATAATTGATAAACAGTTTTACCATGGAAATAAAACAGCAATATCTTTAACAAAACGATGTATTTATGGAATGTAAATGTAAAAAACAAAATATATTCAATCTTAACTAAATACAAATTCATTATGTATTAAAGACCTTCGTCAATTAAATCAGCTGAAGTGAAGAAACGACAGATAAGAAATGCAATAAGGAAATTAACAATAAAAAGAATAAAAATACGGTTTAATAGAGAATGCAAGACAGAGCTTTAGTTAGAAAACTAAGGCAAAAGATGCTCCAGGAAGGAACAGATGAAGCGCAGATGAAACACGAAGAGCAAAGAAAGAAAACTAAAATGGTGTTAACAAAAAAGAAGAATGTTCATTAGTACCTATCGTCTTATATACCAAGGTATGCATGATTTGCACCCCCTGCTGAGAATAATACATCTATTACGCAACATTTGCCCAATATTACATAAATTTAACGGTTTAAATTAATATACGAGTCTAAAGCCTAGAAGATCAGAAAATAATCGGAAATATTCTGATTTTGGTCTGGATTCTGGCTTGGCTGGTCTGTTAACCCATCCAAACTGCTAGCCGTAGATCCACTATTTATTTTTTTGTTGCCACTATAGCATCGTAAAATTGCCTTGGATTCAAGTTCGACGAAGAAATTGCCTATTTGTATCGGTGATGTAGTTTTATGTAGATAGAGAAATAGGCCATTTCTTATAGAAAACAAGCTTACCATTGGCATACCATTTGCTTTTAAATCGAAATTAAGTAATGATCAATTGTAATAGTCAAGTGAAAAGTACTAGATTATAGTGGAAGTGAGATTTTTAAATACAGTGGAATAATATA
Source organism: Tetropium fuscum (assembly GCA_964058915.1). NCBI lineage: Eukaryota > Metazoa > Arthropoda > Insecta > Coleoptera > Cerambycidae > Tetropium > Tetropium fuscum. Next base: position 188,872 of record CAXKVY010000236.1, read on the forward strand.
TTAAATTGTTTACTTATCAGAAATATTTTTATTCACGCAGTATTTACACAGTTTTGTTCCATCACCATTGTGAACATTATCACAATGATTAGTACCAATCAACAGACACATTAATTTAAAATAAGGCTATGACAGATTTGTTAATATTTCACATTTTTATAAATCTACAAAATGTTAAATCAACGTAGGTATTAATTTCCTTTTCCTTTGAATTATTGACAAAATATTCGATCACAGGCCCGTACATCGTACAATGTAACATAAATTCCAATCTGTGCTATATCCAATAACTATCTAGATTTAGAGAGGTAGACAAAAACGTCGTTTCACTCTGAGGAACATGTTATTAATAGCAGCACAATTTTAGGATACTGTTCTTTTCTGGTATGTATTTTTTATCTTTCTACTTTCAACGCAAGTGTTGAATGCTTTAAAAGAAACCTGTGCGATACTTACGCGTATGTATAAGTGACAATAGATTAGGTTGCAATTTGTTACGACTTAGATTATTTTTTACGTCAGATATAAAACGAATCCTGGGGACTCTTTTTATATGACTTGTAAAATCTGCTAATGTTGTTACTGATAATTCACTATACACCGTGATAAATTACAATAATTTCTACATGAATGTAAAATACATTCATTATAATTGATGTAAAAACAGTTTGCAATACACATGCTATAAAATTCATGTATTAGTTTTTAAGAACTTAGGAAATAATATATATATTTCGGGTGAAAATAGGATTTTTTTTAGAAATTTAAAAAAATAATTAATAAATAAGATAATTCACGTTTTGACCAAGCAAGTAATTTCTGCATTACTTCCCATTTAAATGCTATGAATTCTGTTATATATGTTACTCAATATTTTCTAGCATATAGCTAGGAAAAGTAGCTGTTTTAATAGATTCTACAAGATGTGACGCATTTTAAAGTTTAACATCTTCTAGATAAATGTATGCCTAAAGCTTTTATATATCAATATGTTCAAATAGAACAAGTATAAGTAATAAAATAGATAGTTGCTTTCTATGAATGTGAGTTCCTGTCAAAAGTACTTAGTTTGAAAACTAAGTTTCCGCAATCAATGATAAAAACCTTGCGCAAAAGGATAAATATTATAACGCTATATACTTTTTTATCTCTAATCTAAAAGAAATTGAGTGGGTAAATTGAGGCGCAGGAGGTTGTTCACATTTAAATGACACCCGAATAACGTCTAGAGGTAAATCATATTTACGAATTTCAGAAACACAAAAAGCCCAAAAGTAATGTAGAAGCGTCATATGAACAGTTCTTCTATCTATTTCGTAACAATTTTAGAGAGAAATAAATCTTCTAATATGTTTAACCACATATTACGAGTATATTACTTTTCCGTTTCCTTATTTGCAGTATTTTAAATACTGCAGTCAAAATTTCCCATTGTACTAAAATTTCACAATTGAAATCTTGCCCTCGTTTATCTCGTGTCCCATTTCTTAAGACGACATAAATGTGTTATAGTTTCAAAAATTGAAAACAAAAGCCTGCTAGATATTTCGAATTGACATGTCACGATTCGAATAATTGAAGTCTGAAGAAATGTATACAATGAAATGTTAAAAACCGCATAAAAGCAATTAAATGTCAGGTGAAAAACATGCTCCAAGATTATGTAGGTAGGATGAGTAGACTTTCTCAAGTTGATAACGTAACGCTAGAGTAAACACGAGCGGACAACAATAAGGTACGGACTAGCTTACCAAAAAACATGGTTACGTATCTGTTGCGATGGCCTTAGAAATTAAGTTCATTAACAATCTTGGGTAATTTAGATTTTGTATAGACACTTAACAAGACCATACAATAATTTATATAATCTATGAGGAATTTCTGTTATTATATAAAGGTGATATTTTTTTAAAGTAAAATACTTTTTAGGTATGTTGTTTATTTTCTAAATAAGAAATCAATCATAATGGTATTTTTATGGACCCATCCTGATTTATGGACAATATTATAAATGTGAAATTATTTTCCAATTCCCAAAAATGTTACAGCATTTTACAGCACTAAGATTCAATATCTGATTACTCAAAATAACACGAGCAGCAGCTACCACGTTATCATATCAATTTATATTGAGATAAACGAAAATACAGAACTTAAATCAGTCATCAAATTCAGTAAACACATCATATTATAAATTAAATTAAATCAGTGTTCAATATCTATGACCGACTATAGTATAAACAGAAGCACACACGTATCATTGACCAACGTATATACTGTAGCAGAACCAGCTACGCGCCTGATTGGTCAGAACGTAATTATATCTAAATAATTCTAAGTAATTATATCTAAAGTATTTATCGGCACAAAAATCGATATCAAGCATAATTACAATAGACAAGTCCCAATAATAATTATAGATTATCGAGAATTAATAAACTATATCTAGATTAAAAGATTAATCCGAAAGAATCAATGCAAATATGCGTTTCGCGAGTCTACAGCCGCGAACCGAAATGCAATGTAGAGACGACGTCTAATACATAAATTGGAGTTACGCTACAGAAAGTGAATCTGATTATATTATAGTGTTTAGAATTCAAAATTATATCAAGTGAAGTTTCAAATTGTACGTAAAATTAAATACATTAAATAATAGGCAACAATCTGATTGGCCAGATTATATCATAATAACAAGAAAGAAGGATGACAACCAGGAAATGCAAATGTTTTTCCATACGGCATATCCGTAGTAACATACCCCAATGAGAGAGTCCAGCTAAGGCGATGAGAGAACAACCATGCTCCTAATTTTTATTAAAAATTTGTTAGAAATTAATAGTCAAACTAATGTAAAAATATTTAAAATTGTGCTAAATAAGTAAGAACACCAGTGGAAAAGGTCTACAAGCAGAAATAACAGCAAAATAAGAGTTTTCGTCGTAATTAGCAAGTGAGAAGTATGGAAGCTTGGAGATTTTGTGATCAAGATAAAGAAAAGGAAACAATTTTCTCATAGAAATCAAGTAATAAAAGAATGTATCTAGATTGAAGAGTCTACTGAAATTAAATTTGCATAGTAGTATTTTATTGCATACCATCCATTTACTTACAATTTGGAAATATCTTCAAGTTTGAACTTTGACCGAACTATTTTACTTAGAAGAAGCAAGCAGTCTTTTTCCCACATATTTGAAATCTTTTTTTGTGCATATTTAAACCTATCACCTTATAATTCCATTTAAGAATATTTTTGAAAGGAAATGATGCAATATGACATTTTTTACCTTTAAATCAATTATTCCAAGGCCAAACAGGATCATATGCCCTTGAAATATACTTTTTTTGAATTCACCATACTCGAATTATATAGATCTTGTGCAGATATAAATTTTGTTGATTCCTCAGCGGCCATTTTGAAAATTGGCGGAATCTGGAGTCGTAACGGAAAAAAATTACTAGTCTCTGACCAAATGGATTAAAATATCGTCCTTAATACATGTCCCAAGTAGTTTGCTTGTATCATCAAACTTCATTTAGTTTCCCGAAGGCCACAATAGACTACAGTTGCACGCATTTGTTACATTCTGCCTTTGAGTAACCGATTCGTAATTATTTTTTTATTAGTTAACCATGTACTAGTACTTATTAGGCCATTAGAACTTGACATATATTATACTTATCTTAAATCAGCCCTACTCTATACCGTGTACTAATAATTATAGTTCACGTCTACCTGTAACTTCTAGCGAAGAACAAAGTAAAAATTATACACTCCAGCTCACTTTAGATTCCTTTAGTCACTACCGACATTCCCCCACATGAGCGGTACCTAGTTAAACCCTCATATAAGCATAATTTTAAAGCGTAATCCGATCTTGATGGCTTAAACTTGTTTAATTCCATATATTTTAGGCCGAGATCGTCCACGAGACATTACTTCACGCGCACCTCTTTCAGTTGCGTGGTGTCTTGGAATCAGGAAGTGAGACTAAACCTGATCGTCGATATCGACGGCGCTTTGTAAGACGAACCAGCCCGCTCCATAACCTGATCATTATCTCATTGCAGAACTCTAGTCCTCTGGCATGTCGGAATTGTTGTTATTAAATGTGCAAAAAGCGCTGATCAGACCTTAATGACTGGATATTTTGTAATACGTAATTTGAGTATGCATGCAGATTGTAATAAAAAATAACCAGTAATACACTGTAGCACCGGTATGCCTAATTCCGCAAGGCAAACTGCTATATTGAAGCAAAACAATACATATAATTTTTTGAGCTAACACCGTGAGTATAATTAAATATGAAAAATAGGAAAAAAATGATTCAAAGCTGGGTTTTGGTATAGATGGATCAATTAGGCATACAGGCATATACTAAATATAAGTATCATTGAGAACATACTAAAAGTCCTCAATGACACAATGTGAGTTTTCTTCGCTATGACCTTGTCAATGTTTTATATAGAGGAAAAATAGAAAAAAAAATAATACAAAGATGGATTTTGGTACAGTTACAAAGATGGTCCATTCGGCAAACAGTTTAACATACTAAAAGTCTCATATACTCATTGATACCGTGTCAACTTTCTTCACTATGACCTTGAAAATTTTCAATATATAGAAAAATTTTAAAAAAATGACACAAAGCTAGATTTTGATATAAATGGTCAATTGGGCAATTAAAGTTTAACATACTAAAAGTCCTTAATGATACCATTTGACCTTTATTCACTATGACTTTGAAAATCTTCTATATAAAGAAAAAATAGAAAAAAAATGTTGCAAAGCTGGATTGTGGTATTGATGATCAATTGGGCATAGAGTAACATACTGAAACGCCTTAATGATACCATTTGAGCTTTCTTCACTATGATCTTGAAAATATTTTCTCGCGTAATTTCCAAACGGTTTCATCTAGGATTTTTTACTAATTGAATGAATAAATCAGACGATATAATGGAACTCTCCAGAACATTGTTAGCTTCAAACCGTTGAATCTCATGTTCAGGTGCGAAAAATCCTAACTTGTGCAGCAAATTTTGTAGAATTTTGGACCCAAATGCAATGTAATTTCTATGTACGTAGGTACCTATTTAAAAGAGCGAGGTCTATTTGCTGCTATAATTGCATGAGATATGGATGTGAATTTCATCTGATATTCACTCAAGTCTCCCTTTTTATGCATAACGATTATGCATCTCCCGTTATTATGTACAACGATTTCGCGTAACAAAGTTATCGAGGATAGAGTGAACAACTGTCGATATATTGATTTCCAGCCAACAAATATCTTCGCGTATTATCTGAGCAGCTTTTTGAACAATTCTTTTGTTCATTCATCTTGTTCATTCTTCCCTTGGTTCTCTGATATGCGAAGAGGGTTACCATATAGAGGTTATGATTTTATGAAGAGGAGACCATATAGAGGTTATGATTTTACTACCCGTACCTAAGAAATATACTACTGTCTTCTTTTCAGTTTTCTCACTATCATTGGAACCATCGTATTGTTGGTCGAACATTCTTCTTCAATTCTTCATAATTTCATCCCTGGAAAATTTGGACACCTCACTATTTTTCAAAACTGCATCAGACTATGAAAGAAATAGTCTGATGGATCTTCTCATCTTGAGGCCTACCCTTCTCCTCCTTCTTTTCCGTTCTGAAAGAAAAAAGTTTAGCGAAACACGAATGGTGATACCTTTCATCTTCTGCTACTAGATCAATGATATTAGCTAAACGTGCCTGAATTTCTTTACCCCACTTCTCATCTCGCTGGTTTGCGGCTTTAACAAAACTATCTTTAATCTGTAAGGTTGCAACAATCACAACTTTCTCACCCTGTGTAACACTTTTCTTCTTCTCTTTCTGTATAAACTTAACGTCGGCGATCTGACTGCAAAAAAAACATTTATTTTTTAAATCAAACTTCGTTTCCGTTCTACAAGCTAGGTGCACTATAATCATCGTATTGTTGGTCGAACATTCTTCAAGCATCTCCCACATTATGTGCGGTCATGCGCAATAGTTCATTGTGGCCGAAGCTCACATGGGATCGTTGATCCGTTTTAGTATGTTAAACTACAAGCTCAAATACCAAAATACAGCTTTGTACATTTTTTTTAATTTCCTTAAACAGAGACTAAAATGACTGCACTACCCTTGATAACTCGACCTTCTATTACTCTTCTGTTAATTTCTATCGATAACAAGTCAAATTTTGGAGGCCAAACCCCTGGACGTATGAGGGACGAGGAACGTGAAATATTTCCGAATGTTTTATCGTGTTTACATATAGGCGTACTAGATATGAAATTATTGAGTTGTCAGAATTATCAAAATACTCTCTAAAAATTTTGACAAATTACAAAACATGCAGTAACTGTTAGAAGTGTCCTCCATTTACCTTAAGACGTTCTAAGATCCTTGCTTCCACAGAAAAAATTGTGAAAATTCATCGTTGCACCTTCTTCCCACCCCCCTCCCCCCCGAAACCGGACGCTTTGGCGGTGTAGCTTTTTAGCACGAATTATGAGGAGGATATGGTAGCATTTAGGCTAGAGTGGCGCCCCTAATAAAGTTTATTTGGCTTTTTAATTTAAAATTCATTTACTTTAGAAATAATATTACAATAATTATAATTCGATACAAATTAGAACCCCGAGCACTCTCCAGACAACAGACCTACCGTCCATATTGTGTGCTTTCTTAGTTAGGATATTAAGCATTCTTCTAAATAATAGGTATCTTAATTTTATGAACCAATGATGCTACGGCATATATTTATTTAGTATTGTGACTAGTAATGAAAATATACGTAGGTATTTGAATAATTTATTACAGAAACACGTAAGTAGCAGTTAGATACCTCTGGGTGGTATATTAATTAATCAAGAGACTCCTTGGGCACTTAAACATTATGTAACAACGTCTGTTAGCAACAATAATTTCTCTCCAATTAGTTTACCTCAGCATAAAATTTTAAATTCGCCTGTGGTATCATAATCAGGTAGGTAAGTAGTCGCCAATGAAACAGAACTTAATTGTTTAAATTTATATGTAAATTATGGACTGCGAGGGTTCCAGCTGTTCATGCTCAACAGCAGTTACGTCTAATAAGTAACGAGATATTTATCTCTTCAAACGTTGAACCTATTTAACTGTTATTACTCGTACAAATGTGTACTACAAATGAGATTATAATGTTATTTTGTAATTATAATTTGCGTATCAAGTTTCTTTTCAGCGCTTGTTAACGACGCCCCTGGTATCAGATATGATCGAAAGCACTAAAGTATTCAGTTACCCGTCTTATTACAAGAACAAATATTACTATACGTAATAATATGTTTTCTTTATAATGCAGATGGATAGTGACAGATGATGCCAACCGATTTAAAATGGATTGCTCTAAATGGAATTACATTACAATTAAATTTTGAGCTCATTTGAAGCTACAACTGAACTTGAGATTTTAAGCATTGTAAAAAAGTCAGTGTTAGCATTGTTAAAAATTCTAGCTCCTTAAGAGCGCATAACATTGACACGAAATTGTAAAAGATATACAAATTTTAATTAAGACTATTAACAGAACTTTTAAACTAGTCTGAGTGAAGGAATTTTTCTAGAAAAATTAAAATTGTCAAGATAGTATTTTTTACAAATATATCAACTGCGTAAAAACAACATTAATAAACATTCATACACAAAACTTACTGGCTAAAGTTATCCAGAGATTCCCTCCTACTCACATTATCGCCCCCTTTACAAAATATTGTATATTATGACACATGTCACGCTGTTTTAACATTCTTTTCTCAAAATTTCCAAAAATAATTTGGCAATCAACATCATTACAGTAGAGGGGTGTTTCCCGAAAAAATGTACATTTATTTTGCAAATTTGTTTGCAATCTAAGAAAAATTACGTTCTAAAAGTATATCCATCTTTGTCCAACACATTGCTTTTGCTATAAGACTTCTTTACTTTTTCAGAAAACAGTTACACAACTACTGAAATTTTAAGGGTATAATAGAACGATTTTGTCTCCAAATTTTGATTTTCTTTTTAATAAACTTGTTTTATTATTTAACCCATTATTATTATTTAAATCTATTTTTCAACAAAATTATATCAAAATTTGTAGTGTATAAACTTTAATTATGTCAGAGCTCTATTGGAATTTTAAGGAGGTGGAGAAATAGAAAAATCTGGGCTATTTTAAAAAAATTAAGGTTAATAATTAAATTAAATAATTAAAATAAAATTAAGATGGCAGTTCGGATAAGAAACATCGTATCTTCAAGCTAATAACTTCACTTTGTGGAGGGAAAAAAATTCTCCTTAGCAATGGATGAACCATTACTTTAATCCCTAGCAAAATTATTTTGTTTCAGTATATACTAAACATTCCAAGAATAATCTAAATTTGTGATATCTTGATATATTTTACGTTGAAAAAGTTATTATAATAGTTAAAGTTATTCCATATCTACCGAAACTCTCCCCTTGTGTAAAAGTTTCTTGCTGAACAGGCACTTGTTAGCCATAACGACATATCAAAAATTGGCAGTAACTGAGAACATCATTAATTCAGTACATGTATGAGTAAGATAGAAACGATACGTTACAGAACAAATTATAATCTGTAGTACTTGAGACGTCGTCGATTAACCTCGCTCTGCGGAGGCCTGCATTCACATCGCAAGCGTTTCGATTCGAATAGATATCCATATTTCAGAAATCACATTTGTCTTGCATGGCTATTGGTGGATAATAATATACGCAACTGGAACATCATATAACTGTCATAGACGTAGCATGGCCGAAGCTCGTGCTTCGTAGAGGTATTTCACTTCCTCATTTAGTGCATCGATGCAGATTAATGACTGACTGTTCGTAGCAGTAAGGAGTAAGGACGCAAGGACATCTCAAATAACTAGATATAGGTATAGGTATAGGTATTATTTAAATGAATAGATAAATAATGTAAAATATAAATAAACCATATACCATGCATCAAACAAAGGAACTGCTGAAGCACACAGCAGTTTAAGCATAACAGAGATAGAGAAAGACACCCTCACTGCATAGCTACGTTCCCATTGACGACGCGAGAAAATAAATTATTGACACTAAAATATTTGACAACGTATTGTAATACATTAACTGTTTAAACATGATAAAGTAAGTACAATTCAGAATATATACATTAAAGCATTTGTATCGAGAGGGTTTCGAGTTTAGCCTCCTAGCAAAATAGTGTCGCTTACACACCTGTGAAACCAACAATTTATTTTAACATATCTACAGCGGGCAGAAAATGTAAATATCAGCTCTAAATTAATAATCTTAGCTTGTGATTTAAGAAGAAATTAAATACTAGACGAATGTGAGTGGTATGGTAGCAACAAAGTAGAAAATACATGTATTTTCTAATACTAAGAAAGCACCATTGTCTCTCTGAAATGGATTTCCTTGACAACCGATAACAATTTGGGAGAGTTCAGCAAAAGGCACTCAAGAGGTAACCACGCATATTTTAAAATAGGTTAAAGCAAAGTTAAAATAAGTAATAATTTCTAGTAAATCCACTTAAATTATTTAAAAGTAGTGTCAAATTGGCTTACATCTGTTTCCAAATGGTTCTATCATTGTAATGCGCTATATTTAAGTGACTTTGTGTGCTAAATAAATTCTCATTAAATTATCCTAGGCAGTTCCCTAGTAAAATCTTTGGCTTCGTAATTGTTTCAAAGAGAAGCTCGACAAGGTCAAATAAATCAACGACTATGTGAAATCATTAAAGAAATTGAAATAACAACAGATTCTAGCGATCAACATTCCAGTCCAGCTTCATCATAGCGCCGCTAGTGTAGTGTAGTGTAGTGGTTCCAGTGGTGTAGTGAAAGTTTTTGTTTATCAAGTGCTTTGGGATTAAGTCTTATAAGGTAATAACAACCCAATATAAATACGTCGATTTTGAATAATGTTTCAGAATCTTTTCTACACATAAAAGGAATATTGTATATAAAGGATTTATTATCCCATGTCTTATAACTTTTGGGTATAATAGGTTATCACAGTATAGATAAAATTTATAAAATTTTGATGCACCATAATATTTCCATATAATAAATTGGTGTCCATTTTTAGTGAGAATCAATCTTTCTTTTATTAAATGCTAAACGCACTTAAGATTCATATATAATATTTACATTTTAGTTTCACATAATAAGTTTTAATAAAATTTAACAAAAAGTTTAAATTAAATTTTTGAGGAAATTATAACTTTGTTTTATATTTTTTAAGTCTATTAAACACTCAATATTTTAGTAAAATTTATTTAAAATAATTCAGCTAATTTTGAATGAGGTAAGTGAGGTGAGTAAGAATTTCATGCTCTAACATATTTGGCGAAAAGCAAATTATAAATGCGATTAGAGAGACGCATATGTTTCTATAATAGGTGTCTATATAAAACCAAGATAAAATTTAACAATTGTTCGTAAGAAGTGGCGCCCAATTTGATGAGAACCTTCGGGATTATTAGCTATTATAAATAAGTATCTACAAACCAAAATAATATTATATTAAATAAAATATTTATTTATAATAATATATATTTAGTATAAAAGTTTTATAAAAATGCAATAATTGTTTGTCAGAACTGTCTCCACTCTATTTTCATTGAAAGGCGTTATAATATCTAATCCCGTTTCTATGCTATCTCTAAAATAAATATAATAACACCACGATTTGCGATCCCAACGAGGGAATGTTAATAATTATTATTAAAATAAAAACAAATATATAATAAAGAGAAAACAAGAGAAAACAGACTAAATTTTACTGCAATTAGCATGCAGCAATCCGTGGGCTATATAAGGCACTTCGCGATGTCTATCCATGTTCTATACCATGCCAATGTAACTATCATATATTAGCGTTCGCATACAGTACCTAGATCTGTGACCTTGAACACTCCTTCATACGTAGATATCTCCTACACGATAGAAAAGACGTTCAAGTGAAAACGGACTAAGTTTTTCTGCAATTAGCATGCAGTAGAGCTGCCAAATAGTGCCCAGATGATATACACGTTAATTCGATGATATACGCGTTTTATACGCAAAGCAGCAATCCGTGGGCTATATAAGGCACTTCGCGGTGTCTATCCATGTTCTATACCATGCCAATGTTAACTATCATATCTTAGCGATCGCATACAGCACCTAGAGTTGTGACCTTGAACGCTCCTTCATACGTAGATATCTCCTACACGATAGATACAAAATAATATATACAAAAAATACAAATAATCACGATTGACTTACCCAACGTGGAGCTACAAAATTAAATTAAATCAAATTTAATTAATAAATGCAAATACTGTTCCTATTAAAAAAATATTCATAAAAAATAATCATTTAAAATAAAATGATAGTAAATTATAATATATAGATAAATACAATTCATCACAATTGTCTAGCCCAACGCGAGGCTAGCTACATATAAAAATAACTGTTTATTATTCCATCAGATAGAAAAAAGAAATGTTATTATAATCCTATAAAAAATAACCTTCACCACAATATATATATATATATATATATATATATATATATATATATATATATATATATATATATATATATATATATATATATATATATTTATATATATATATACATGTTTGTGTGTAAAAAAAATATAGTTCGATATGATAAATATTTTTATATCTTGTTTTCTCTTTTTAGCAGTCCCTTGATGGTACAAGGGATTCCTGTGTAATACCCTGTTTTTTATGTATACCAATGGCAACGTGTGAACACCGAAAATATTCTGCTCACATAATTTTCTATAATATTCCGTTTACACAACAAACTAACAACCTTATTTTCTGAGCCACGTGTATTTTTTTGACAATATTTATATCACGTACGATACCAACTTTCTCTTAAAATCCGATTATTTCAGCTCCGCTTATAAGTCATAGAATAATACAAAACTGAGAAAAAAGGAATACCTATACGGAAGTTCCATATTAGCTATATTATTTTGTATAGCATTTTCGATGGCCATCAGAAGTGAGCTCTGTAATACAATTAGGAAATAGCTTATTGGCAGCTCTGTTTTTTACCGGGAACGTACACCGAATGAAAGTAAATTATATACCTATTATGAAATATTATGAAAAAATAATAAAACAGTGTCGTATGACAGAGTTCCGTGGCTCTAGTACATATAGTACATAATATATATAGAGGCTTGCTTATTATGGTAGTTTATTATTATTTATTGCAGATATTGTAATCTTCTACATTTATGGGACACCAACGTGTTTAGCCCATAAATTGTATCCACATATTAAGTTAAAGCACCGCATCAAAACAAATAAGTACCGTATAAACCACATAGCAGCGATTTAATTAAATTAGGAGTTTTGCTAAAGTAGAAGACGGATGGTCAATGAGAAAAATGCAATGCGTTATAATGTTCTTAAAAATTCGGTGTTAACATTTAAAAAAGTGCAGAATAAATGGTACGATTATTAGAAATTCTGGATCAGGCGAACGAAGTATATCCACTTAACAACAAGATTTGCTATTGGTAAATATTTTAGTAGAAAATCCATTTCACTCAGTTATTCAGGGCGCTGAAGAAACGATTTTTCCTGGATCGAGTAGTACGCTGGAGAGTAAGAGAGCTATAATACGCTGTCATACAGAAGCACAGAAATACTTAGTTAAAGCTGAATATATAGAATCCCAACTAGGATTTGTTCTTCAATTTTTAGTGCATGATGTAGATTTTTGGACCAATGTAATCTTCATAGACGAAAAAACTTTCCAGTTAACACAGCGGTCGTATTCGTGTTTACCGACCTTCTTTAAACCGTCCGTCCGTTATACCGACCGTCCTTTAACCGTAATAATAAAATCATATTTCAAGAAGATAATTGTTCCAATCCTACTGCTAACATCGTATCTAATTGGTTTCAAGATAACAATATCAATGTTCTTAACTAGCCCAGTCATAGTCCATATCTAAACCCGGTAGAAGACGTATGGGAGGAAATGCATATGCTTCTTTTGTTTAAATATAGCTTTTTTGATATCTTAATATTATAACTAACCATTTTGGTTGTCTATTCCCAGGGGCAAGTTACCAACTGTCAAACAGGATCTATTCCCATTCACTCTATTCCCAGGGTCTCTATTCCCAGGGTCCAGGGATAGTTAGATCTATTCCCAGGGTCACACGTTATATCAGTACCAAATTTCTTCGGAAAATTAGTGTTGAAGTTGTGTTACATAGTAACAAATATTGCACAGCATTCAATGTCCAAGTCAATATATGAACACTACGGTAGTGACGGTATTCTTCTAGTTTACTCTTTCGAAACAGCTAAGTCTATGAAACCTTCCAGGATTTAAAAACCATGCAGTTTTTTAACAGAGGTTTTACATTTTACAATTTACAGTCACGTTATCAGCTCATACCTTATGATGCTGAATTAACAAAATTCGAAGTGAAAAAATAATTATTAAAATTAAAATAAATATTATTAAAATTATTTGACACTTTTTAGTCATTAAAATATTTCGAGTTGTCTCGATGGATTTTATCTTATCTCATGTCGTCTAGAAATTCGAGACATAATGACTTCGAGATGAGACGAGACGTTTGTGTCTAGCGGCATCTCTAGTACGTAGTTATCCAAATTTTTTTTTAGATGAGACTCGGTTTTTTCTTTTCAAAGGTAATATATCCCCAGATGACATTTTTCGCCAAGTTAATATATTAATACGAAATTAGCAGTTTAACGTGATAATTAATGAAATATTCAAATGTCTTGTTTCATGAGCCCTTACCATTAACGAAAAGAAGCATCCCTGAATAGAAGATGATGTACTGAGGAATTACACTGTCCCATCTGAATCCTTTGCATTCAACTGTACCAGTTTTTACAGATTGTTGTTTTACACATACGTTGATTTATGCCGGCCGTTCAATTGTGGTTACTATTTTAGAACTAATTATATGAAATATGCTTCGGCTCGGCCATTTATTATTGTAAAAGTGCAGATAAACTGTCAATTCATCGACCCACGGAGGGATATTTTTAATTAATGTTCAAGCCCACATGATAAATTTATGACTTCATTAAATCGAGCGACAATGCCTTGACTATTCATACATCGTTTTTAATTACTGTGATTCGAGCTTACGCAAAGTACTGACCCTGATTCCACATACACTTCTCAAAGTTTGAGGTATATATACTTGGAAATTTCATTTATTTGACAGAAAATTTTAAACGCAGAGGGATTGTAAATTTCAAGTGAATTTTGCATACTGAACATAACATTTCTCGTGGTGACATACCAATTCCAACATTTTTCTATAATTATTATAAAAATTTATATCAGTGCCGTCATTGAGATGGTTGTTGTTGGGATTGTTGTTACACCTAGTACACTCAGTAACTTGCTGGTCTAAGGACTGTCCTAATCTAATTAGAAATAAAAGTGTAGTTTTGTATAACTACGGCAAGTGTATCTTATTATGGGGTGGTATTCGAGTACATCATCTGCCTTAATTACATACTAATAATAGATCTGCATTAGATACGCACACAAATAGCTACCCACCGGCACAAAGGCGGCGATTGAGGCGTGCTTTTGTTTATTTTATATTAAATAATTACGACAGACACGGTGGTCAATTATCATACCTCGCCGCCGCAAGGTGGCTTTTTATTGTTAAAAAATGCTGACATGATTTCATTAACTTTTTTATGGTTTTTATAAATTAAGAGCGCTAGCAAGATCACCGTCAATTTTCTTATTTTGTACCTTTGCAGACAAAGCAAACGGTTTTGAATAAATCAAAAGAGAGCATTATTAACAAAATTTAAACATTTCTGGGAATATTCGGTAAGTAAATCGAGGAAATGGTCAATTTCGGTTTTGACAAGTATTTCAAGGGTTAGGTACTTTATAAAGTATTAGGGTCATATTATACAAACACATTTTGGGGTATATTTTATCAAATGCAGAAAAAACTCTCTATTTAGAAGTCAATAAAGGAGGATTTAGATTATACCGTTGAGTGAAGAAATTTTCTCAGTCAACGAACATACTCTATGGATGACAGGTCTAAAATCGTCAATATGATTAGAAATATATACTGGGTTCCCCATAATAGACTACCCATTTTAATGATTGAATTAAAATTTTTTTAGGTAACAAAACAAACTTTTTATTTTACTAAATTACAGCTAACTCTTTTGGATTTATGATAACTTATAAATATTTCATTAACTTTTTTATGGTTTTTATAAATTAAGAGCGGTAGCAAGATCACCGTCAATTTTCTTATTTTGTACCTTTGCAGACAAAGCAAACGGTTTTGATTAAATCAAAAGAGAGCATTATTAACAAAATTTAAACATTTCTGGGAATATTCGGTAAGTAAATCGAGGAAATGGTCAATTTCGGTTTTGACAAGTATTTCAAGGGTTAGGTACATTATAAAGTATTAGGGTCATATTATACAAACACATTTTGGGGTATATTTTATCAAATGCAGAAAAAACTCTCTATTTAGAAGTCAATAAAGGAGGATTTAGATTATACCGTTGAGTGAAGAAATTTTCTCAGTCAACGAACATACTCTATGGATGACAGGTCTAAAATCGTCAATATGATTAGGAATATATACTGGGTTCCCCATAATAGACTACCCATTTTAATGATTGAATTAAAATTTTTTTAGTTAACAAAACAAACTTTTTATTTTACTAAATTACAGCTAACTCTTTTGGATTTATGATAACTTATAAATATTTCATTAACTTTTTTATGGTTTTTATAAATTAAGAGCGGTAGCAAGATCACCGTCAATTTTCTTATTTTGTACCTTTGCAGACAAAGCAAACGGTTTTGATTAAATCAAAAGAGAGCATTATTAACAAAATTTAAACATTTCTGGGAATATTCGGTAAGTAAATCGAGGAAATGGTCAATTTCGGTTTTGACAAGTATTTCAAGGGTTAGGTACATTATAAAGTATTAGGGTCATATTATACAAACACATTTTGGGGTATATTTTATCAAATGCAGTTTGCAATTTGCAATTTGCATATTTTATCAAATGCAAATGAAAAAACTCTCTATTTAGAAGTCAATAAAGGAGGATTTAGATTATACCGTTGAGTGAAGAAATTTTCTCAGTCAACGAACATACTCTATGGATGACAGGTCTAAAATCGTCAATATGATTAGGAATATATACTGGGTTCCCCATAATAGACTACCCATTTTAATGATTGAATTAAAATTTTTTTAGTTAACAAAACAAACTTTTTATTTTACTAAATTACAGCTAACTCTTTGGGATTTATGATAACTTATAAATATTTCATTAACTTTTTTATGGTTTTTATAAATTAAGAGCGGTAGCAAGATCACCGTCAATTTTCTTATTTTGTACCTTTGCAGACAAAGCAAACGGTTTTGATTAAATCAAAAGAGAGCATTATTAACAAAATTTAAACATTTCTGGGAATATTCGGTAAGTAAATCGAGGAAATGGTCAATTTCGGTTTTGACAAGTATTTCAAGGGTTAGGTACATTATAAAGTATTAGGGTCATATTATACAAACACATTTTGGGGTATATTTTATCAAATGCAGTTTGCAATTTGCAATTTGCATATTTTATCAAATGCAAATGAAAAAACTCTCTATTTAGAAGTCAATAAAGGAGGATTTAGATTATACCGTTGAGTGAAGAAATTTTCTCAGTCAACGAACATACTCTATGGATGACAGGTCTAAAATCGTCAATATGATTAGGAATATATACTGGGTTCCCCATAATAGACTACCCATTTTAATGATTGAATTAAAATTTTTTTAGTTAACAAAACAAACTTTTTATTTTACTAAATTACAGCTAACTCTTTGGGATTTATGATAACTTATAAATATTTCATTAACTTTTTTATGGTTTTTATAAATTAAGAGCGGTAGCAAGATCACCGTCAATTTTCTTATTTTGTACCTTTGCAGACAAAGCAAACGGTTTTGATTAAATCAAAAGAGAGCATTATTAACAAAATTTAAACATTTCTGGGAATATTCGGTAAGTAAATCGAGGAAATGGTCAATTTCGGTTTTGACAAGTATTTCAAGGGTTAGGTACATTATAAAGTATTAGGGTCATATTATACAAACACATTTTGGGGTATATTTTATCAAATGCAGAAAAAACTCTCTATTTAGAAGTCAATAAAGGAGGATTTAGATTATACCGTTGAGTGAAGAAATTTTCTCAGTCAACGAACATACTCTATGGATGACAGGTCTAAAATCGTCAATATGATTAGGAATATATACTGGGTTCCCCATAATAGACTACCCATTTTAATGATTGAATTAAAATTTTTTTAGTTAACAAAACAAACTTTTTATTTTACTAAATTACAGCTAACTCTTTTGGATTTATGATAACTTATAAATATTTCATTAACTTTTTTATGGTTTTTATAAATTAAGAGCGGTAGCAAGATCACCGTCAATTTTCTTATTTTGTACCTTTGCAGACAAAGCAAACGGTTTTGATTAAATCAAAAGAGAGCATTATTAACAAAATTTAAACATTTCTGGGAATATTCGGTAAGTAAATCGAGGAAATGGTCAATTTCGGTTTTGATAAGTATTTCAAGGGTTAGGTACATTATAAAGTATTAGGGTCATATTATACAAACACATTTTGGGGTATATTTTATCAAATGCAGAAAAAACTCTCTATTTAGAAGTCAATAAAGGAGGATTTAGATTATACCGTTGAGTGAAGAAATTTTCTCAGTCAACGAACATACTCTATGGATGACAGGTCTAAAATCGTCAATATGATTAGGAATATATACTGGGTTCCCCATAATAGACTACCCATTTTAATGATTGAATTAAAATTTTTTTAGTTAACAAAACAAACTTTTTATTTTACTAAATTACAGCTAACTCTTTGGGATTTATGATAACTTATAAATATTTCATTAACTTTTTTATGGTGTTTATAAATTAAGAGCGGTAGCAAGATCACCGTCAATTTTCTTATTTTGTACCTTTGCAGACAAAGCAAACGGTTTTGATTAAATCAAAAGAGAGCATTATTAACAAAATTTAAACATTTCTGGGAATATTCGGTAAGTAAATCGAGGAAATGGTCAATTTCGGTTTTGACAAGTATTTCAAGGGTTAGGTACATTATAAAGTATTAGGGTCATATTATACAAACACATTTTGGGGTATATTTTATCAAATGCAGTTTGCAATTTGCAATTTGCATATTTTATCAAATGCAAATGAAAAAACTCTCTATTTAGAAGTCAATAAAGGAGGATTTAGATTATACCGTTGAGTGAAGAAATTTTCTCAGTCAACGAACATACTCTATGGATGACAGGTCTAAAATCGTCAATATGATTAGGAATATATACTGGGTTCCCCATAATAGACTACCCATTTTAATGATTGAATTAAAATTTTTTTAGTTAACAAAACAAACTTTTTATTTTACTAAATTACAGCTAACTCTTTTGGATTTATGATAACTTATAAATATTTCATTAACTTTTTTATGGTTTTTATAAATTAAGAGCGGTAGCAAGATCACCGTCAATTTTCTTATTTTGTACCTTTGCAGACAAAGCAAACGGTTTTGATTAAATCAAAAGAGAGCATTATTAACAAAATTTAAACATTTCTGGGAATATTCGGTAAGTAAATCGAGGAAATGGTCAATTTCGGTTTTGACAAGTATTTCAAGGGTTAGGTACATTATAAAGTATTAGGGTCATATTATACAAACACATTTTGGGGTATATTTTATCAAATGCAGAAAAAACTCTCTATTTAGAAGTCAATAAAGGAGGATTTAGATTATACCGTTGAGTGAAGAAATTTTCTCAGTCAACGAACATACTCTATGGATGACAGGTCTAAAATCGTCAATATGATTAGGAATATATACTGGGTTCCCCATAATAGACTACCCATTTTAATGATTGAATTAAAATTTTTTTAGTTAACAAAACAAACTTTTTATTTTACTAAATTACAGCTAACTCTTTTGGATTTATGATAACTTATAAATATTTCATTAACTTTTTTATGGTTTTTATAAATTAAGAGCGGTAGCAAGATCACCGTCAATTTTCTTATTTTGTACCTTTGCAGACAAAGCAAACGGTTTTGATTAAATCAAAAGAGAGCATTATTAACAAAATTTAAACATTTCTGGGAATATTCGGTAAGTAAATCGAGGAAATGGTCAATTTCGGTTTTGATAAGTATTTCAAGGGTTAGGTACATTATAAAGTATTAGGGTCATATTATACAAACACATTTTGGGGTATATTTTATCAAATGCAGAAAAAACTCTCTATTTAGAAGTCAATAAAGGAGGATTTAGATTATACCGTTGAGTGAAGAAATTTTCTCAGTCAACGAACATACTCTATGGATGACAGGTCTAAAATCGTCAATATGATTAGGAATATATACTGGGTTCCCCATAATAGACTACCCATTTTAATGATTGAATTAAAATTTTTTTAGTTAACAAAACAAACTTTTTATTTTACTAAATTACAGCTAACTCTTTGGGATTTATGATAACTTATAAATATTTCATTAACTTTTTTATGGTGTTTATAAATTAAGAGCGGTAGCAAGATCACCGTCAATTTTCTTATTTTGTACCTTTGCAGACAAAGCAAACGGTTTTGATTAAATCAAAAGAGAGCATTATTAACAAAATTTAAACATTTCTGGGAATATTCGGTAAGTAAATCGAGGAAATGGTCAATTTCGGTTTTGACAAGTATTTCAAGGGTTAGGTACATTATAAAGTATTAGGGTCATATTATACAAACACATTTTGGGGTATATTTTATCAAATGCAGTTTGCAATTTGCAATTTGCATATTTTATCAAATGCAAATGAAAAAACTCTCTATTTAGAAGTCAATAAAGGAGGATTTAGATTATACCGTTGAGTGAAGAAATTTTCTCAGTCAACGAACATACTCTATGGATGACAGGTCTAAAATCGTCAATATGATTAGGAATATATACTGGGTTCCCCATAATAGACTACCCATTTTAATGATTGAATTAAAATTTTTTTAGTTAACAAAACAAACTTTTTATTTTACTAAATTACAGCTAACTCTTTTGGATTTATGATAACTTATAAATATTTCATTAACTTTTTTATGGTTTTTATAAATTAAGAGCGGTAGCAAGATCACCGTCAATTTTCTTATTTTGTACCTTTGCAGACAAAGCAAACGGTTTTGATTAAATCAAAAGAGAGCATTATTAACAAAATTTAAACATTTCTGGGAATATTCGGTAAGTAAATCGAGGAAATGGTCAATTTCGGTTTTGATAAGTATTTCAAGGGTTAGGTACATTATAAAGTATTAGGGTCATATTATACAAACACATTTTGGGGTATATTTTATCAAATGCAGAAAAAACTCTCTATTTAGAAGTCAATAAAGGAGGATTTAGATTATACCGTTGAGTGAAGAAATTTTCTCAGTCAACGAACATACTCTATGGATGACAGGTCTAAAATCGTCAATATGATTAGGAATATATACTGGGTTCCCCATAATAGACTACCCATTTTAATGATTGAATTAAAATTTTTTTAGTTAACAAAACAAACTTTTTATTTTACTAAATTACAGCTAACTCTTTGGGATTTATGATAACTTATAAATATTTGGCTAATTTCATTCTAACTTTTAAAAATCACGTCTTCTAAATGACCTCCACCAACTTCAACATATTTCTTAATATTGGATAAAAAGTAGTTCATTACACGGTGTAGCAAACCTTCATCTATTCCTTCAACTTCTTCACGAATTTTGACTTTCAGTTCCTCAATTGTACTTGGACGACTCGCAAACACTTTGGCTTTTAAATATCCCCACAGGAAAAAATCGGGTGCCGTTAAGTCGGGGGACCTCGAAGGCCAAGGCAAATCTCCGAATCGAGAAATGAGTCGGCCATTAAACATTTCTAGCAGGACCCTCATTGAGTTTCTTGCGGTATGAGCTGTTGCCCCATCTTGATGGAATAGTAAGGCATTGTTTAGTAATCCTCGTCTATTTAATTCTGGAATGAGAAATGTCTCTAGCATATTAACGTAGCGCTCGGATGTTACTGTTACAGCGCGGTTATTTTCATCCTCAAAAAAATAAGGGCCAATAATACCAAAAGATCCTACTCCACCCCACACAACAACTTTTGGATTATGGAGGTTCTGTGTAAAGATTTCACGAGGATTTTCATTTGACCAGTATCTAAAATTTTATTTATTGACCATGCCGTTCAAATAAAAATTTGCTTCGTCGGTCATTAGGAGACTGTGAATTGCTCCTTGATGTAAATCTAAAAATTCTTGACGAAATGCTAACCTTGCTTCTTTATCTTGATTGCTAAGGTGCTCTGCCATTTGGTACTTATAGGAATGAAATTTTAAATCCCTATGAAGAATTCGATCTAAGCTTCCCTTCGATATTCCTAGAATAATGGCTTGTCGATTAGCAGACCTTACAGGATTTCTCGTAAACGCAATTCTAACTCGTTCAATATTTTCTGGTGTACGAACTGTTCTTCGACGTCTAGGTTTCTTCAAATTTTTTACAAAACCATTTTCACGCCAATGACGAACCCATAACCTAACAGTTTTACGATTTGGCGCGTGATTGTTGATATTAAACTGACGCCGGAATGCACGCCTAACTTCAACTTCGAATTGCTTCTTATATAAGTTTCTACACAATACTTTAAATAATATAATACACAAAATTAATAATTTATTTAAATCCCAAAGACTACAGAAGATAATCCCACAGCGAACAACCTATTTAGTTATCTCATAGGGAATTTATTAATAATATAAAATGGGTAGTCTATGATGGGGAACCCAGTATAATCAATCAACAGCTGATACAGTATATTTATTTTTTATTTGATTATTGGAACATGCTTATCACTTATTTTAACCATGCCAAATTTAGGTTTACTAGAGATTTTACTAGCAGCTCTGGCTTCTCTAATATTTGGCAGCTCTTTAAGTCTTTTAGGACAACAATTATGTAACAAAGTGTTATCTAAGTTGGCTGCCTTTTTAACCAACTTCAAGAAAATGACGATGAGGCTCTCAATTCGACTGTATGTATTTTTTGTGTATTTATTACCTCAGAACTCCGTCAGTTATCAATCAATTTTAAAAATTCTTGTTTTGTTGGAAAGAGGGTATTTTCAAGTGGGTGCAAATTTAGTTTTATTGGCATTGGACCTTGGATTCCGAAGATATAATCTCCAAATATTCAAAAAAATGGCAAATGCGCCGGTCACAACCTGAATTTATATATATTAAAAATATTTAAAAAATATTTTCACTCGGATCAAATTGTGAAGCTGAAAACCGTTCTCGATTTAACTTAATCATCATAAAAATCAGTCCAGCCGTTTAGGTGGAGTTCATTGACAACACACGAACTGAAATATAAGATATAGAAGATACCCGTTATATATCTGGACGTATATACGGTACCGAATCATTGAGAAGTTGTAGAAGTTCTTTCGCCTTTATTGAGGCTCTTCAGAATAATGTACAATTTATTTAATTGGTAGTTTATACTTGAATTTGCCATCAACACCTACTATCCTCACAGTGACCCTTTTATGTGATATTAGTTTTGACAGAGAACTCACATTTATACAAAACGACTATTAATCGAATATTTTATCTATACTGCCTATTATATTCATATTCGTATTCTATTGGTCAGTATGTATTTTAAAACTCTAACTACAATATATTAACATATAAAAAGTGGTAATAAAATCTGGAACTATCGCTTATTTGTATTAATACGAGTATCTGCAGGCCAATGCCTAGGTAAGTTCTATTATGATCTTTCCGGTTTTATGGTGGCGGCGATAATAATGAGAATATGTCTTGTTATACCAAGATGTATTTTTTAGGCATCAACCATCAAAATAAATTACGCTAGATAAGAGGCAGACAAATGAAACATTATAATGCTTGTCCATGCCTGGAACCTAAATTTAGCCGGTAAACCATAAAAACCGGTACTTGTTTCGCAAAATATACAATTATCTTTGTGCAAATCACCGAGATTTAAGTAAACACAAGATGCCGACAAGACAAGAGCAGATCGCATTACTCTAACTGCGGGCAAAAAATACACGTCCGTCGTGAGTTGCGTAATATAACATGAAAAAATGACAGATCTGTTCAAGGTCAGCGACTATCATTTATTTCGCAAAAATGTCTGTTATTCTGAAATTGGTTTTCCTAGTACGCATTTTAATAATGGTTAGTCTACAGACCAGCTCTGAAAATAAATCACTGCGAAAAAATGTTACGTGCCAGAACACGTACAACAAACATACTTATGAGTTTAATTATTTTGCAACTGTTTTTTTAACGGTTTATTCTATGGAATTAAAGTCTACATTAGTTGTCTATTATATATTACATTACGTAATCAAATCCTCTAAATGCACCCCTAGATATTTTATACCCTGACATACTTGGTTAGCGAAACGTGCATCAGTTGTGACGTTACGCTTCGGAGATACTGGAAAGCTGTGCTTGTTTTTTTAATTTAAGTTGAACAAATGACAACTGATAAACTGTTTTAGATGGTATAACAATTGGTGATGGACATGTGATGAATTACTGGTTTCTGTTGCCATAATATCGAAAGAAGAGCATTAAGTGACTTTAAGAACTAAACGCATCATGATATACCTATTAACAATTAACCTTCTCTTCTGATGGATATAGTCTCGAATCATAAAAATTAATAAGGTGCTTCCTGTTCTTAAATGGAATATGTAATATTAAACTCCGCCATTAGTTGCAAAGATACTTAAGACAGGGCATTATGCGCTTTATCATTAATTTTATCAACAGGCATATAAATATCGAACAATTAATTTGTAATTAATACTGAGGTTTTGTATTGTATAACAATACGCCAACAAAACGTTACGAAAACTGAAATAAGCATAAATAAAGTATACAAAATATCATCATGAGCTTTGCCTTAAAGCTTATGATATACTTGCAATTGAAAAATATCAGATGTGTAAACTGAAAATAGTAATGGCCCCAGTATTGGACCCTGAGGGCCCCCAATAAATCTTGACTATTTTCTGAGAATTTATTATTATTCTAAATTTTCTAATATCTATTATTCAAATGTTGGGCTTGTTTGTTGAATCCACAATATAAAATAAAATAAATGAACATAAAATAAAGTAAATAAACATAAAATTTATTATATATTAATGTATAAAATGAAGAATTGTTGAGATGATAACGAATATATCTGTAAATAATTATGTAGGAAAATAGTTGAAATATAATTGAGTCATAATGATATTATAAATCATATAGGATAGAGATTTATAGTTAAAGTACTGTGCAAGAAAAGTTAGTAAACAAATGAGATATTAGTGAAAATGATATTATATACGAAGTAGTAAATAGAAATGTAAAATATAGGTATGAAGTTTAGTAAATAGTAAATGTGTAAGGATGCTAAACATCAAAAGACTCAGTAACTAAAGTGAGAGGGTGTAAATGGCATAGACAATACTACATAATATAGGACATGAGTGAATTGTTTATTATTGAAAAATAGAAATCAAGCTGTGCTTGTTTTTTCAATTTAAGTTGAACAAATGACAACTGATAAACTGTTTTAGATGGTATAACAATTGGTGATGGACATGTGATGAATTACTGGTTTCTGTTGCCATAATATCGAAAGAAGAGCATTAAGTGACTTTAAGAACTAAACGCATCATGATATACCTATTAACAATTAACCTTCTCTTCTGATGGATATAGTCTCGAATCATAAAAATTAATAAGGTGCTTCCTGTTCTTAAATGGAATATGTAATATTAAACTCCGCCATTAGTTGCAACTAAGATACTTAAGACAGGGCATTATGCGCTTTATCATTAATTTTATCAACAGGCATATAAATATCGAACAATTAATTTGTAATTAATACTGAGGTTTTGTATTGTATAACAATACGCCAACAAAACGTTACGAAAACTGAAATAAGCATAAATAAAGTATACAAAATATCATCATGAGCTTTGCCTTAAAGCTTATGATATACTTGCAATTTAAAAATATCAGATGTGTAAACTGAGAATAGTAATGGCCCCAGTATTGGACCCTGAGGGCCCCCAATAAATCTTGACTATTTTCTGAGAATTTATTATTATTCTAAATTTTCTAATATCTATTATTCAAATGTTGGGCTTGTTTGTTGAATCCACAATATAAAATAAAATAAATGAACATAAAATAAAGTAAATAAACATAAAATTTATTATATATTAATGTATAAAATGAAGAATTGTTGAGATGATAACGAATATATCTGTAAATAATTATGTAGGAAAATAGTTGAAATATAATTGAGTCATAATGATATTATAAATCATATAGGATAGAGATTTATAGTTAAAGTACTGTACAAGAAAAGTTAGTAAACAAATGAGATATTAGTGAAAATGATAGTATATACGAAGTAGTAAATAGAAATGTAAAATATAGGTATGAAGTTTAGTAAATAGTAAATGTGTAAGGATGCTAAACATCAAAAGACTCAGTAACTAAAGTGAGAGGGTGTAAATGGCATAGACAATACTACATAATATAGGACATGAGTGAATTGTTTATTATTGAAAAATAGAAATCAAGAGAGTAGGGGAAAACAAAAACAGGGAAACCAAGGAAAATAAATAGAATAATAAGAAATTTTTTTAAGAAAAATTGAGATTGGAAATTTGGAAAACGAGAGCAAGGATAGAAAGAACCAGAGAAGAAGAATATAAAAGGAAATAGGCGCTATAGGAGTATTAGCAGTTTACAGATAAGAAGTAGAGAGAGAGAATAGCAGAATAGGATTTGAAGATTTGTATTTAATAGTCATAGAAGGAGGATAAGAGGATATGTAAGTAGAATTAGAAGGATCGTAAACAAGGGATGAACCAGAATACATACGTATTAATGAAAGTAAGGTATAAAATATTGAAATTAGGTCATGACCAAGGAATAACATCATATAATTTGAACAGTTTTACAGTTAATTGATAAATCACAAATATTAGAGATCTTAAATATATAAACTTTTAGTGAGACATTTCGGACTGGACATCTAAATTTTATAATGATGTCACAAACGTCAAAATATTAAATATAGTGTAAGTAGTATTTAGTGAATGTTATAAGTGTATAGTAATTATCATTTTCTCTTGCTTAATATATCTATTACTTAAAATTCATCATATAGTGATATAAACTGCACAGTATTTTTATTATTGAATCAATGAATTTGTTAAATTGATGTTAATGAGCATAGCCGTAGCATAATTGGTATAAAAAGGTACTTTTTATACCAATATACCTAAAATATCCTAAAACCTTTTATACCCTAAAAAGGTAATTTTTAATACTAATAAATTAATAAAATTAGATTTACCTAATCAAAATTAACGTTATAATTAAACTAAATTAAAAATTGCTAGAAGAATCAAATGACAATAATAATAGTTTCGACATATCATATTATGATATATCAAATATAAAAACTTATTAAATTGTTGCTAATTATTCATAAATATGAAATAAAGCATCAGCTTTTAGCCTCGCAGCAAAACACATTAATGGAGCGTAAGTGACCAAGACAAAATGGTAATATGTGTCCGTGGTAAAAATAAAGTGTACAGCTATTCAAATACTGAAAAATTAAGTGAAAAATTACAGTGACAATATAAAAAGCATAAATAATAGCATTACGTGATTGGTTAACAGTTAACTAAAATGTATATGGAAATACGAGTAACTAAAGAAGTGTTTGTTTGTTTCTGTGAAGAGACTTCCTTAACAATAGATAATAATGCTGGGAGTTCGTAAAGGTACTTAAAAACGGTAGCCACGTTAAAATTTCTGAAAAGGTTCTGACAAAATTCTAATCTTCTTCCACAGTCCTCCTACTCAAGACCATGAGTTATTTTTGGTTTGTGTGACCGTAATTTGTAGATTTATAGATTTTTTGGTAAACTTTTACTTAAATGTAACAAGAGAGACCTTTTTCCGTTTTAACTATAGTGTTTAACCGTTTTAATTATACTGTTTATTCTAATTAACGGAACATCGCTAAACATGTTGCTGCATCCAAATACGATGAAGAAGTATTTCTTTAAAGTAATTTTATATTCAACGTCTAAGGAGAACCAGTATTATCAAATTCCTCAACAGTTTTCGTAATGATTCATTTGGAACAGGTGTATGGGGAAACTTTTCATGAAATAAATTGATTGCATATTGGTATGAAACTTGTCCAATTCCTTAAACTACTAAAACTAAACTAGGTAAATACGTTCCTCTACGATAAGCATTTTTGTTATAATATATTTATATAAATTACATAAACTATTACCTGGTATAATGGTTAGAGTGTATTATTGACAATTCGATCTAGATTACCTGAGAGGTGATAGTTAATTACTACGTTAATTTCATTATATTATTATTGCAGATGTTGACTCACTACATTTTTGTTCATAATAAATAAAATAAAAAAATATTTTAGCGACTATAATTTCGTTATAAAAAGTTCTAACATTTCGTTCTTGAGATAGATGGCTAACAAAATTCCTAAAAGTTGAAAGTTGCTTAAAATTTGATGACGAATTGTCGATTTTAGTTTTTCCCGATAAAATGCAATATACACTTCGACTTTCGTAGCGAAGACTATATTAACAATTTATAAAAATACTAATATATTTTACCTACCAAATAGCTATAACTCTTTGATAAATATAATATTCTTATAAATACAATATTTATAAGAGATAAATATAATATTCTTATAAACTATAAATACTTACTGGTCATTGTCTGATTTATTTTCTAAAATATAACAAGACACTCCAAAAAAGTGGTACGGACCATGAGATATTAATTTTAGAAAATCTGTTTAACATTCCTCTGAAGATCATTGCCACTATCTCTATTATTACCATCTTTATGGCGTCATTACTCGTAGACCTTAACATCCAGACTTTTTCGTCGGTAGTAGGTAGAGAAAGTACTGTTTATGAAGCGTCTAATTTATCTGCATCTTAGATAGAATCACGTATACGTCCAATGAGAAGTTTGTTAATTAAAAAGCCGGCGATGGTTAAGTATAAACATTGCGAAGTTGACATTATATATGAGTTACAGAGAGTCTAGTTTAAGCAGTACACACATACTTTGCATAGTATGAATGATTACTGGCATAACGTTAGTATCTTTACCTTATAGGGTAACCTATAACGATGGCCTTTACCCTTTTAGACCTTTCCTCGGTATAACGTCCATGTTTATTATACATCTACTATGGTATCGAATAAATATCTTGCTCAATGTAGAGGGCAAATAAGACCACCAGCAGCTACAAGCGAATTAGGCTTTGTTCAGTAGTTATATTCGCGAGTTTGCGCCATTTGCGGATAAACTGAATTAAGTCCATATCATATATAGGCTGGTCCAAATTAAATGGGCACCAAATATACTTTATATATTATTACTAAATATACCAAATCGTCTAAATTAGCTAAATAGTTGCATTATTAAAGCCGATTAAGGTAAATAAATAAAGAAAACAACTGGCCAACGCGTTTTTGAGTGAAATCAAATTTATTAATTGACATTTTTCCAAAAATTTTTAAAAAAATATTTTAAGCACGTAACAAAAGTTCGTTAATTTTTTTTAGATGTTCAAGATGTTCACTGTTAAAAAATATTTTTAACAAAAACCAAAACCGAAGAATCTATTCTACAAAACTGCATTAAAAAGTAAAAAATAATTATTTACGTTATTCATTCTTGCTTAGAATAAAATGAAATTATTAGGGCAATAATTCACAATATTGTTATTTTTGCAGTCGGTGTCAGCCAAGGTTTACAAACGTATAACAAAGTAGGTATACATCTCTAATTGTATTCAATTAGAAGTTTGAATTTAGGTTTTTTTGTATTGTGTTGTAGCTTTAGGCAGCGGTATTCAATTGTAAGTGACCACGTTAGTTAACCTTGGATGGCACCGACTCGAAAAATTGCAATAATTGTATATCATTGGCCTAATAAATTCATTGTATTCTAAGTAAGAATGAATAATGTAATTATTTTTTACTTTTTTTTAGATTTTTTGAAGTTGGTTTTATTTTTTGTAAAAAATATTTTATTTGTAATAAATTTTACTTTTAAATACATGTTTTGTATTAAAATTTGTAGGATTGTGGCCTAGGCCAAAAACAAGGGAAAAACGGATTTGAAAATAATCCATTAACAAAAGTTATAACTTATCATCAACTCTGTGACAGATAAACCAGATCTGAAAAATTGTTTCGCAATGCATGAATGTCTAATCCAATAGTGCCTATTATACAATACAAGTCTACGTTGCCATTGATTTACTAGCTCTATAATTTAAAAACTATGTATTAATTTCTGACGCCGAGGATACATTCTAGAAATATTTTAAAGTTCTTTTACATACAGCACTTGATTTCGGATC
The DNA here is from genome assembly GCA_964058915.1 of Tetropium fuscum. NCBI lineage: Eukaryota > Metazoa > Arthropoda > Insecta > Coleoptera > Cerambycidae > Tetropium > Tetropium fuscum. The sequence goes on from CAXKVY010000236.1 coordinate 218,604, forward strand.
TCTTTTTAAATATTTGACATTCCTGAATATTGAATATGTATAAATATTCTGAAAATAGTATTTAACGTTCGATAATTTATTTTACCTACTATAATATTACAATAATAATTTAGAATGCTATAGCAAGATATTCCAAATATCGGTCTTCATTTGTTTTCTAGTGAACTTTATTGGGAAATTTTTGTATATAGTTTCAGCTGTCGATCGTCTGCGAGTTCTTCGTCCTCTGCCAGTGTTGTCAACTTAACATTTTTGCCGCGAGATATAACGGGTTTTCGCAAACTTTAACGAACGGGTGTTCCTCGATTTTTCCGGGTGTATTTTGAAACCAGTCCACAGTTCGAGTTGCTTCTTGCTTCTATAGCACACCCGTCTGGTCTGTCACTCTGTGGAAGCATGTGGGTGGTAAAAGACATCTAATCTAACATGACCCCATCCATGTCAGTATAGTATTAACTGAAAATAAGTTATGACCAAAATACAGAATAAATCAATTTAGATTTGCATAATTTGATTTTTAAAGTTTTGGGACTTGTGTAAAAGTACAAAAACGAATGAGCTTACGAAACTAACGAAAAAACCTATTTTATTTATTAAATTAAGATTGAGTAAATTTTATTTTTTTACCTTTATGACAATTTTGATGTTATTTTTTATTTTTCACGTTCTGCTAGATTTGCGTTTTATAAATAAAAACGTTTTGTTCAGTTATTTACATGAATTATTTTTTTTCTGGTTTTATGACGGCGAATCAAAAACTTTTTAATTTTGACGGTTTTATAGAGGCTTTGAAAGGTAAATCTAACGGATTGGTAGTTCTGACTGTTGGCAACACTGCTATACATAAAGTAAACATAATTTTTCTCTTAAAATATTTCAATTTATTGGCATTCTTTATAATAATTCTTTATAATAAAGTCTTTATAATAAAGTCTTAACAAAGTTTATAATCTTTATTGGCATTCTTTATAATAAAGAATTCAATCTACAAAGAGTGTAATGGATTGCCAAATCCTTCACTTCTGTTAAATCCTTCATTTGTGTGAAATCTTTTCTTCTTACTTAGATTTCAATTTTATTTTATTATCTGTGACGTATATAGAGACTTCAATATGAAATTTATTGGATGAAAATCGAGTGAGATATTAGTATTTGATTAATAAAATCAGATAGATTTTTCCGGGGTAGCATGCTATATCTATACTCGTAGATAGCAGAAGCGCTTATCAGATAAGTTTGCCCGCAACAATAAGGAGATTAATACACGACCGATATATTTATGGTGACTATGTTATTTTTAAGTGTGTTTGTCAATGACCATTTTATAATAACCCAATAATATATTTCCAAAGGGTTGTATAATGGATTCGTTATACCATAGTATCGAATAATATCAGCTGATAATTATTATACCATATTTTAAATTTGAATTACATATGTTGCCATGGCAACGTACACACAACATCTCGAATATTTGCACTAAGAACAAAAATCAATGTGGCATATTCGCCGACTCGTTGCAACTTTCCCAAAAACGCATTAGGAACTGGTAAACAATTCGTTAAAAAGAAAAAATGTATAACGGACGTGGACAAATCATAGTAATCAAATTGAATTTAATGACTAAGTTGAATTAATGACTAAGTTGCTATTGTTTTGGTATACTGTGTTGTAGACACAATTCACAATTAGACGGAGACGTTAGATTGGATTTTTTTGAGGACCCTGAATAAGTCGAGGAACAGTTGAGGTTACTAAATAAGGAAAATATGTTCTTGGAAATTTGTGGCATATTTAATTTCCTTCTCTTGCTGGGCATTTTTCATATGAAATAAATATTTTCAATCAGCCAAATTTAAATATAAATTAAGAAATACAATTTTTGTATTAACTTATTAATTTGAAGATGTGGCACAGATAGATCGTTTTCAAGCTTATATTTATCGCACGTAAAAATTATGTCTACGTCTGCGATGTTTTTCCTTTTCAGGTCCGTAAGCCATGTCTTGCGTAAACTCGGTGACAGCACAGCCATTGCTTGGCTTAACTTATTGGGTCTTCCCTGGTAGTTTTAATTTTTTAGTTTAAAACTACTTGGCAAGAAGTAGGCTCTATGTTATAAACTATCGGACATAAAAAGTGGCGCACCTAGATTTTGTCCCAAATTTGATGTTCAATAACTTTTAAACCAGCCTATCGATTTTGATATTTTTTTTGTTTGAAAGGGCGATTCATGCGGATGACTATTTTGTAATTGGATTTCCATAAAAAAATTATTTTTTAATATGTACAGCCCTTAAAAACCGCTTATGATTTTGACACGAAATTTGAATGTCGCTGTGGAGTGAAATTTTATTTGTATTGAATTCTTAGGTTGGTTACGGTGTTTACCATTCTTTTTTCAATATTCTCTTTTTCGATTCACCTCTCTAGCTCCTTCAGCAACGAAAATGCGACATTTTAGATGAAACGGTGTTATTAAGTTTGATATTTAACAAGGATGTTAACACTGAAACGTCAAAAGATTCAGTTGAAATTCTCTGAAAAAAAAATAATTCAGTTAACGTTCTAAAAGAAAATGCCAGTGCAAATTAGTCCAATTCAAGTAGCTAGAGTTGTGGCTTTGGTAGAAGATGGAAGGAGTCAATGATATGCAGCTCGTATTGTTGGTCTACCAGAAACAACTGTCCGAAGAGCGATCCAGCGCTACCGAGAAACGGGCCAATACAGCAGTCGTGCAGGTTTGGGTAGTTCCAGGATTATGCAAAATATTGACGATCGATTTATCGATTTGAGAGTTTTGGCGGTAGTTCACTAATGGTATGGGGTGGAATTACCAGCGATGCCCGTACAGAATTATTTGTGTTTCCACCACGGCAATCTCTAAATGCAGTTAGATACATAGAGATCTTGAATGAACATGTCCCATTTGCACCTTACATTGGCGAAGAATTCCTCTTAATGCAAGATAATGCACGGCCGCATACAGAAGTGATGATTTATGGGATTTTTAAACGATGTCGGAAATAATCCTATGCCGTGGCCCGCTAAGCATTTATGGGATGAATTGAGACAACGTGTTAGTAGACGCAACCCAGAGAATCTGAATGAATTTAGGATTGCTCTTACAGAAGAATGGGACAATATCCCTCAAATCACTATCACAAATTTGATTGAAAGCATGCCTAGGCGTATGGAAGCTGTTATAGCAGCCAGAGGAGGAAATACTCGTTATTAGTTAGTTTGTTTTAATCATATTGTTTTAATCATTAATAATTATAGTCGTTTTACTAAAATGTCGAATAATTCTTTGTTTGTTATTTCTTTTTGATGTTGTTTGTACTTGTAAGTAACAATTATTTCAGCGTCCGTAATCGAAAACGCTAAACATTTCTTAAACGATGAACTTTGTAGACATTTTCAGCGCCACGGCCTCCTTGTCGAATATCAAACTTAATAACACCGTTTCATCTAAAATGTCGCATCTTCGTTGCTGAAGGGGCTAGAGAGGTGATTCAAATGAGGGAATATTGAAAAAAGAATGGTAAATACCGTGATCAACCTAAGAATTCAATACAAATAAAATTTCACTCCACGGCGACAATCAAATTTCGTGTCAAAATCATAATCGGTTTTTAAAGTCTGTACAGGGTAAGTCTCTTAAGATTGACACCCCCCTTATCTCACTTATCCTTTGCCGATTTAACTCATTCAAAAAAGGAGTTGACGCGGTTTTTGATGAATTTTTATAATCTGAGCACGGATATTAAAAATCTCGTAAGATATACAGGGTGGAAAATGAAACATGATTTTTTAAATGGAACACCCCGTATATTTTTATACCGAAATAATGTCCTTAATTTTCTGAATAAAAAAACATCTAATTGTTATATAATCACTCCACCTGTTCGTGAGATATTACTAAAAACTTATCACATTACGGGTGTCAATTATAAAACAAAAAACATATCAAGATACCTCTGCAAACAATGCCATTTATTGAGATAATAAATAAATAATATATAGGTGACAATAACAGTAACGAGTAATAACAATAAACAACATCATAAGCCTAATAAAAACAAATAAAAGTCAATATTAATACAGTAACACAATAGAGTAACAAAATTTTATTTATTTATACGTAACGTAATTAAATATTTTCCACGTAACCACCACCATTCTGAATACACATTTGGCATTGCTTTATAAAATTGCTTCTCACCCTTTGAAGTATATCACCATTTTGGTTTATTTCCTCAATTTTTACACGTATGCATTCTTTTAACTCATTCATATTATTAAAAACCCCAGTTTCGTATATATCTTGTTTTATCGTACCCCAGAGAAAAAAATCGGGCCAATGTAAAACACCGTGCCTTCCTATCCAAATAGGATATTTTCTGTTTAGGTATTCGGTGACGTTCCTTGCAGAGTGTGGTGGTGCTCCATCCTGCTGCCAAATAACAGATCTGTTGTCCACTAAATTAATATTATCTAAATAATTTTCAACTGGATGTTGAAGAATATCCCCATAACGTTGTGCATTTAAGGGCCCATTTATAAATAAAGGACCTACAATAGCATCCTTGTGGATGCCACACCACACGTTTACAGTTTGGTATCCTTGTTTTTTTATTTTTTTTTACAATATGTGGATTTTTCGCTGCCCAGTAATATGCATTTTTTCTGTTAAAAATTCCCGCAGTAGAAAAACTGCTTTCGTCAGTCCAAAAGACATGACTTAGAAACTCATCATCTTCCTCTATTCTATCAAGTATGTCTCTGCAGAAGGTTAACCTGTCTTGAAGGTTGTTGTCGTCTAAATATTGAACGGGCAAAATACTATATGGTTTAAAATTATGGCGATCTAATATTTTTATCACACTTCTTTGTGATATATCCAATTCTATTGCTGCGGCATAGGATGAGTTGGATGGATTTTCAGCAAAATATAATAACGCGTTGAGTTCTGTGTCTTCTCCTGTTTTTGTTCTTCGCCTTTCCCTTTTCTTGTCTCTCAGAGATTCGGTATTCCTAAACTTCGCATAAATATTCTTAAAACTATTTTTGGAAGGAGGTAGCCTTACTCGAAATAACCTAACATACTTCCTCCGAGCAAGATACTTATTCTTGTTCCACTGAATATAAATTTCAAGTAACTCTTTTCGCTCTTCCAATGAATGTACCATTTTCAAAATAACTTGCTTCTTTACGAACACTACGTATTTTTTACGCTAATATCTAAGAGAGTGAACTAGGTACTATCTCACAAAAAACTGGATGACATATGTCAACAATTAAACAATGCAAATATGCATTGTTTCCAGATGTATCTTGATGTTCTTATTTTATAATTGACACCCGTAATGAGATAAGTTTTTAGTAATATCTCACGAACAGCTGGAGTGATTATATAACAATTACACATTTTTAGATTCAGAAAATGAAGGACATTATTTTGGTCTGAAAATATACGGGGTATTCCATTTAAAAAAATCATGTTTTATTTTCCACCCTGTATATTTTACGAGATTTTTAATATCTGTTCTCAGATTATAAAATTTCATCAAAAACCGTGTCTACTCCTTTTTTGAATGAGTTAAATCGGCAAAGAATAAGTGAGATAAGGGGGGTGTCAATCTTAAGAGACTTACCCGGTACATATTAAAAAATACATTTTTTATGGAAAGCCAATTACAAAATAGTCATCCGCAAGAATCGCCCTTTCAAACAAAAAAAAGGTTTAAAAGTTATTGAACATCAAATTTGGGACAAAATCTAGGTGCGCTTTTACGTCCGTCAGTGTATAATAACGAAAAAAGTCATAGGACACACAGGAAGCAAAATATTTGCGTGAACACGAATTTTGCGATGAACTGATCTGTTAGAAAACGTTTGCAAGTTACGCCTGTTGCATCTTGTGCAAATATTTCCCGGTACTTCCGTACCTATAAATCATATTTCATAGCCTCATTGATCCCTCTTCATAATTTATGTAACAAAAACCTCTTTACGCCTGAGACGGTTATTTTGAAAGATTTCATATTTTATGGTGCCTCGAAACACTTTGCTCTAACTGGCCAGTGAACCTGGCAATTTAATTTTACTATTAACCACCTAGAACAATGCACTTGCTACTTTGTAGGTAGTCATATCGAATTTATTATCTTATAACGCATATTTTTCTTCTTACAGGTGAGCGAACTCGTGAGCGAGGAGCGAGGTGAGCGAGAAAACATAGTGGTTACGGTAAGATTTATCATCTATAACTTCTATGCAAACGGAACTTTAGAAATAATAGCTTTACGTAAAAGAATATAAATTAGCAGTTACTACTAACTGGTCTACACCCAACCCTACTAGATATAATCGGCACTTCGCTTTATTTACACACGGTAATTGAAAAATGTTTTGTAACGGTGTTGGTAATTTCTATAGGGTAAATAATACGTGATATTAAATTTAAAACGCCGCCATGAGTGAATCCTAAGGATATCAACGCATGCTTATTAGAATAAATTATAAATAATTATTAGTTGTTTTGGGATCACACTGAATTATAAATACACACAGTTATTTTCCGATGAGTGTAGAATAGCGGCGATTACGATAATGGAACAGATTTTTATTTCAAAATGATTAGTTTCAGGAAGCAGTTATCTTACTCTATATGTAAATGTCATGAGACGTTGAAAGGGTTGTTAATAACAATTTATATAGGAGGAAATACAGTTTTTATTTTTTCTTTGAAGCAATGAGCTTGATATTAGCCGATAAATTTGCACTATAGATATTGCGCGCCTTAGAAATTACGCGAGATATATTTTTAACGCGATTCAAACGGTTCACAATAATTATTCTTTTTTAGTACGGTAAAAGTAGACGTTCTCCATAGGCGGAGCTCACAAATCGTCCCCTTAAAACCAGAAGGTCGTATGTGCATTTTAGGCATATTTAGTAAATGAAGTAGAAAGAGTCGATAATTTTGGATATTTGTGATTAACATATCAAAGTATCTTAACGACTAATATTCAAGATAAACTTAATTGGGAATATGGTTTTCTATGAAACGTTTACAATTGTTTTGCATTATTAGATATTATAAGCCTTAAAAATAATTTATTATGATATTCTATTGCACATACGATCTTTTGCAAAAAAATATATATGGCATAAAGAGACATACACTAGTTTTTATTTATCATTATTTATTATTTTAAATATTCCAACGGTAACATAAATACTTAAAAATACAATAAATCCAATACTTTAAATCTCTTCCTCCAAGTCTGGCTCTGGAATTCTGTCTACTGCTGTAGAAGTTGAAGGTAATGACTCATAAAAACTATGATACCTGGCGGGCATTACTTCTACTCTATACAGATTCTTTAAACTTTTCTTCTTTCTTTCGGATATAGGCAGAGGTCTATTATATTTTTTCTTCAGTACAATATTTCTTGATTTCTTTGGCATAGGTAACTCTATTACTCTAAACTCTTCTAGATTGTAGTCATCTTTTATAAATATTGAGAAAGGACTGTCTTTTTCAAATCGAATAATCCTTATATTCATCCAGTTTACCTGAAAGAAAAAGGGAAAAGGTTACCAAATCGATATGCGGCTTCAAACCCGGCAATGTTTAGTAAAATATTTATTTACCTGTTGCCCATGAATATCAGATTTTAAATAATTGAACAGGGCTGTTCCTATTTCATCGGATCCTCTTTTACCATCAATTTCTGTCCAGAAATAACAATAACCATCTCTCGACGCTTGGTCAAAGACAGTTAAATTATAGGAACAGAATTTAAGAGCATAATAAAAATGAGAAACTTCTGAGCATGGAGTATACAAAACAGATTGGAGGTCAAAAGCGATAGATTTAAAGTTAAGATTAGTCTTTGCTTTTTCTTTGTCAAGTGCCTTTTTCTCTCTTGCCAGAGATTTGTTTCTTAAATGTCTTTCATAGACAATCTTTAGTCCAATCTTCCCTTCTTCATCGGCCTGGTTATATTTTTCACAGATGCTACATCCATCTTTTTTTGGTCGATGAAAAGATAAGTTGCATTCACTACAAAATATTTTTCGGTATACAGCTGAAGTAACAGGATCTGAAATGTTGTTCTCTTCGCATTGTTTAAGATATAGCTCATACATTTTAGTTATGTTTAAATCTGAAGCCAGATATAAACGCTTGGACTTAGATCGGCAATAGTGACTGGCCATAGTAGGGAATGATTCGATATGACCCTTCACGAGATTTCTTCTCAGTTCACTGGTTTTATTTTTGGGCGGGTGTTTACCTCTTAAATCTTTGACAACTATCGAAGTTCCGTCAGCCTCTTTCTTTTTAGCCACTTGTACTGTTTTTTCTGATACGTTCAGGCAAGCCAGAAACGTTTTCTTACAAACCTGGATATCATTTGGTAAAAAATACTTGAAAGTAGAATTCCGCTTGGGGTTATTTGGATCAGTATCTTTCCTTCTCCTATTAACTGGAACATTTTTTACATACTTGCAAATGAAATTTTGGCCACAATTTTTCTCCAGTATTTAGTATCTAATCTGCGCTTTCTAGTATTTATTTTGTTTTCAGTTCCGTCATTTATCGCATCTTCATTTACGTCTTCATTTACCGCGTCTTCATTTACCGCATCTTCATTTACTGTATCTTCATTTACCGTATCCTTATTTACCGTATCTTCATTTACCGTATCTTCATTTACCCCATCATCATTAACCGCATCTTCATTTATCGTACCTTCTTCATTTATCGCATCTTCATTTATCGCATCTTCATTTATCTCATTTTCATCTTTCCTTCCTGATTCCTTCCCGTCAGTTGGTTCAACATCCGGTTCCATACAGGAACTTTGATAATATCGATAGAATGTTTGCCCAATTTCCTGTTCATCACTAAATTTTTCAACATGTCATTACAATTAGTATCGAGATTAGTATCTTGTTCAGTACAATTTTTCTCGCTGATTATCTCAAATTCTGGATGTTGTTTCACTGTTGTTCGACTTTCTATCCACTCTTTTTCACTGAGACAATTTCCATGTGTTGTAACAACAAAAGGCTCAAAAACATAAGGTGCCGACTCATTCTGAAAATCTATACCCTTATAATCAATATTTTCGTCAGCTACAATAATAGTAACGGAATCGGTGGGGATTTCTGGATCAAAACACGTATTTACTTCAAAGACATCATTTTCATTTGCCATTTCTTTCATTTCAACAACATTCTCTGTCTCCTGCTGCTCATTGCCATTTAACTAAAATAAAATAGAACATCATTTTTTGCAACTGATATTTTAAATATTACTTACAGCGACGGCCTGATTTGAAACCTCTTTATTCTTTAGGGCAATTTCCAGAATTTTTCTGGATCTGGCAGACATTATCTGAAAATTGAATTATAGTAATAAATAAATAATGTACGACTTTTAGTAACTTATTGATTCTGTTTTTTCGCTTTATGAGCCATACATTGTGTTAAACAATAATCTAGAATCACACTATAACATAACATTTTCGAAATATGTAAATCTTGAGACCTTTTACTTTAATTAAAGTTGAATTGCATTCCATATTTTACACTCTGTGAAGTACATAAAATGTTTTTTGTACACTCTGTAGTACACAGTGTTCCAATGCATAAACTATATGTAAAACCAATATAATATAAAATAAATATTTACTTACCTCAATAGTAAAAGCAGAAGGAAGTGTTTCACATTACTAACTAATTAATAGCGTCTTTTAAACGCTTTTTGATCACACTTAACTCATGAAGCTTTCGGCATAAAATATTTTTAGGTTACAACCAAGAAATCTTATGTGAAAAATAACACACATAAGAACTTTTGCCACCTAGATCATTATATCTGAACTGAGATTTCTTAGCGGCATAAGGTAGTATGTGTATCAATTAGCACATACGATATTCTACTACTATGGAATGGGCATGTGCCATGTTTTCAGCAAAAGGATCTATGTGCATACGAATTCACATACGACGTTATGTCAATTTTGTTCCAAGCGCAAAGAAGCAAATTTCAAATACCATAGAGACTTATTTAAAATTTTAAATTTTATTTTGCAAACTTGTACATAATTCTCTACAACTTTGCCTAATAAATCGGTGTATAGTTTATCTATCGTGTAGGAAGCATCTACGTAAGAAGGAGAATTCAAGGTCACAGCTCTAGTTTCTGTATGCGAGTGCTATTATATGATAGACACATTGGCGTGGTGCAGGACATGGCTTGGCATCGTCAAGTGTGCTTAATAGCCCACGGATGGCTGCTTTGCTTACAAAACGCGTTCGCATTAACGTGTGAATAGTCTGGGCACTATTTGGCACCACTGCTGGATGCTAATTGCAGTAAAACTTAGTCCGTTTCTTCTTGTACGTCTTTTCTATCGTGTGGGAGGCATCTACGTAACAAGGAGTGTTGTAGAAAATATGAGTTGTAGAAAATATTATTATATACAAGTCTGTAAAAGAAAATTTCCAAAAAAAAGAAACCACTCCTATTGGTGGGTTGAAAATATGAAATGCATCGTAAATCATGTCCGACAACATGAAGGAGGCATTACTCTATATAATTGGATAATATGTAAATCCATGAAATGCTTAAATCTGCATTCAATTTTTTTTCACTAAGGGGTAGTTTCCATCCATTAAAGCAAAAAGTGTAAGTCGGGCATATATGTTAATTTTGAAGTTAAGAGTATGATGGGCATAATTCTAAATCTTCATGAAAATCGATGGAGGTTAAAAGAATTCGGAAAAACAGTATTAGTAAAAGTTTCAGACACATATACTTTAATTATTTACCTTTACGGATTGTGAAGACTCTTTGACTGAAGACTGAACCATTTGAAGTTCTCAAAAAAAATGCTTCTCTGAGTACCTACCGTTTCAGATATCGAAAATAAGGACATAAGTCAATCGAAGAATTTACATGCAGAAAATTCGTGAATGTTGATGTGGTTCGTCTAACCATTTTTAAAACTATTAAAAAAAATTAGGAGCGTTTCTTGAAAAAACAAAGGTTTTGTTGGCATCAACTTCTATTCCGCTGTGTTATCGATCTTTAAAATCGAAAATTTTTAGAATAATTTTTATCATCTCTATGTGGAAGTGGAACAATGCAACAAATTCGGAGTGAGTCTGTATCACTAGATTCGTTGTTGTATGAAAAATCAATTTAGTGAAATTAAAGTTCTTCCACTCAAAATTTTCTCTACAAATAATTTACTTAGTTAAGCAAATTATGTAAATATTTTAGGTTACGTAAATATTTTATATTTTGCAACAATTATTCATAAATTTATAACACCACAAGATATATAACAACTTAGGTTAAATTTTAGGAGATTTATAGAAAACACATATACCGTACATAAAATGGTATATATTTTTATTAATTCCTCGACATAGGTACCGAATTTTTAAATATTGTATATTTCTGGAAATTTTATGCGGTCGATTCATAATCTTTAAATTTCAGATTAAAGAATCAATATATTAACGTCCATTCTCAGATGATTCGCAATTCGAAGTCCTTCGTCAATTTTTTTGGGATTTCCCTGTTCCTTTGGTATTTTATGCTTTATTAAGTTAATTAATTGAAAGTTAATTGGACCGAAATAACAGTTATGTAAATTATCTTTTTGTTGCTAAATACAAATTAATTCCATGGTGTTGGATTTCAAATTCTATTTATATATGTTTCTATTATGTAGAATTGTATCATTAATTTATTTTATTCATCTCTATTGAAAAAAATGTTTTCTCACGATCTTGGATCGATATTCACTGTATGATAATATCCATAAAATTGTATTCATAAAAATATCTTTTTATTGAGACATTTAAGGTTTATTGCATGGAGCAATCAAATAAGTATCCGTCTGTGCATTTATCCACTGCCACATTTAGAACAGCATATTATTGTGAGAATAATTTAAACCACCATTGAAAGCTGGTGGGCTGGAAAAGATGGGACAGACTACTGGATGAAGTTGTATTCTCATCTTCGGGTTCGTAATGATAATCCTTGTCCTTAACAGAATCATCAGTATCCTCAAAATATGTGGTTTCAGTATTTTCAATAATATTGGTTTCATAATAATATGTATTTGTTGCTTGCTGAAATATAAAAAATTCTATTAATAAATATTTAGATATACACTCCCCGGCACAAAATTCCGTCCCCTAAAATTTTGCCCAATTTTGATGTTTTATAACTTTTTTATTTTTCATCTGATTTTCATAAATTTTTTACCAGTCTGTAGATCAGTTCATTGTGTGTCTTTTTAATTATTATAATAAGTCATATTTTTCGTCTAGGCAATATTATACAGGGGTAAATCAAAGTGTTGTTTTTTGTCGTAAACTCAAAACACCCTGTGGAAAAATTGAGGCCAATAATTTTGTTTACAAACTGTTTGCTGATCTTAGACGTATTGTAAACATTTTGTTTTTTGATTCATCCCATTATCTCATTTCTTCTGCGAGCAGCAAAATTTTAAATGAAACGCTGATTTCAAGCTTATCTTTATTAACAAAAACATCCACTAGGTATATCACAAAATTAATTAACAAAGACAAATTTTAATAACGTGTATGTCCTCCTCTCGCAGCAATGACAGCTTGCATTCTTCGTGGCATCGAATTAATAAGATTACTTGTTCTGTCTTGAGGAATAGCCTGATATTCTTCTGTCAGCGCCAGCCGTAAGTCTTGCAAGGTTAGTGCTTGCACAGGACGGCGACGGAGCGCTCTTTTAAGAACATCCCAAAGATGTTCGATTGGGTTGAGATCCGGGCTACATGCGGGCCAGTCCAATCTTGGAAGTCCAACCTCATCCAGATATTCGCTCACTACCCGTGCAACGTGAGGTCTAGCATTATCATGCATTAATGTAAATTGGTTCCCAATGAAAGGAGCAAATGGAACAACAATTTCTTGGAGGATTTCCTCAATGTAACGGTGGGCGGTTAGTGCTCCATTTTCAACAAATACAAGGTCAGTACGTGCATCGGTAGAAATACCCGCCCAAACCATGACTGAACCACCGTAATATTGCAGTCGCTCAGATATGGTGCAGTCTGCATATCTTTCATTTCTACGTCTGTATACCCGTTCACGACCATCCGGCGACCTTAAACAAACCCTGGATTCATCTATGAATAGTATGTTTCCCCACTGTTCTACAGTCCAGTCAGCATGCGCTCTTGCAAATCTCAGTCGGTGTTGTCGATGCCGAGGAAGCAATTTTGGACATACTGCTGGCCTTCGTGAATGCAATCCTGCTTCTAACAATCTTCTACGTATCGTTCTTTCACTTACACTTATTCGACGTACCATTTGCAAGTCATTTTTTAGATACACAGCAGTAGCTCTTCGATCCCTTAAAGAACTCATAATGACAAAGTGATCATCAGCTTGAGTGGTCATTCTCCTTCTGCCAGAGCCTTGCCGCCTAATAAAGTTTCCCGTCTGTAGATACCTATTCCAAACATCACAAACTGTAGACCGCGCAATTCCCAGAGTACGGGAGACATAACTCTTATTGCGGCCATCCTCTATTAAGGCAACAATTCTACCTACGTCTGCTGTAGTTACCATGATGACAACACACTAAATTAACTGTACTGTCAAATATTCTGTCACAATAACCGCGTATTTAGCCAACGTCGATGTTTTTTAATTAAAAATGATAAAATTAACAGCGTTTCATTTAAAATTTTGCTGCTCGCAGAAGAAATGAGATAATGGGATGAATCAAAAAACAGAATGTTTACAATACGTCTAAGATGGCAGCAAACAGTTTGTAAACAAAATTATTCGCCTCAATTTTTCCACAGGGTGTTTTGAGTTTACGACAAAAAACAACACTTTGATTTACCCCTGTATAATATTGCCTGGACGAAAAATATGACTTATTACAATAATTAAAAAGACACACAATGAACTGATCTACAGACTGGTAAAAAATTTATGAAAATCAGATGAAAAATAAAAAAGTTATAAAACATCAAAATTGGGCAAAATTTTAGGGTGACGGAATTTTGTGCCGGAGAGTGTACATACATTCACAACATAAACCATTATATTGTTTATTAATATTGCTAAATGTTTTAATAATATTGATTAAAACATATACGGGGACTATATGAAACGGGGAACTATTCTAGTATATGTTACCTACGGTGGAAAATAATAATAAATAATCTTTTAAACCAAACAAAATAATATACTGGAACTATCCTTGTGGAATAATAAGGCAATTTATTATTACATTATTCATTATTTTTTTTATTATTATTAAATACTTTTTAATGTCATTTATTTTAATAAGTGCATTGTTATTATTGATAAATAAGTCGATTAGTACGAATCAGGAAAATAATGATGTTGCTACAAGCAAACATAATATTACATCGTTTATATAGAAATAGGAGTTAAATATTTAAACACACAAATTACCTCGAAAATAGGGATTCCTGTTTCTGATTATCATTGTGGGTAAAGCTTTCATCGTCGATATTCTGTAATAATAATTAATTGTTAATAACACCAAGACATTACAAATTAGTTATTAAAAATTGTTATACACATTTTTGAGGTTAGGTATCTGAATTTTTTTAAATTACCTTAATTTCTCGTACCTATTGTTAGGTGAAAGAATTATACTCACCTGTTCAATATTTGTATTTTCAGAATTTCGGCAAAGCCAGTGAAACTAAATACTTTCCTCCATTCATTGTAGAACACTCACAGTTTAAAAATATCTACACACAATATCTCTTTTGCAATAAGGAATCAACAGTTAGATCTCTATTGCAAAACACGCTTCTACCAAGACTAGTAATAGAACGCGCTTTTTTAAAATTTGGCGATTTGTTCCTTATTGCATAAGGGGTTCCAATTGTAGGTTAACTGAACACAGGAACAAGAAGAATGCTCATGGTCATATGAAACACTAGGATATGTGTATCGTTAATTAGTGTTGCATTATTTGTCATCAGTTTAGCAGACAAAATTTAGTGGAACACCAGGATATGTGTGTTATCCTAGTGTTACATTAAGTAAGGTCTGTTTAGAGGAATTCGGCTAATTATTTTTGTAATATGTTAGTGTGGCACCGAACAAAGGCGTTCTGTTCAAATTGTTTCATACAGATATCTCAAAACTTCGTTTTTTTAGATATAAGATAGAGTGACTTAAAAAGTCCTTTTGTCTCTAACTTTAAAACAATCTATGGAGTTGCTAAGTTCGTACAATCTGTAAGTATCTATTTTTTTTTATCAAAGCTCATGTATTATTTACTTTTTCTTTTTTTTTAAATGTTACAATAACTTTACTAATACATTTATTAATAAGTATAATGTGTAACACTTGACGAAAATACTACAATGCGAAATGAAAAACACAATGTCTGTATTGTTTCTATGATTGCTTTAGAAAACAGTAAAACAAGTTATCTTCTTATTAACCCTAGAAGGATCAAGGGGGGTTCAAAAGTGTCCACAAGTTAACCTTTGGCCTTCTATTTAGTTTATTTTTTAAAAGTCCAATATTTGTTTAAGATGCGAAGGATCTGATGGAGGAAATGAAGACGAAGAATCTGAATAAATACACTCGTATATAAACTAAATATTTTTTTTGATGTATTTCTTAATGTTGGATTGCATTTTTATTTGATTTTTAAATATATGTAGTTTTGATAAAATAAATTTCTGTGTGGACATTTATTAACCCCGCTTGGTCCAACTGTTTAATAAAGGAAGCTTGGTCCTCCTAGGGTTAGTAAACCAATTATTGAAACTAAATATTTTATCGACATAATAGAAATACAGCTTCTTGAAAAATATATTACAGTAGCAACATTTACTACAGTTATTGAATAGTATAAAGCATATTATGCGATAAATGACATCTCAATCGGTAGTTTTCATTCAATTCGAAGTACGAGTATTCTTTTCGTACTTACGACATCTGGGTGAATCTATAAATCATCTGCCTATGACGCAGTGCCTCACCCGAGCCTACATCTACGAATACCTTTCAGTGTTATCTTCTCTAGTATGAAAGACTACAAGAGGATGCTGATATTTACCTCTGTAGCAGCGCCATGACTCAGGTAACTTTTTGTGTTGGTTCCGGTGCGCGGTTACAGCTCACCCACCCATGCCACATCGTCCGTCACTTCTTCTTCCACCCTAGTCTAGTTTCTGGTAGAATAAAGTGCACGAGTTCATGCACGAATGGAATGATGGAGCATTCACGAACTGCAGGGCGACGTGACTGCCAAATAGGCTGCACAGGGGCAGCTGCACATTAATAGACGAAATCCTTGTTGTCGCTAAAAATTCTTGCTCAATGAAATTACACTTAGCTTGATAAACTTCCCCTTAACATAATATGTAGAGAGTGACGTGTTTAATAATACTTCCTACATATATTAGTACACGGCCTCTAATATGTATGTGTAGTTCAACGACCGGCAACCCTGACCTACACATTGTTTCTCATTGGTGTAGGCATTTTTTTTTCTTAGAGGGGGTGAAAATAGAATGAATGCAAATTTCCACACTCATGAAGTATTGCTCTCAGCGCGTTACCATTTTTTAGTGGGTGGCTCGCTAGTAGCCATATTTCCCACAAGAAACAAAAACAGCTAAGTAGCCGTGAAAAATAAACTTTAAAACGGAAAAATAAAATAAATATGCTTGCAATACTTGCAATTGAAATACAGTCATATTTATTGTTTAAGTAGGTACCTACCTAACCTACCAAATCGTCAACACTTAACGCCGATTTCCTTTGCCTCAATGCTTTGACAAAGATCAGAGCTTGTTTGTTAATAGGTACCTACATAACTAAACCGAGACTAAATACAACACATTTTTTAAAATAATTACAAATGCAATACATACCTACCTACCAGCTGCTCATCGCAAAGCTATTTCTAATACACACACTTCACAGCCAATCAAAATTGACCTTGAGGTATTTTACCGTCATTGTAAATTTTCATTTCATTCTTGGCTAAGTAGGTATACGGTTTTAATTTTATAAACAGTCTATAGAATTTTTTATTTTGCCCACTGATGTAAATTATTAATTTGTGATCTAGGATGGTAAGTACCTACATAAAAATAAAGTCAATGAACAATAGGTACCTACTTATGTAATAAACCTGAGAGCGTTTCCAGTTTTCGTAAATCCCAATAAAACGCCTAACTTATATCGTTGTATTTATAATCTAGCGGCCTCAAGCACTGGGATATTTTTGGATAAATTATTGGATTATTTTTGGAATTATTTGAGAAATGTCTTAAGTGGACTTCGAGCAGCCCATAAATCAACTTTTTTTTTGTTAAAGTCGGCTCTGCTGTAACCCCCACTATAAATTTTTGCCGTCAAATAATATTTGCCTTACATTTTTTAACATATCTATCCTATCCCGTAAATAAAGCGACGTCTCGTGGAAATCTGCGTTTTTCAGGTTTCATACGAAACGAACAAAAATTTTTGCTAACCGACATACTTTTCTAACTTATTTTTGCCATATTTTTGCTAACTGCCATTTTTTTATTTCGACTCTCGTAGCGGTGTATACCTACATAGGTAGGTATATAAATAATATATAGGTAGGTAAACGTCTTGCTTCGCCGTTTTGACTTTTTGTATAAGCTCCAGGATAAAAACAATTTAAAAAACGGGACTTAAAATTTACCTACCAACACTAGGAGGTACTTAGGTACCTCTGAAAGTACATAAATACCTAAGTATCTATACTGAAAATAAATAATTAGCTTATTTTTAATTACAGGACTTTTTTGTCAGAGGTACCACCTACCTACACCGCTCAGATAATAAAAATAACCGTATTATATTGTATCACAATAACATTTAAACAGCACTATATATATATATACGCGCATATCTCAACTAATGCCAATGACCGTTGCAGATTATAGAAATGAGCGCAATACCCGCAAACCCACCACTGTAAGAGATCCGAACGCTTGAGAGTCCATAGGGACTGTCAAACTAAATACAGACAGCGCGTCATTCCAATAAGTTAAGAAGAGATACACTGTATCCATCATCCAGTATTCCGTCTACGGTAGAGCGGCGTTGCCGCTATTAACTATAAAAATAAATGTTTAGTGAATTTCCATAATTTAAAGTAGACGAAAATATCTTGGGCTATAATATATTATTGTATGCACAATATTGTATGCACAATTTTTTTATGACATTCATAAATAATATATATGATTTTTATATAGTATTGTGGAATATGATAGTTTAATTGAATATTGAGAAATTTGAGAATTACATGTGGCAACTGCGCGGTATCTTATATGCGGTCAGTTAACCACACATACATATTAGATAAGCTGTAGACTCTGTTACTTCATGAAAACTAAAAATTGCATCAATTCTCAGACTCATCTAATACGATACTAAGTGAAATCATTAAATATAGATCAAAATTATATTCCGGGAGAGCAATGGTGGTGCGACACCCCGATGTGTTAACAACTTTCCATTTCTCTCGGAAATCAGCAGCCGCAGCGACCACCTGTTCGCTGATGTTCCGTATCGCCACCAGGGTCAACAGTCAAAAGCTTTGCGCTCCAACGGACGGACGATCGGCTCGATATTACACGCGAATTATTGTTTCTCTTGCCGAGATGATCAGTTATGGATATAATCTTCATCGAATTCTCCATGATGTGCATCGAGTGTCAGTCAGGCAGAAGAATTGTCAGCGTAATGACTGCTGGCGTGCATCTAAATAGTAATGAAACAATAGGTACATTTACCGGAAATTTGTGTACAAATGTTATTATTGTTGTATTTGGACAATCTGAACACATTTGCATATATATTAATTTCTGCTGTTTTTATAGTTCTTTACCGTACGACATACCATTGATAAAGCTTATAAGGCTTGCAAGTTGTTTTTTAAAGGAAGTTGGAAATGATAGGATTAATGATGTGTCTAACATAGTATCCTGAAATAATGGTAGATATTTCAGGAAGGACCGCAATATATCATAAACATCAACAATACTTAACTACAACAATTTTCTCGTCATTTTTATTTTTACTAATATGTGTTCAATGTTCAATCCTAATGCATCGGGTGCTTGTGGTGTGTTTGCATGGACCTTAGATTTCAGTTAGCCTCACAAGGAGTAATCTAAAGGAGTTAATACAACTTCTTGGAGGCCAGTGAACAGTTGCGCTCCTTGAACTTATCATTATCCTTTTCCTTTCGTCAAACTTTTCTTGCAATACGTCGACAGTTTTATGAGCAGTCTGACATGTCCCACTTTATGATTATGCATGTGTGGTTTTTACTTGTAGCAATTGATGCGTAATTACCCTATAAATTAAAATTATTTGTCAAGCAGAATAATAAGATGTGATTTACCATAACAATTTTCCAATGGAATTAATAATAATTTAGCGCTATAAAATATGTATACATTGAGTAATTAAACAGTCACTCTTTTCTTAGTAATTAGAAGCATTATTTTGTTACAAATCAAGTACATAAAATGTACTTATATATACGAGTATAGTTTCACGAGCGAGCGTAAAAACCAGTGACATTTTTCAGAGATGATTTAACTAAGACAATGCTTTTTAAGACAATGTTGTGGGGGCATGTGTAAGTGTCACCCGTGATGATTAACCCTGATAGCAGTTAGGCAGAACGCCCCCAATCTATAAAAAATATTGCACAAAATTATTATTTAATTAAGCTGCAATTGTTTCCAGTATTCGTCTAGTAGTCCACAATCATCACGACACAACGATTACTGTGTCAGCGGATTCACTTGAGACGCTTCGTACAATTATATATAACGTGACGGATGGTGATGACGTGATGCATGTCTTATTAAGAGCACTACCTTTTGGTACATCTTCATAATAACATCTAGAAATCATTCGATTTCGTCTGGTCTAGCGTCTAGATTCTGGTCTAGCGTTCGTATACAGCACCTAGAGCTGTGACCTTGAACGCTCCTTCTTACGTAGATGCCTCCTACACGATAGAAAAGACGTATAAGAGAAAACGGACTAAGTTTTACTGCATTTAGCATCCAGCAGAGCTGCCAAATAGGGCCCAGGCGATTCACACGTTAATGCGAACGTATTTTGTACGCAAAGCAGCAATCCGTGGGCTATTGAGGACACTTCGCGATGCCTAGCCATATCCTGCACCACGCCAATATGCCTATCATAATGTAATTCTCGCATACAGTACCCAGAGCTGTGACCTTGACGCTCCTTCTTACGTAGATGCCTTCTACACGATAAACGCTAGACCAGTCTGAACCTTTTTTTACAAACTACAACAGTTTAACTATCCTATATACATCATAAAACTTATTCACTCGTACCCAAGCGCAAGAACGCTACAAGTACAAGTGAGAAAAAACTATCCACCTCGAGAAACATACGTGCGGGAGTCCATCAAGGGTCGTGCCTCGCACCAACACTTCAATGTCTACGTTTCTGACTTTCCAAGCTTCCTGAATACGAAACTTGCCATGTACGCCGACGATACCGCCATATACGCCCACAGCTGGAGCAGGAAGCTGCCAACCAGTTAATAAAGGAGAGACATTAGAATTATAATAACAAACAAAATTGGGGGGTGTCAGTACAGACGAAACAACACGTAAATTGCTTGGGAGTTATTTTAGATAAAATACTGACATTTAGACAATGCATCAACGAGACGATATGAAAAGTATATTAGTTGTCAAGATATCTGTACCCATTAACGGCAAGGAATAGCAGAATAAACTGAAATAATAAGAAATTAATATACACTTGCTGCAGGCCCACGTGCTGCAGCACGTCGGCCACGAAGATAAGAAAACTTAAGGCATTAGAAAATAAATACCTATGCTTCGTCATGGACTCCAATAGATACATATCCATCAGAGACCTACACAACCTTTGTAGTTGACAACCTTCCGACATAGTACCAAGTACGGACAACATCAGAAACATCTCTCAAAAATTCTACGAATTCAAGAGGAATGATAGTCCGTTAACAAACAACATTACACGCATTAGGAGCACAACACACCTTTTAGAATTAAACACAAACTTATTTATCAAAATTTACCAATTTTCTCGCAACCTATTTAGGCCTAAATATTCTAACTATTTTAAACTTTTAAACTTTAAAACTTTTCAAAAACCTTTTAAACTCTTTTAACGTATCTTCTTCCATTCTTCCTTTTGTTTATTAGTTTTTTAGTAATTTTCAAAGTTCAAAAGTTTCAAAGTTTCAAAGTTTAGTAGTTTCAAAATTCTATAAAAATGACCAATTTTATCAATTGACATTACTAGAAATTATCTCATAGAAAAACATTTTTTTATTAAATTATAGTAACAAAACCAGTCACTTCATATTCTTTTTCCCACCGTTTCGGACCTGCATTTCAGGGGGTTTTTCATTTGGCATTTTTACCCTTAAAACAACTATCTTATCTCAAAGAGAGATTACCTACAAGTAAATGATAAGGAAATATTTACATCAAATTATCTACAACTCCATTGGACCATCTTTCAATCCAATTGCAGATAAGCCCACTTTTGCGTAAACACGATGGGCCGCGATGCCTGCTGCGCGTGGATGCTTGTCTGGAGCCGGGCATGTGGATAATCCGAGATGTCATATTGTATTAATAATTGTTAAATAAATCTTTGATTAATTGATGGATTGATTGTTTGTTTGATTGATTGATTGTATACAAATTACTTATAAGCATGTTTGTTGAGCTTTTTCAACTTCATGATTGACTTTCAGTTCTAACAGAATGAGAAGAGTTTTAAGAAGAGTTTTATGAAAGTGATTCCAGCTATAAAATATTCAATTTTCCTACTTATTATCAATATACATGCACTATACTTAAACAGGCATTAAGTATATGATATTTTAATAAGATGCTTGTAAGAACTTCCAATTGATTAATCCTTGATAAAATAGTTTGGATATTCATCGCCGAAATAAATATCTGTAATTGCATGTCTAAATGTAGCTACGGCATACAAATAACAAGCATTTTCAGAATTTATGGTGCTGCAAGTACTAGTTACCTATAATATCGAGAAGAGATTTTCACTTTCTCATTTTTATACTGTCCTGTCATAATTTATGAAACAAACTGCCTATAAAAATCAGTAATAACAGTACTGGCAATCGGCCATCCGGTTTTATTGCGGCAGTTTGTAAATTCTATCTGCATCAGCGATTTTCGCAGCAGTAACTGTAGGAAGTGCTTGAGCTGGATTATTTGAAAACATTTCTAAACTATTAACTTGTACCGTCTCTCGTTTAAGATCTCTACCTTGTGTCACGAAATGCTAGTATGTGGCGCATTTTGAATCTTAATTACGCCATGACAAGAACATTCAGCGTGTTTTTGCACCTCAGTTTCCTATTAGTATTCCCAGCAGTCACCATATAACTTTTGTTCAACATGTTTATATCATTTCAGGATCTGATTTTTAAAACACCTGACGTTACCTTGGCGACATATCTATATGAATAAACTAAATCCTACTAGGCAGGCGTTTGTACGCCCAGCCTAGTGAGTCGAGTTCTGAAATATTCGGGAATTCAGAACATTTATAACTTATGACGGAACGACGAACGACCACTCATCAGATTGATATTTCTGGAAAAATTGGTATAATTTTTTTCTTAATAAATTACTTACTCTACAGTTCGTACAATATGTATGTATAGTTGAACGACCGGCAACCCTGATCTACACAATGTTTTAATTGGCGTAAACATTTTTTTTTCTTAGGGGGGTGAAAGTAGAAGGTTTTTATATGCATATTTTCAACACCACAGCTGATATTGAATGCAAGTTTCCACACCACTCATGAAGTATTGCTTTCAGCGCGTTACCATTTTTGAGTGGGTGGTTCGCCAGTAGCCATATTTCCCACAAGTAACAAAAATAAATATGTACAAAACAGCTAAGTAGTCGAGAAAAATAAACTTTAAAACGGAAAAATAAAATAAATATACTTGCGATTCAAATACAATCATATTTATTGTGTAAGTAGGTACCTACCTAATCTACCAAATCGTTAACACTCAACAGAGACAAAGATTATTAACAGACAAGCTTTGACAAAGATCAGAGCTTGTTTGTTAATAGGTACTTACATAACTAAACCGAGACTAAATTCAACACATTTTTAAAAATCATTACAAATGCAATCATTACAAAATGCACTACATAGGTAGGTATATAAATAATATATTAGCAATTCCCGCGAACACGCCACTGTAAGATATGCGAACCTGATCCTATTTGATCCGAGAATCCGATCCCAATCCGAGAGATACGATTCCAATAAGTTAAAAAGAGATACACTGTTTGAATATTCGTTATTGGAAAGGTCGTGGTTTGGCGTTGCCGCTTTTAACTATAAAAATAGATGTTTACGTAATTGTCATATTTAAAGTAGACGAAAATAAATGTAAAAACGTAACATCTTGGCCTATAATATATTATTGTGTGCACAATTATTATTTAATAACATTCATAAATAATATATACAACTTTAATATAGTATTGTGGAATTTGATATTTTAATTGAATACTCAGAAAATTGAGAATTACATGTTGGTAACTGCGCGGTATCTTATATGGGGTCAGTTAACTATACATACATATTGAATGAACTGTACTAATATTTTTGCGGTATTATTTAAAAATATTAGAGCAATTTTGTTGTATTACAGCTCTGTTGTTGCTCTTCGAATGCAGTTTTGTACTATAAGTGCTGTCAAAGTGCTATTTCACCTCACGAATAAATTGCTGGTAAAAACATTGGTCTTGGAGCTTAATTATCTTACCATCTTTATTTTGTCATAGTTGCTTTCATGCTGTAAAGTATCAATGTGCACTAATATGTTAGCAACTTGTAGAGAACAGTCAAATGGAATCCAGGAAGATGTACCCAGTATCTGTTTAACATTTAAAAGTATAGACTCGTGCATCTTGTTTCGTATATTGCGGTAATTATTTAAACTTTTCGCACGGTTACTACACCCACAAATCGTTTTCCGTGTTTGTCTTCAAATGTGAAAAGGATTACGTGAAAGTTTAGGATCACTTGTATTGACAACAAATATCTTGAAAATGGATAGCAAATTTATAAGGTATATAGGTAAAATGGAAAATATTTATATTTTTCTTATTTTGAATTAAAATCTACACTTTACCTCATGTTGAGTTCAAAATAGACTTATTATTCAAAATTATATTACATGCATTAACGATTTTTAGCTTAAGCTCAAGAAAATTTGTATTTATTGATAAAGCTATAACTCTTCAAAGATTGTCTTAATATGTGAAAATTTTATTGGCCATAAATTTATTCTGAAAGAAAATAGATTGCAAAGCATTTAACTAATACATCAATCTATTTTAAAAAAGTTTTATATTATGATGAAACATCGACATTAAAGAAAGAACAAGCCTAAAATAACCTACGACAAACTATCATAACTTATTGTTAATTCAAAATCTTTAACGAATAATATCTAAAATATATTCAGAAAGAAGCAATATTGTTATTTATTCTAACAAATTCAATATTAGAAATTGTGGTTTTGTTATTACCTTATTAAAATGTAAATCCTTTTATATACAAACACTCACGCAACACGCACTTGGATGTCAATGTTATCGACCTCTGTTGGCGATATAGTGAAACTGCAATGTCATCCTCTGCTATGGGAACTGCAATGGCGTCTTCGCTGTAAGAACTGCCTCTATAATCACTCTTACGGGAAAATGAGGAACAATGTCTCGTAAAACTATTGGAACATATACTAACTTTCCGATTGTATTCTCTTGAAAATGTTTATCAAGATGCGACGAAAACGGCTGTAGATCGATTTAGAATACTTTTACTATTCTATAATATAATATATATCTATAATATATATCTATATATCTATAATATCACTAATTTTCTTCACAGAGTATTTTGGAAACACTAGTAATTACTATTATACATAAATTATGATGATTTACTTGAATATTATTAACAAAATTATTTAATTTTCGCACAAATAAATAACACGCGGCGACCGTTCAAGTCCCTTTGGCGGATGTCTTAGACTTCCTTGGTTACTAGCTTTTAAAACATTATAGTTACTTGTCAACCAATCACGTAACACTATTATTTATGAATTTAATCACTATGAAGTTCACTATGAATTACATTTTAAAACATTTCACATATTATTTCTACAATCTTTGAGCCGCTGTATGCTTCTTATATTCACTATTAATGTATAATATCATTTTATTGTAGTTAAGCGTACGTTCGAACACTGTGTTCTGCTTCCAGATTGAAAGCCTCGACTACCACTTTGGTGATGTATTATATTTTAATATTAAATAAATCATAATATGATATGTCTAAAGTATTATTATGGTCGATTGATTTTTGTGGTGATTTTTAAATTAGTTATTATTAATATACCGCTTCACCAATCAGCGTTTGACTATGTGGACTATGTGGTGAGATGTTCTGTCTTTGTTTTATTAGGTATATAATTGTACTCTAGCATGTCTTATGTATACTGTCTGGTGTATTTACTGTGTAGCTAGGTATATTGTGATTCTTTGCGGTTGTTAATTATATTAGGGCTATTTTCTCATTTATCTGAATATATTGTGAAAGTATGAATTTATGAAAATTTATTTAAATGCCACACTTCCTTCTTCCCTATTGATTCCTCTGTTTGATGAGCGCCAGTAGTTCTATGAACACTAATTTCTATTTAACTAGAAGGATGACTTGAGACATGAGCACTCTTTAGGCCTAGAGGGGGTCCAATTAGGTTTAAATAAATTTCTATGCAAGAATATTTTTAAAATGAAGTTACTTTTCAAAATAGTGAATGTTACGGTATTGTAATATTTTATTAATTAAATTTTAGAGAAGCTCAAATGTCGTAGTCTTAAATTGTTTCCTGAAAATTTTTTAAAGAACAAGAAAGTGAATCTGATTGTATAGTAGTGTTTAGAAGTAACATCTGCAAATTTAAATTGCCTATAGTAGCTTTAGAACAACTAAGTACGCTTTTATTGCACATTCTAGGTGAATTGGAAAATATATTTCGGAACGCAGAGAATAATCTCGATACATCTAAAAGCTGCAAAATTAATACCGCGGAATCATCATCCATTCTGTTAACAAAGTGAAGTTTCATCTGCCAATTTCAAGTAACCACAAAAGTTAAGAACTAATACCTACGGGACACAGGAACAAATACAGAAATTGTTTGCAAAAACTAATGTGGGAGTTTAGAAGGTAACAATAAACAAACAGAGCATTGTAATATTGTTATTGGATACATTGCGGTAAACATATATGTTCAGCTAGCTATAAATATATGTAAACTAATATAAAAACTAATTATTCCATCACACTGGCGAGGCCACTGTTACTTTCTGAAGGGTACATACTATTAGAGGCACAGTCGAGGAATAAGTGTTTGACCTGAATTTTATGTCGCATATTATGTTATCAAGATATATGCGAGCTACTTCACGGTCTTTACTTATGAAAATGGTCTTCATCGAGAATCAATTACCTCAGTAGGTATTCGACATGAACAATTTCTTTTGTTTAAATAATATTGTCTATTTAATGATTTATTGGCGCGTTATTGGCAGTTTTTCACGTATTCTTCAAAAAGTGAAATAGCAGGTTGAATTTTTTTATATCAAAAAGGGAAAAAACTGCATATATTCAATATACGTTAAATAAAAATAAAAATAACTAAATAACTGGGGTAATATGAGTAACAAAAAGCGAAATACTTGTAATTTACTACAACTATAACTTAGTATGATATAAATATTTTTTTTTTAAATATTGCCAGGGGTACTTATGTAAATACTAATACTCTAGATTATTACAAAAGCCATAACTATAATAACAGTTTTAAATTTAAATTTCAAAATATAACATCAGCCCGATATAAACAAGGTTATTAATACTATAAAAACGGAAGATACAGGGATATATAGCGTCAGCATAAAAGTGATAAAGACGCTTTTACCATATATTATAGATGTAGTAGTACTATAGATGTATATCATAAACACATCTTTAAATACTGGTGTTTTTCCAAATATCTGGAAGCATGCTGTAGTGATACTTTGTCCCAAATTGGAAAATGCTATAAATTTAACTGACTAAAATATACAAAAAACATAGTTATGCATAGTGATTAAATATAAATAATTTCTGCAGAGGAGTTTTATAATTATTGATGAAATGTTATCGACTGTAGAGGAAGTATACGAATTAATAACGCTAACTGCTACAACGACGGCACCAATACGGTCGCCACGTAATACATTATCTCTTTAAATTTCATAAAATATAGTGTAAAAACCAGTAAATGTTAAAAAGTTTGTACATAATAATAATAGTATACGTTACATGAACAATTTAAAGAATAAAATTGGAAAAGTTGTAAAGTAATAAGTATATACGGGAAGAAAATACGTGTCTAGCATATTCTAGATATATACAACAAGACGTTCACGAGGATTTAAGGTATATTTGCAAGCTTGCAAAGTATCGAGTAAATATCAACATAGCAGGACGTTATTTTCATATAAAAACGAGGATAATTGCTACACGTTGTGTGTAAAGTATCATCAGCTGTTTTATTCATCGAGAAAAAGGAAGTACGAGATTGCAGTTGTAGCATTCCACCAACAGAGGACCATAATTGGTGAAAGTGTCGTTCGTGGGTGCAAGTGTTGATTAATTTTTGTATGCTAATACCAAAGGAATAACTTTTATAACAAGGTAATAACAATACACAATTTCCTTTATATATTCTGACCATTTAAGTTTTAGTAATTTCTTTGTTCGACCAGGATTTTATATATTCCATGTCCTTTTTAGTATTTAAGTTAAGATAGGTATCGCAGGTAGAATAAGACTAGTTAAAAAATTTACATTTGCTCTTCATCTACAGCCAATGGCTATTTAAAATAAACATTTATATTGATTTAAAAGTTAAACAAATATCTTTTCTTGCAACGACAATCACAAAATTTAACACTAATTGCTTAATACAATCATTTTTGTAAATTATCCCCTAATAGCATATGTATAAAATAGCCACTTCAATTTAAAAATAATTAACTATTTAAAGTCATTTTAACATTGATTAGTCTAATTTGAACCTCACCTGAGATAAGTTTGTGTGCTCTGATTTTACGTAGTGTGAAAACTTTAAGTGATATTTTTTTTATTATCCAAAATCTTTAAAAAGTTCAAAAGTGATTAAAGTACCAAGAAAAATATATAGAAATTCAAGATCACAGGCTTGTGAACTGGCGCCCATTCAAATGAATATCAATTTGGAGAATAAGAATTTCAAAAATCATTAGGTTACATGCAAGGTTATTAGGCATATCTATCTATATACGTTTCTCATATCTTAAAAATTTCTTATATATCTTAAATATTACATGGAAAGTGATGAAGAAACCACATCAGATAGTGAAGAAGATGTACCAATTCAATAAGATGAATAGGAAACAAGTACAACAAAGGATA
The DNA here is from genome assembly GCA_964058915.1 of Tetropium fuscum. NCBI lineage: Eukaryota > Metazoa > Arthropoda > Insecta > Coleoptera > Cerambycidae > Tetropium > Tetropium fuscum. Next base: position 247,302 of record CAXKVY010000236.1, read on the forward strand.
AAATCAGAAAATGGAAGAAGGCCCTAAGGAGTGGAAAAGAAACAAAACAAAATTATTAGGACGGATTTATTAATCCGGACGGTAATTTATTAATCATATGATATTGCACATATCCGTTTAATTTCAATGTTTCTCATTGTATTGTTCTTCATAAGTTGAGATGCGCTTTACTGCGGCTAACCATAGTAATAAACACATAAGTTCATAGAAACAGCAAAGAAATACTACTTTCACGATCGTTAAGGAGATATAGCCCCGGGTTCCGACTTCACTTTTAGTTCTCTTCATAAGGTGCAACGGACTCTTATTTATATCTTCTTAGACTTTTTGTTCCAGGTCACATAGTAATCGTGTTAAAGGTTAAATGATTCATAAAATTATTATATGAATTTATCTAGACATATTTAATTTTTGAGAACAAAAACTACCTGTTAAATTATCTCCTGGGCATAAATAATAAAATTCTTATGATGAATTTAGTTAAATATACCCATCATATTGAAAAATGTCTTAGTTTAGTAAATTAGTGGCTTGAGAACTTTGCATGTGAATATACAGCTGTAGGCTACGGATTTTAGAGTATGGGCTGTGGATTATAGATGAACATGTAATTTGAGGTATTAACATATTTGTAGTCGGCTATGTAGTTTTAGGCATATATAGTTTGGAGGTGAGAAAGCGAAAAAAAAATTTCCTTCGGTTGGTATGTCAAATTCTACAGAATTTTTTTATGTTCCCTCGCACGTGGTTTATTTCACGATTAGATTCACAGCATCATGCATCGTATACATAATACTATATGATGTGCACTGGGTAGTGTTTGCCAGCAAAGTATATATCAGTATTAATCAGACACACCGATCTCTCACCCCTAAGTTTCGATATTTTCGCTAAGGAAGTCCGCGCAACGTTGGATCTTACGTGCCCCTGTGTATTTCGAGAACCATATCTTCCCTTGTCATAGGTAGTTGTTGAAACACTAAATTTCTCACCCTCCCTCAAAGATAACAATCTAGTCAGTTAAGGTCAGGTGAACTGGCAGGCCATGGAAATAAACGTTTAATATGACAGCCAGAGGGCGTCTATCTTACAAATTTGAAAATAATTTTCAGCTATTTATCTGGTCTACTTTAGGTAGAATTTTTCCCCTACTTGCTATAACATGCAGTTCCTGAGATAAGGCGATAAGTTATCCAGGCGTCAAGTGATTTATATTATTAAACATTCACGTTTTATCCAATTTCTTTGATCTATAAGCATCAGGGTGGCATGTAGTCACATAGCTGTAAAACTGTGTAATTATGCAGCAATCTAATTTTCTAGGTATCCATTAATCAATTGTTATACGATTGGATCTCTTAAACAGGTATTTGTCAGCAAATCAACCATATTATAAACATTGTAAACTTATGTTGGGAATGAAATAATACTCTAAGAGCTGGCGGAGGTACTACGATAGTACCTCATATTACACTTAGTATCTCTGACTGAAATTTTAACAGGTGGTTGGGGAGACCACCGTGAAGTGCCATCTTCAAGATTTTTGTTCAAAACCCCTGCAAACGACACGTCAGATAGACTCCGAAATGAAAAAATTTAGCTCAAAATTTCCGCCGATTTCCCCCCACAAGATTTCGGACAGCCTCAATGTTGGCTTCGGTAACACTTGCTCTGGGCCGGCGAGCGTGGCTTTCATTCTCAACCTTTTCACGGCCTCCAGAAAATTCTTTGTGCCACGCAAACACACGGGTTCTTGACAGATTGTTGTCCCCAAATTGTGCCTGTAACCGCTTCAATATTTCAATCGGATTCACCCCCTCCTTGGCCAAAAACGTAATGATTATCCGTTGCTCCACGGAGATATGCACTTCCGTCTCACTCATGGTTCTGTTTCATACTAAAACGACTCGAGCGAATTGCAGTTAGTTCTCCCCTCTCCCTAACAGTACAGGCCAGTGGCGCATCAACTCCTTTTAGGTCTTGAACACCTCAGTAATTAAAAAAATCTGTCCCGTTTATATTTGATACACTCTAGTAAATCGTCAGACGCCTAGATCGCTGCCAAAGCGGTGTCGGATGCCCCAAACTTGTCATTTAGAAAAAAAAATTTCTAAGCTCCGTCTGATGTTTTAATATATTGCAGCAGAGACCATTCTAAGCATAAATTAAAATCGTCAGAGGAAAATGCCGCTGCAGAATCCCCCGAAATCCCCCAGACGCCTCAAAAATGAAAAAATGTTTGCTCAAAAAATTATCATACCTCAAACTCACAGCTCAAAATTTGCACATTACAAAAATACGAAAATAAAATATCTTTCTTCCTAAATAAATTTACAAATCGAACAAAAAAATATATAATAGTATAACTACATCTTTCCTCTTTGATAATAAATAATAGTTGCTTGAAACCTCTTGCATATTCATTTTGGATAGTTATAACAAGATTAATATTTTTATTTTATTCAGACGAAACATCATTTACTTTTTATGTGTTTGTGCTAGAAACTTTACTCTTAAATTGACTTTATTTTATAGCTTTTATATAAATAAAATGTTTCCATAATATTATATGATGTGCATAATATTATGTGATGTGCACTGGGTAGTATTTGGCAGTACCACTTTTTGCATTTTGTCCACGAGGTCCAAAATCATGGGCAAATAATCGATTTTTTTTCGAAATTTTTCTCTCCGAGGTGTGAACACCCTTCAAAACCTTTTCCAACCTGTTCTCCAAGATGGAAAAGTACCAACATCCAATTGATAGACAGACACATGATAGACAGATTGATAGACATACACATTTTGGAAATTTTTGAAGGGTGGTCAAAACTTGTGTAAGAGATTACCAAATACATATCAGTATTATTCAGACACACCGATCTCTCACCCCTAAGTTTCAATATTTTCGCTATGGAAGTCCGCGTAGCGAACAAAAAAATATATAACAGTATAACTACATCTTTCCTCTTTGATAATAAATAATACTTGCTTGAAACCTCTTGCATATTCATTTTTGATAGTTATAACAAGATTAATATTTTTATTTTATTCAGACGTACCATCATTTACTTTTTATGTGTTTGTGCTAGAAACTTTACCCTTAAATTGACTTTCTTTTATAGCGTTTAGATCAACAAGTTAGTATTTCAATATATTAATAAAATGTTTCCCATTCAAATATTACGGATCCATTTTACACGTTCCTTTGGATGCCTAAATTGCCTAATACCATCGAACGTTTTGTGGTAAAGTAGGGTCAACAATAATTTTTGAAATAGAAGTCATACAGTTAGTCTTTAATTTAGTGTATTATTTTGATGGGTTTTGTGTTAAAATTGATTAGTTATTAGTATTCTATCAAAACATAAGAACTTGTTGAAAGAACGCCCCTGTTGAATGAAAAAGCCGAATGACGATTTTGGCTTGCTGTAAGAAAAGTTATACTGCCCCGATCTCCCATTGCCGCAATTGTGGGTATCCTTTGAAATTTTTTTCTCATATTCGATGTTACAAACAGTAATAATTTTTTTTTAAATAACAACTTCGGGGCATCTGACACCCTTTTGGCAGCGACCAAGGCGTCTGATGATTTACATACGTTATTTGTGACCCTCTAATAGGTAATGTGCAAATTTTCAGCCTGAAATGTGATCATTTTTTGAGCAAAAATATTTTAATTTTTGAGTCGTTTGGGGTATTTCATGGGGACAGCTGCATTTTCGTCTCACCATTTTAATTTATGCCTAGAATGGTCTCTGTTGCAATATGTTAAAACGTCAAATGGAGGTACGAAAAAAATATTTTTTTTAAGTACATGACCACTTGAGCGTCTGACACCTTTGGCAGCGACCTAGGCATCTGAGGATTTCCATACGTTATCTGTGACCTTCGAAACAGGTAATGTGCAAATTTTCAGCCGATATGATAATTTTTACCATTTTTTTTCATTTTTGAGTCGTCTGACGTATCCTTTGTAGGGATTTTGAGCAAAATCCTTGCAGGTGGCACTTTCATGCACTTGGAGGGCAGATGATCCCTCCAACCACGTCTAAAAATTTCAGCAGGAGTTACTATCGTAGTACCACCGCGGCCGCCAGCTCTCCGTCAAGAATAGGTTTCAATTCTATAAATTAATAACAAACCGCAAGTGATTGATTGCTGCCAATTGCTAAGAAATTCCTTATATTTACATCTATCAACATCCTGCAGCTACATAAATCATATTTCAAGGATGGACTGAGCTATTTTGACCTACATCCAACAGAGCGCCGGCTTTACCTTCGTAGACATTATTAATCAAAATAATAATTACGAGCAAACCGTTCCCTTATTTTAATAAAAACAATGCAACTCTCTCGCTATAAAATTAATATTATTGTAAACATATAATAATATATTAGAGGGAAAGTAGCTACGGATCATAAATCACTTTTCTATCGTCCACCTGCTCAGGTAACTGTCTAAACCTAGTTGCGGCTACGCCATATTTGGTAAGCACGCACTATATTTCCATCGAGCATTCGCTGTCTATCGAGCACATTTGTCATGTTCAGGATAATTAAATTTCAAATATGATTATTTTGCAACGAACTTACAATACACGAATTGCCATTCGTAAAAAAATATGGGTTGCTTATATTTTATCTGCTATACAAATATTATTGCTTGTTATGAATATTATGTCTGAATCCCGTCAAACATCTATTACATATTTTTTTAATGGTTCTCATGTGTCGGTTCCCATAAAACGAAATATGACAAAAGTAACACTGTGTAATCGTACCATTTTCCATTTTGTACATAAGTTATTATTTTGTTAAAATTATTATGTGATGCTCTCACCGCGGTGCGATATTTTCTCGGGCGCCAGTCAGTACTTTTTCACGTACAGGCGCCACTTTATACTGTAGCGTGATTATATCTTATACTCGTATAACTGCAATGGAGAAGACAGTACGATCCAGGGGCACGTCATTAACAAAGAATAGAAATATTTCTATTCTTTGTTCTAGAATAGAAATATATAACAGGAGGAAACACTAGAAGATTCTCTATAAATTTTTTCGATACGTATATAATAATAATATTAATAATAATAATCGTTTTTATTATAACCCAAATTACATAAGTGATTTATTTTATTATAATTATATACAATTGGGGTATAAAGGACAGAGTTCAGAGAATCTTAAAGGTTCTCTGTTCTTCCACTCAACCCAGAAAAAGAGAATGTACCTATTCATGCAACCTAGACATAATTAATTTAGTTATAGGTTAATATATAAGCAATTAGTTAATTTAATCATTTTAGACGCAGCAACAACCTATATGATAAAACTTTAACTAAAAAATATATTACATATTATGTTTTGTAAAAAGTATTTTTTAAGGCGTGTCTTAAAACTTGTGTATGGCAGTATCTTGAGATCATCAGAAATGGAGTTGTAAAGAGAAGCTATGCGATATGAGAATCCAGAACGAAATTCGCTAGTCTTGTGCTTTGGGATGGTAAGCGTTGATTTGTGCCTTATATTAATGTTATGCACATCTGTTCTGTAGGTAATTTTATTGTACAAGTTACAAGTAAGGGGGTGACTTAGTTAATAGCATTTTGTGAAAAAAGCAACAGCTGTGGAAAAAGTTTCTAGTTTTGATATTAAGCCAACCAGTTTCCCTAAGACTCGAGGATTCGTATTTTCTAATTCCACAAATTAGTCTAATACAACTATTTTGTAACCGTTGTAATCGCTGGGCATCGACTTGACGTAGGAAAGGGTAATATACAATTGAGGCATAATTTATATGCGACAACACAAGAGCTTCACATAACAACCTTTTTGTTTTCTTTGCTAACATATCCTTACTTGCATAAATTAATTTTAGATTAGCAAAAGATTTCTTAATAATATGGTTAATATGTTCTGTAAATTTTAATTTTGAGTCTAAATATAGACCTAGATTTTTTGTTACATTTGTTACTTCAAGGTGGTCGTTTTTTATATTAATATCAACCCGTTCCACACACCTTTCTCTTGCTTGTTTCCTACCAAATATCGTTACTTTGGATTTCGATGAATTTATTGATACATAAAACATAAATCATTTGATAACTCAATGAGTGATGATAAATCTCGATTAACTCGGTTACAAGCATTTTCAATGTCATCTTCTTTAAATTAATAATACAGCTGAGTATCATCAGCATAAAAATGTGATTTGCAAGTCTTGAGAGCATTTTGAAACTCAGCTGTGTATAAAATAAATATGAGAGGGCCCAATATCGATCCTTGTGGGACACCTTGACTTACTCGTAATATATCGGAGTTTTTATTATTAACAGTAACTTTTTGACATCTGCCAGTAATGTATTGATTCATCAACTCAATTGATTTTGGACAAAATCCAAAGTAATGTAATATTGCCAGCAGTAGCCCCTGATCTATGCGATCAAATGCTTTACTATAATCTAGTAATACTAATATAGTAATGTCATTATTATCTGATGACTGAACAATATCATCTACTACTTTAAGCAATGAGCTTGTCGTACTATACCCTTTGCGAAAACCAGACTGATTTGAAGGTAATATATTATTCAATGCCACGTGCTCCCTAATTTGTTGGTTCATAATTATTTCACTTACTTTAGACATAGCTGGTAATATACTGATTGGTCTTAGGTCTGTCAAATCTGAGACATTTTTGGTAATGGTATTATTTTAGAAATAGATGGATAAACATCATTCTCAAAACAGCAATTGATAATATGCGTTAACAGCGGCAGAACATACGGACACACATATAAAAGCAGTCCAACTCCAATACCGTCGACACCAACTGCCTCAGATTTAACAGATTTTAGTGCTAGGTATATTTGATATTCGGTAACCATTTTAAAGGTGAAAGTACCGGTATTACATCTGATATTATTATTGTAGAATTCAATAGTTTCTTCGTTAACACTAAAATTGTTGTGTAAAACAATTGACTGAAGGAACTACACCAGATGATAACTGGATGATATAACAAACATTATGCCTCCCCTAGCATATATACAAAAAAATATTGTGTAAGAAACCAATACATTTAATATAAATGTATTGTTTCTATTCGATACAACAATGAACTATTTGTATAATATTATCAATGTCATTAGTACTACACACATTTTAAATTATATATAGATATGTTCTTATGTACATACTATTTATTAACCGAAGGAGAAAGGTGAATTGATACCGAGATCTGCAAGACACAATTTCTCAATAGTGTAATTTTAGCAGGTGCAACAACAATAGCTTTTCGTATCTCTTATTAAGTGGATATTATAACAGTCACGACTTTTAAATTGTAGGTGTTACAATGCTGTTCTCTTGTTAAGTATCGTACACAGACAAGGTGAATGCATCAAACAAATTATGACTCAAGCTTTATAAGCAGTATACTTTTTGTTATAGCAGGTCAGTCGTATGAGACCAACTTAGCCGATAAACCGATAAACCGGAAATTTATATTTTAAAAAATCACCATAAGTCGTGACGAGGGTGCTAAATAACCTTATATTTATTGGCAAGTAAATTGACATAAAAGTTTTAAATCGGAATCGACCGATAGCTATATTGTAATCGGCACACAATAGTCCATTTGGAAAAATTAATTTAAAATATTTTTTATGGGATTCGAGTACCTAGATGAAGGTAGAACATATAAATAATAATAAACACAAATGGGAAGGGTACAATTTTTAATAATAAATTTAAGGCTAGGTTAATTGTACTTCACTGTATACTTCACTGTATGCTTCATTTTTATTTTTTTTGTTGAATATTTTAGAGTCTGGACAAATTCCGGTATCATAAAATTACACACAATCACATGATCACATAATCACATGACAGTTCTACATATTAATATATTTTCTACGTCTAACGGTACTATTGAAAAACAGAACCAACAATTCATAATAAACCACCGAGAATATTTCAAGAGCGAATAAGAAAATAAGGAACAATAATGAACAAAATAATGATTATCATATATCTAAGAAAAGTAGTTGTTCTAATAGATTCTATAAGATTTTACGCATTTTAAGGTTTAATATCCTCTAGATAAATATATGCCTAATGCTTTTGTATACAAATATGTTCAAATAGAACAAATATAAATAGTAGAGTCGGTTCGTGTTTTCTATGAAGTTGAGATCCGTCAAAACTAATGTCACATAAGAGTGTCACTGTGTGTCACATAAAAGTGTCACTATGAGAATGATGAAGTATTAATACGAAATTTCAAGTATAAATTATCAACTAAACAAATCGTACATCACTCTGAAGATCCTTAATGAAAGTGAAAGAACTTGTACAACTTCTAAGTCATTCGTTTCCGTATATATGTCGAGATATAAAACTGGCAAGAGTTTTTTTGTGATTTTCTTCTTCTCACATTATATATATATATATATATATATATATATATATATATATATATATATATATATATATATATATATATATATATATATATATATATATATATATATATATATATATATATATATATACACTCCCCGGCACAAAATTCCGTCACCCTAAAATTTTGCCCAATTTTGATGTTTTATAACTTTTTTATTTTTCATCTGATTTTCATAAAATTTTTACCAGTCTGTAGATCAGTTCATTGTGTGTCTTTTTAATTATTGTAATAAGTCATATTTTTCGTCCAGGCAATATTATACAGGGGTAAATCAAAGTGTTGTTTTTTGTCGTAAACTCAAAACACCCTGTGGAAAAATTGAGGCGAATAATTTTGTTTACAAACTGTTTGCTGCCATCTTAGACGTATTGTAAACATTTTGTTTTTTGATTCATCCCATTATCTCATTTCTTCTGCGAGCAGCAAAATTTTAAATGAAACGCTGATTTCAAGCTTATTTTTATTAACAAAAACATCCACTAGGTATATCACAAAATTAATTAACAAAGACAAATTTTAATAACGTGTATGTCCTCCTCTCGCAGCAATGACAGCTTGCATTCTTCGTGGCATCGAATTAATAAGATTACTTATTCTGTCTTGAGGAATAGCCTGATATTCTTCTGTCAGCGCCAGCCGTAAGTCTTGCAAGGTTAGTGGTTGCACAGGACGGCGACGGAGTGCTCTTTTAAGAACATCCCAAAGATGTTCGATTGGGTTGAGATCCGGGCTACATGCGGGCCAGTCCAATCTTGGAAGTCCAACCTCATCCAGATATTCGCTCACTACCCGTGCAACGTGAGGTCTAGCATTATCATGCATTAATGTAAATTGGTTCCCAATGAAAGGAGCAAATGGAACAACAATTTCTTGGAGGATTTCCTCAATGTAACGGTGGGCGGTTAGTGCTCCATTTTCAACAAATACAAGGTCAGTACGTGCATCGGTAGAAATACCCGCCCAAACCAAGACTGAACCACCGTAATATTGCCGTCGCTCAGATATGATGCAGTCTGCATATCTTTCATTTCTACGTCTGTATACCCGTTCACGACCATCCGGCGACCTTAAACAAACCCTGGATTCATCTGTGAATAGTACGTTTCCCCACTGTTCTACAGTCCAGTCAGCATGCGCTCTTGCAAATCTCAGTCGGTGTTGTCGATGCCGAGGAAGCAATTTTGGACATACTGCTGGCCTTCGTGAATGCAATCCTGCTTCTAACAATCTTCTACGTATCGTTCTTTCACTTACACTTACTCGACGTACCATTTGCAAGTCATTTTTTAGATACACAGCAGTAGCTCTTCGATCTCTTAAAGAACTCATAATGACAAAGTGATCATCAGGTTGAGTGGTCATTCTCCTTCTGCCAGAGCCTTGCCGCCTAATAAAGTTTCCCGTCTGTAGATACCTATTCCAAACATCACAAACTGTAGACCGCGCAATATTCCCAGAGTACGGGAGACATAACTCTTATTGCGGCCATCCTCTATTAAGGCAACAATTCTACCTACGTCTGCTGTAGTTACCATGATGACAACACACTAAATTAACTGTACTGTCAAATATTCTGTCACAATAACCGCGTATTTAGCCAACGTCGATGTTTTCTAATTAAAAATGATAAAATTAACAGCGTTTCATTTAAAATTTTGCTGCTCGCAGAAGAAATGAGATAATGGGATGAATCAAAAAATAAAATGTTTACAATACGTCTAAGATGGCAGCAAACAGTTTGTAAACAAAATTATTCGCCTCAATTTTTCCACAGGGTGTTTTGAGTTTACGACAAAAAACAACACTTTGATTTACCCCTGTATAATATTGCCTGGACGAAAAATATGACTTATTACAATAATTAAAAAGACACACAATGAACTGATCTACAGACTGGTAAAAAATTTATGAAAATCAGATAAAAAATAAAAAAGTTATAAAACATCAAAATTGGGTAAAATTTTAGGGTGACGGAATTTTGTGCCGGGGAGTGTGTATATATATATATATATATATATATATATATATATATATATATATATATATATATATATATATATATATATATATATATATATATATACGAATGTAATAAAAATTATCTAAAATGTTGAGAATGAACAAGATATTATTTTACCTCATGATCTCACTATCCGATGAGTTGGAAATAATGTATACTAACCGAAGCAATATTTGATTTATCTAGTGTAAACGAGTTTCATAAATCTAGCAACTGTTTTCTCAGAAAAGGAACTAAATTTATTACCTCTGGAGGTAATAAGCGGGTCCAGGTGAATTTGAGCCCACAAAGTAACAATAAAACAACATGTAGATTTCTTAAATAATTTTTTATAACTTTTTCAAAAGGTGATTACGTAAGAGGAAAATTAGAAGGTAAGCTATGTGGTCCCGAAATTAAAGCTATTCATTATAAGGAGTTCTCGTCATGCTGAATCACTTTGAATGTCAGAGATTAAGACCATTCATTAAGAAACAATTATTATGAAAAAAGACGATCAATCATTGAGAATTTTGAGCTGTAACGCAAAGGAAGCTATTATAAATATAGTAGCTAGCTTATATCGTATTAAAATATTGGCAAATTTTATTTGCCTTAAATTATATTTTAGTCACAACGTAATTATAACCGTAAATGCTGTATATACAATGAAAATAATAATAATTAATTATTCTCTAAAATGCCTTTCCTGTTTGCAATAAGAATGGTTTCAAAGTTATGTAATACTTAATTACATTGAACTGTTCTATATCATGCAATTTTTAAAAACAAGTGGGGTGTTGATGATGCGTAGAGTGTGGCAAGGTAAATTCTGCTTTTAACTCTTCTCTTTTAACTCTTACCACACAATCGGTTCTGCTTACCACACAATCGAAAACAGATTTATCCTAGGAAAATGCGCTCCGAAGACATTTCACAGTATCTAATAGCAGTGCGATTCCCGTGTTCAGTACGCGATAGGGCATTAGACAGTGATATGATCGCGCAATGCTGCGCCGAACCGTGATGTTTGACAGGAGCAGTACGAGATTAATTAGGACTATAATAAAAATCGGTTGATATCCGCTAATGTCAGCTACTAGCTGAGACGAAGAGCAAAAGTTAAACCAAACCCTTGACATTCAAAAGGTAAAGGGCTAAAGGGCTCGGGAGTGGTGGTTCTCGCACTATAATGCAAACTTCTAACATATATATCTCCATTAATTTAAATCAAACAAATAGAAAATAATCCACAATATATATATATATATATATATATATATATATATATATATATATATATATATATATATATATATATATATATATATATATATATATATATATATATATATATATATATATATATATATATATCGTAGCAAAAGTTGGGCCTATCTAACAGCTAACTCAGCCGTTAACCGCAGCCAGAAGTGAAATGTCAAGGATTTAAAACGCTGAAAGCGAGACTATAATAGGACGAACCGTCCTGAAACAATGTATATTTTTATCGGTGCCCCTTCATATCTCAAGAGCATTATGTGTAGATCATTTTCAGACTTCTGATGCTAAGTGCCCCATCCGATACTCATCCTCGTGCTATTGTCGAGAAAATTATAATGATTAATTTTATTTTACAAGCCGGTCTGAGGAAAAAGTTTCACTGCTGTTCGCGGAACACGTGCAGTTATTAACTCCAACCTTTAGGAAATATGAAAAATGCCATTAATCATTTCATTAATAATGATGTTGCGTACTCTTGCCCGGTACGCGCCGGCGGCGCATTATATTTACCAAACGTATAACAAATTTGATATATTAAAATAGATTATCTATTACGTGGATTTTTTTCCATCGATAGTATCGATCTGCTCTGTTATAGCTTTCATCTCAGCGGGGCGTTGCCTTCACTGCCGTGATTTATCATTCTCCTTAATTCTATTACATGCATACCGTCAATATATCGTGTGGATACTACTTATGGAATCAATCCAGCAATTCGAAAACTAATGATTTTAATGCCATCTAATTCGATGTATGTATTTTTTTACAGAATGTGTTACTTTTGTTATTTTTGGATATAAACTTTGAAGGTCTTTGCAAGAAACCCATAGGTACTTAATATATTGAATACTTTCTGAGATTTTGAAAATGTACCCTGTATTATTGAATAAAATGTACAATATGCATTTGTAATACTTTTTGAAAGGGGAAATATTAGAACAGGTCAATCTGTAAAAAATAGAATGCACGCTCATGATACCCAATATCCACAAAAACTCAACATTTGGGCAGGCAAAATTAATTATCGTGTATCATTTTCGATAATCTTCTGGACAAAGATACTTAGAACTTTTTAATTTTATAATAATATCCAAATCCAGAACATTCAGATATTCCGAATGATAGCATCTGGTGCCAATTGGATTGGCAGCTCATTAGGCACATCTAGCTCCCGAAAAATATATAGATGCAGTTTATCATAGCCGATGGATCGGTTCGCTTTCAGGAATACCGAGCTAGATTTCTTTCTAAGGGGTATTTTGAAAACTGTTTTCGAAAGGTGGCCTAACCATTCAGATGATTTAAATGAACGAAGTACAAGAGAAATGACGGGAATAAAAACACCAGATATTTTAAATGTTAGAAATTAATTACAAGATCGGTTTGGTCACCGGTGTAAAAACAGCAGCCAGAGATAGCAGCAGAAGCTGGCGGAAACACCTAAACCTTCATAACGTATGGTCCGAAAGTTTTGGGAAAATATTCAGAGGCTGATAACTCTTATAAAAATAGTTTTATATTTTAATCACATTCTTAACCAATCCATCTTAACTATCTTTATTATAAAACAAAATTCAAATAATCGACAAGGGACCGTTATTATTGTCCTGATGCGTTGCATCATCCTTTGGACGACCTCAGCGTTAATTTCTCTATTTTTTCTGGATATACGGCGTCGCAATTGTTCTTCATTTTGTGCTTCCCATCCGTTATTATAGACTTTCCGACTCAATATTGCCCAGCACTCTTCAATTGGGCGAGCGTGAGGTAGGTTAGGGGGATTGTCTAATTTCGATACAAAGTTAATGTTGTTGGCCTCATACCAGTCCCTTGTGATTCTCGCGTAATGGCATGAAGCAAGATCTGGCCAAAACATTATTTCATCATCCGCATGATGTCTGTTCAAAAACTGAAACAGTTTAGAGAGACATCTCTGGATATAAAGCTCTGCATTTAAGGCTTCGCCCCGAACAACGCCAATGTAGGGCTGCGAGATGAAGCCAGCCTCAGAAATTGCACACCACACCAAAATTTTGTCCTCAAACTTTTTTTTGCTTTTTAATCTCACATCATCGGGGGCATTCTCGTAATTGTCCGTGTAGAAACTATCATTGTCCTTCATCTCAGAGTTGGACAACGTGAAATATTTTTCATCGTCCATCACGATCGACTTGTTGACGAAATGCACTCGCCTCAAAGCGCGGCAACATCTCGGAATTCTCTCTAACTGAGCCTCTGTGTATTTTGGAGCTTTCCTCATTTTCCGGAAACCGAAACACCGTAGTCTTTCCAACATTAAACCTCCTGGCCAGTTTTCGCTGTGAGATCCCAATTTTGTGTTTAGCTGCTTCAATCAGTCTTCCCTCTCTTAATTGGTTCAAAACCCGCGGCCGACCGCATTTAGGCAAGTTTACACATGGTATCCCTTCTTTACATTCTTTAATTGTGCGATAAATTGTCGATTTGCTTATGTTATGATCTCGATAAATATCGACAATGTCTCGTTTCGACATTCGCCCAACCAGATTATAAACACCTCGACGAAGATCAATTTTATAAGATATTTTGCGAAGCGAAACCAAAATCTTTTGCTTTTTTTATTTAAATGACATACATGGTGATATTTTAATCCTATGACCTACTTCATTATAAATGCATTTTGTCATTCAATCAAACCAGGTAATTTTTTCCCAAAACTTTCGGATCATACACTACTACAGATTTGCGTTCAGTCAGGAAATGTCTCAAAAATCATTTAAAATTAGTATGTAGGTACAATCGAGATTAAGACGTCTAGGAACCGTAAGGGCTCGTAGTATTTTAGAAACATTCAGGCCGGAATAATTTTAAATTTTAAATTTTAACCCGGAAAATAAGCTTCAGCCTATAATTTCACTTCGTTATTAGTATAAAGGATATCCGAAAAAAAAATCTTGAAAGTATTGCTTCTAAATGAAGTTCCCTATAAACTACCGTGATAAAATTTATATTATGACTTTTGTCTCCTCAGGGCCACCCTCATTTATTTTTGATGAATACGGACCTGCTTAATTTGTTTAACTTTTTCATTGACAATATAAAACTAAATAAAATAATATGTTCTATTTGAAAATCATAATGCCTATATAAAACCCAACAAATAATTTTAGGATTGAGCAAAAGCAAGAATTTCTGTACCACTTCCTCTTTAAATACTGTAAATGAATTCTATTATATATGTAATATCATGTAGCTAGGGGAAGTAGTTGTTTTAATATATTCTGCACCTTGGATTATAAACAAAGCTTTAATTATAATTGGAAAAATCTGCAATAAAATATATAAAAAGAGAGCAGAAAAATAATAAAAACAAAGATACTTTCAAAAAGGGAGCTCATAATAAGAAGCTTGAGACTCACCGACATCAAGCAAGAAAAGTGCCTGAAATTACGTTTACCTTTTGAGGGACCCTATGAGTACTTAATCAGAATGGTATAAATAGTTATAAATTAGTTTACCCAAACACAAAAAAGATATTCCATATAAGCCATATATATGCATGGTGCATTCGCCATTTCTTCTGGTATATCTGGTGAGTTCCCCGGTATATTTTCGGAATCCAAGGTCCATGCCAATAAATCTAAAATGGGGCTCACTTGCAAATACCCACTTTCCAACAACAAGAGACTTTTTAGAATTTATTTATAAATGACGGTGTTCTGAGGCAAAAAATAATACAACCGGATTGAGAACGTCCTCCTTTTTTTGAAGTCGGTTAAAAGGAAACACTTTTAATCCCATTTAATCAACTGTGTACCTATTGCGGTTACACAAATTAAATCCGGACCACCCTGTATACTCACATGTAAACATATATAAACGCTTCGTCTTTTCTATATTTCAAAATCATGGTGGTAATTACATCAATATTAATTACAAGATTTTCTTTATTTTCCAAGTCATCAATTTATTGCATACGCCTGGGTAATATCAATTATCAATAAACAACGCACTATCTGTTAATTAAGGATATTAACAAGTAATTTACTTCTTATAAAATCGAGCCACTGCAGCAGGTTATTGACGAGGGCTTTCACTCTCTCGGCATAAAAGTGCAAGTATACTTTCGCCGTACATACTTTATCTGAAAGTCCTTGGTTTTATCGCCACATGCTGAGTTTTATTATTACTTTTATAAGGGCAGTAACTAGATTATACTCAATTAACTTTGCAAGTTGAAAATAAAGAGGAAAGTATAATTATTGTTATTTTATCGATTTATCTATCATGAAGAGAAAACAATTTAGTCGAAATCTATTTTGAAAATATATGGTAACACCTATTCATATGCCTCTGCATATATATATATATATATATATATATATATATATATATATATATATATATATATATATATATATATATATATATATATATATATATATATATATATATATATTTATATATTGTAATAAAAACGTAAAATATTGAGGATGCAGTTCATGGCGCCGATTAGCGGTAAGAAAAGCCTGGTATTTCGGAAATGTTTATTTCCTTTCTCAAAACATCTAAAATAGTACAATAGTGTTAACTACGTATTATTAAGATCTATATAGTACTTACTAAAAAGTATTAATTGTATGTTCGGCTAAAGAACAAAAGTTGACATACTATGAATATACTACAATCGCTTTTTATGTGAAATCAATATGGCGTTAAGTGTCCTAGACGTTTGTCCAACATACGTTTTATCGCAATTATTACAATTAATTTTAGAAATGACATTTGACATTTCTGTGGGTTTAAGTAGCACTTTAGTTTTGAAGAATAAATTTGACACAGTTTTATGGTTTTTGAAAGTTAATTTGTAAATAGGGGGACTAACCTGGGGGTTATCATACATCATTGATGTATGATAATGCTTTATTAATGAGTAAATTATTCACCCTGTCACAGCCCGGACTTACAAAATGCCACGGTTGTAGTAACAGAAAATAATTATTTCAAACGCTTATTTTTGGAAATGATTTTTATAAACAATGAATAATTCCTTAAGTAAAAAAACTGACATTAATAGACTTAGTAATATTTATACATACCTGTTTAGATTAGAAGAAGACAATTTTCGCTCACTTCGAAATTCAAATTTGTCTCCATAAATCATATTGGTACTTAGGTTGACTAAAAACTCCCTAGACACTTGACGTCTAGTCGATTATTTGAATTTTGATTAAAGATTTCTTTCACTTTTTTTCTCACATTTCTGAACGTGTCCTTTGATAATTATTATCATGGTGTGAGTGTACAATTTTAATAAGTGTATAATTTTAATTGCTCTGTTATAGTTTTAAATAATGTTTAAGAATTCTAGATATTTTAATTTGTGACTTGTTCTCTATGCACTACTATAGAGTAGGAATGTGTTTCGCTTTTATAAATGATGTGGCCTTTTACATAAATCTCACGTTAGTAAGTACTATTATAATGCCCTCTGTTTGGTTTCTGATTTGCAATAAAATATTTAATTTGCTTATTGGATACTTACTCTTACTACTTCCCTGTTGAATCCTTCTTATTTTATTTTGGACACCAGTTCTATGAACATAAACTTTTATTTTAAATGAAGGATCACTTTAGAGCTAAAAGCACTCTTGCCTCAGAGGGGGTCCAATTAGGCTTATTTCTTGATAAAATTACTCAACTAAAATTAATCACTATTGAATCTAAATTATATGTAAATTTTATCAAAATGTTAAATGTATGTGAAGCTCAAAATTGTAATAGTTATATTGTTTAGTATTTAAACTATTCACCTGAAAGTTGCAGAACAAGAAAGAAGAAGCTGTGTTTACATATGATTACATTTATTATAAAAATTGTTATTATGAAATGAAATTTAAAAACCTATTACTATCCTGCGAAAAACCTACTTAACTTAAAATCTAATTACATGGGACTAAGTCCTCTCGAACAATATTCCTTAAAATTAGGAAATATAGATTATTTATTACCTTGTTATAAATATGTTAATCCCTTTTTCATGTACTTCCACAAAACCTGTCACTTTGAATTACACAATACGCGAACTAGTGAACTTTGCTGATGGGCTCTGGCGGTGGTCATCTAGCAGAATATCGTTGCACTGCCTCTGGAATGCTGACTGCTTTCGCTTATACCTCTTTCAATGCCTTGGGATTTATCTACCCCTAAATTTATCTCACTTGCTGCTTCTGTCTTCAAACTGCTTTGACTTGCTATTTTCACTGTGGAAGTTTGTATCATGTTTTTGGTTGGTATTATAACTGCAATTTGCCTTCACGGGGCTGGGAAGCTACCAAGCTTCTTCCTTTTACACTTGTAAAATTATTAATTTAATCTGACCAATCAGATTGATTCATAAAATTTGATTTTTATAATTACACTTGAAACTATCATATCTTGACCATCACATATTACAATTTTGAATTCTGAATATATATATATATATATATATATATATATATATATATATATATATATATATATATATATATATATATATATATATATATATTACTGTTAATTTCCACATCTGACGTGTAACTTAACTTACTGTTAGGCCCGTTACTTTTTATGTCTTGTTTCCTAACTATACTCTCGAAAACTTGATTGCCGATTTAGGTTCTATATTCTCGTTAATATATTAAAATAAAATGAAAATCTCTACGAACTATAATAAACATAATATTATAAGATTGCCAAAATAAAACAATGTGTATCGTAAAATATAAAATAGGTTAAGGATAGCATTGAAGGCAGTTTTGTTGAAGCTGTTCCAAAATTCTTCCTGAGAAATCCTGTATTTATTCAGTATGGTCTATCCAGACTCCAGCATCTATAGAGTCTTCCAGAGAAATAGAAAAAGCTACAAAAGTATTAAACTACTAAGTAAAAGGTGCCTAGGTTATTATAATAAAGCTAGCATATTAAAAAATTAACGAATTCGTAAAAATCAAACATAACAAAGATTAGACAAATATTAAGTACTTACCAGACAAAATTCCTTTCCAAATTGAGCTCAATAAATTATTAAAGATTATTAATTAAAAATATAATCCATAAACGTTTCTGAAGCCACCATCTTAGTTAATAAATTTGACAGTTGATGTAAATAATTAGTTTGAACACAAAACAGCGATGTGTATTGAGTGTTGCAGACACCACAATTTTCAATATAATTATGAATTAAATACAACTGTTTAATAGGAGTCTTCATACTTTAATAATTATTTTATATCTTTTTGTATTAAGAGAGTGTAAATTACTTATTTCCAAAGTTTTATATGTTGACTTTGTTTTTGCCTCTAAATAATAAATTTATATATGGCATGATTTTATTTAGATATGGGTGCACAGGGTGTCTCAAAATTTGTTGTCTCAAAATTTTCGTGCACACAATGCAGAACAATTGTGGAGCATTCTTGAAGACCTTAGAGGAATAATTAGCGCAGGATTAAGATTTTTGTGACAATTAGTTCATTCGATACAACGCCGTTTGAATAAGGTTATATTAAGAAACAGTGCTCAACACCCGCAAGAATTCTGATAATAAAGTAGGAAGGTACGCTTCCAAACAAATATGAAGATATAGGTAGTTTCCTATTTTTGCATGTGGTTAAGCAACTAAAAATAAGCAACTAAAATAATACAAAAATCTCCGGTAAGACTTGTAATCAATTACTAATAAATTATGCATGTAGCATAATTTAATATATTGTTAAGAATAAATGACATAGTCATCAAGCATCACGTACTATTCATCATATTGTCATATCAAGTAACGTCATGGTAGTAAGATGAAGATAGTGAAAAAATTCTTTGCAAATGTTTGTCTCTGATCCAATTTAGTCATCAAAATTGAAGTAAATAAAAAATCTAGTGCGACACAGATTATCTCACCATGACGCAATTCGGTTGCAAAACAAGTTATATTTCAGCCATTACAATTTGAAGAGGACATCATGTGAAGCAACACTGCCTTAACATGATTAAATCACGCTTGGTCTAGGTAAATAACGCTACCATATAGCACTCGGAAGCTTAAATTATCTACCCCTCGATCTTAACGAGGTGCTAATTTCAAATAATTCCATATTATTTCCTCGTTACACCATATAATTTAAATATGAAACTAACGGTGCAACAGTTAACAATGAAAAGACAAGATCCAGTGCGAAGACAAACACACCATCGTGTTACTTTTAATAACCTGCAGAACTTTTGCGAAGGCGTGCTCTAGCAACATGGCAGGGCAAAATCTTCATGCAAGCGTGGGTCGAACCAGACACTTCGTTGAGGTGCTGTTGTTCTATGAGGTATGATTACTCACTGATTTTTTAATACACAGGTACTATGACAAATAATTTGGTAGGCGGTAGCGACTGCTAATAAATCGGACTGGTGCTTGGTAGATTAAATACACATTTTTTATGGAATTATATTCTAAGACAGTATAGAAAGGAGCCAGTCTATATTAGTACACTGTATAGACTATACCAACTGTATGGGATTTATTTACTACTACATAGAAGTAACATTAATGCCAAACTGTGACATTATTTGAATTTCGTGGATAGTGTATGTAGGTTTCGGATAGGCCAAGCTACAGAGGTTTTTTAGAGCATAAAAAAATAATAGGTAACGAACTGTGCAGAGTTTTAAAGTATTATGATAGTTGATATGATAGATGAAATCGTATATAAATTAAACAGACAATTATTGTGCAATCATTTTGACTGCAATCAATAACACCTCTAATAAGGACAAAGTGCTTACGTTAAACGCTTTGGCGGCATAACCCAGATGAAGGCTAATATACTCTCTAAGCTAATTCAACAGGATTGTGTAGGTCGGTCGAAGCGGCAAAGCCTGAATGTGTTCCAGTGCGACGCTTCTCTGCCTATATGTTGTACTGTATTTAGAATGTAAACAAATTAGAATGTAAACAAAATAAAGTAGCTTTCTCATTAGTCAATTATAAAATCAAATTGGCCACAAAAAGTCATTAAGAAGCAAGCAACTAACAACTTTCGTGTCAATTGTAATTTGGCAACCCTGTTAATGATGTTTTGTTTTGGGTTTTAGTATAGGACGCCGCCACGCGCCAACAACAACACCTCTAGAGGGGTTATTGTTATTGCACGCGCGCTTACCTAGTTAGGAACTAGGCAGATCATGCAGAGCTACCGCTGCCAAAAGTACGGGCACTCCCAGAAGAATTGCACGGCCAAGCCGAAGTGCGTGAAATGTTGAGAAGATCATCGCATTTCTGAATGCAAGAATACACGAGAGCTGCCAGCGAAGTTCGACAACTGCGGAGAAAGCCACCCAGTCAACTACAGGGATTGCCCCAAAGCACCCAAGAAGAAGACGCAACCACAAAAACCTCAACAAAACCGACCAACAGTAACCCCAACAAAACCAACAGTTACCAACAGTTCGGTTAAAAAGATCAATTTACGGCCTTGATACACAAATAACTTTTTTATACGGTTCCATAAAACAATTATTTTACAGCCTCATTTGAATCCCTAAAATAATTCGTTCTTGTATACGCTCCCCAAAATAAGGCGAGATATTTGCGAAAACAAGAGCTGCATGACACCTGATATTAAATAAGTAAAAACACAAGCATGATATTGATGGGGATTTTTTCGACAATGCTTCCAAAGTTAAAATAAAGGTGTAATTTAGGCTCACTTTTTAGCAGATTAACAGTTTTGAACATTAACAGTTTGTTTATGTGGCAAATATTAGTCTCAAAGGGTTAAGTATGTTTTGAAATATGCACATTACAACTTAACGGCAAACCATTGCTTTATTAATTTTAAAAAGCGATTTGTATTTATGTTATTGCCATACATTCTGGTTTTATTCAGCTCACTATTCCGCGTAGTTTATTTTTAAAAATGATGCAGCTATATCCAAAGCGTTGTAGTCGAGTTCTAAATTTTATGGTACTGGTTTTAAATATGCTCATCTAAAAACATTTGCGGTTGCAGGAAATATAAAGTGCTCTGAAAAAGCCTACTATATACTTTTAATGTATTGTTATATTGTACATGATAAGTTAAACGCTTTCCGAGTAGTGTAAAATGTGTATGGTTTATTGTTAGTTGATGCGAAATGACAAATAATAACAGCTCAATCTAAGCGTTAACATTGCATTTGCATTTCAATTTGTTTACATGTGGATATTGCTTTATATGACCTTGCATTTATTATGTTGGAAATGCAGTATTTCTGTACTTCTTCTCGATGTTTAATCCTACGGTGACGAGATATCCCTATAGAGTTATTTAAATACTCTGAATGTCAAGGAACTTTCCAGATGCCATAATTTTAATGAAAATTGTTTATTATTCAGTCAGTTATTAATTTATTATTTGATTATACAATGAAATGTCTAAATAGCTCAATAATATTATACTCTTATTTTTGTCATGAAATATTGATTATATTGGCAAAAACTGCATTCCCTTAAGGGGGTGGCGTGGGGGGGGGGGGGGTATGCGAAAAACGGCGAATTGGAGCACCCCGCCAGGTTTGGTGCTCTGTGATGTCGCAGATCGATTTTTGTTGCTGCAAACGTTAAGGGAAAGGTTTATTACGGTTCCAAGCGGCTGCGTGGTTTTAATTTAAGACCCAGAAGACCTGCAACAGGCCCTCAATTAAAGAGGCCGATTAGACTAAAGTTTCAGTGACGAGTTTCATTTTGCCTCTATAACAGCGATCGACGGGCACGTGTGTATGATGGCCAGCTGAACGTTATGCACAATGTAACATTGTTCAAACAGTTGTGTTTGGTGGAGGCCCTATTATGGTGGGGAGGCATCACTGCAGAGGCTCGTGCGGAGTTGGTGGTGATACCAAGAGGAAATATCACGGCAGCCTCTTACATTGAAAACATTTTAGAATCTCATGTAATGCCTTCTGCGCCTTTTGTAGAGGACAATTTTATTTTCATGCATGATACTGCTAGACCGCATAGTGCCAGAATTGTACAACAATATCTTGCCGAAGTTAATATTCCCACAATGCGATGGCCAGCCAGAAGCCCGGATGTCAATCCAGTAGAATATCTCTGAGACATTCGGGGCAAACGGTTGACAGAACTTTGTCATCCACTTAATCAACTAGAGCTTGGACAAAGTCTACAGCAAATTTAGGAAAATATTGACCAAGGTGAAATTAGAAACTTATTTTTCAATATAAGGCGTCGATGTGAGGCAGTGAGTTGTGCAAGAGGAGGGAACACTAAATAGTAGTGTTGTTAATGTTGTGTTGTTAATTTGTTGAGTTTTCAATAAAAAGGTAGGTAATAAAAAACAAGCAGTGTTATAAAAATGTGTATCTCCTTTAATCAAAGAGATAAGAAGGTGAAAGGGAACATTAACAACAGATGATGCTATAACTTGAGTCTTACTGGGATTTGTTACTAATGCAACTGTTATTCGTAGGGTTTTATGAAAATCTTGTAAAAATCCAATATCAGAATAACACCCCGTATGTAAGAGAAACATGAACTTGTGAAAGAATCAATGACGTAGTAAAATTCTATAGAAAAGTAGTTGTACAATGCAAAAAAGATCATCAACAGTGGATTCCGGAAATACTTAATATCAAAATTATGATAAATTTATGAAGATGTATATTGTAAATTATAGAAATTAAATGTAAACCTAGATAATTAAAATAATAGCCTTAATATGATTGGCCAGATCATACAACAAAAGTAAAGCATGAAACTCATTTCTAAGAAAATTCAACTGTTCAATTTTGGAGCAACGGATAATAATTCAAGGGAGTCAAGCAATAGCGTTCGAAGGACGAGCAGCTCGCTAATTTTTGTATTAACATTAATAGTTAGAAGTGATTTAAATTTAAGAAATTAGTACTAAGTTTGCAGAATCCTAACGGGAAAAATTCTAAAGTTCAACTAAGCCCAATTAAATCCAATTACAGTTCCATTAAATTTTTTGTCGAATATACGACATTCCAAGTGCAGCGTCTCCAGGCAGCAGGCGTGTTAAGGAAGTAGACGAGTGAAAAGGGCTAAGCAAGAAAGAAGTATATGATTCCATAAAAAAAACAGTTAGTAAAGAATCAGAAGATTTCCAATTTGGGTAAAAGCCAAACCGAGTTAAAATAAATAAGAGTCTCATCGAGTGTAGCAGTGTGCCAGAGTACGGCATACTTCCAGTCGAAGGCAGCAAGCGTGCGTAAGAAGTTAGCCGCAGAGTAATAGTGCAGCAGCTTTCCGAGAGAGAGAGGGAGCTGCAGATTCCAGCACCAGAGTAAACAAACCAGTGTTATGAAACTAATAAATCGTGTAGTGCTTCGAATAATAAATCGTGTTGTGTTTCGAAAACCAAAAAGGGATTATAAAAACTTCTTAAGGTAATAACCATTTAAAACAATTTTAATTTTAAGGATATATATTGAACCCCCTCTAAATGACCATAGAGAACTCAAGCTCAGCAGTGAACTTTCTACAATAAAAAATTAAGTGTTCTTAGCAGTGGATGCCCATGGGAAGGATGCACTAGGGAAGAGACAAAGTAAGTATCCTGGAAACTTATCAGGTGTTTCTAAGCTGTGTAATTTAATCACTGCATTTTCTCAATTATCGAATCCTTAAATAATACTTTAAACATTTTGAGCATTAAATTTATTCATAACTACATCACAATTTGTCGTACAACGTGGACGTTAAGTTATTAAAACTGCCTCCACATTAAAAAAACAACACAATATATATATATATATATATATATATATATATATATATATATATATATATATATATATATATATATATATATATATATATACAGAGTTTATCATTATGTCTATTTGTCGCCATTATATAATCATATTCTACGAAAGGGGCATAAGTAGCATTCCACTTAACATGTGTTTTCCAAGTTTTATGAAGTCATCGAACGATAATGTATTAACTAACGTGTCTTAACCTAATACAGAGTCACGTGTTGGCACGCCTCAATTTACGATGATAAAAGTAAATAATCAATATTTTATTAGATCTTTGAACTAAAACAAGCCCTGGTTCTTCTCAGAAATTATGTAAGTAGGTAATGTGATTCGCCATATCCTTTATTTACTTATGTTTGTATAGTAACAGCAAATATTATTAATTAGCATGACTTCAGCGATTTCATATTTGATTTCCAATGATTATAAATCAATATGCAGTTAGTTCTTCATTCATGAATTCACTTACCAAAATGTTAATCGGACGTAGACGAAGGAAAATATTTTTTGTATAGAGTTTTGGCATGTATTAACGTGACATACCAGCGTAATAGTCTGACAAATAAAAAAGAGATGTCTATAGGTTCATTTGGGTCCCATTTCCAACCATCATGGTTTCCAACCATCATGGAATCATAGTCAATTCAGAATCCTTTATGTATCTTCTAAAATTCTTATGTTGTTATGCAGCTACTCACACGTTGGAAATACTTTTTTAAAATCGGTGTTGAAAATTTAGGTAATATATTTTTGCTATCAGAATTCCAGTTAGGATGCAGCTATTTTCCCAACTAAAGCGGAAAATGACACTTTCCCGGCAACACGATTACCATAGACGCAAGCAATCGAGTGTGGGAAAGTCACCATATGTATAAGGTACAAAAGGGATTCTCTGTGCCCAACACAAAATTAGTTTTTAAATTTTCAGCATCATTTTTTAGAAATACTTTGTTACAATAGATATAGCTGAATTTTATTTCAACTAGACACATTAATTTTATATATTCATAGAATTTGGTTTCCCATTCTAATAATATTGCCTCTCACTCTAGTGGGGTATAATCTCACTTGTCGCCATAATGCGGAAAATTACAACTTTCTGAAATAATAGGTACCATAATAAATTCTAAAATAAAACAGTGGGACTTTTTCAAACAAAAGTGCAATTTTATTCTGACATTTTTGATAATAACGACAATAACATTGGCATTAATTCTCGGAATTTTCGATACCTTGCTATAAAAGAAAATGTGTGTGTAAATGCTTAGGTTTTATAGAAAAAAATTGTCCTAGCTTGCAAGCATAAATAAATATTATGTGTTTATTCAATTTGACAATAAAATATTACATAAATGTTGGTTAAACGCAAACAAAGAAATAAAGAAGAACACAACAACCAAAAAACTGCCGATAGCAGGTGATAATATTTCTAATCACTATCATGTTATCTTAATATGCAAATGCAAACGAGGAATGTAAAAAATGTTTTATAACGTTTGCCTCCTAGAATTTCCCTACGAATGCGAATCTGATAAAGCTTTCAACTTCCTGTTTCTTACTGTAAATGTTATATTTGAAATATATCATGAAGATGGCACCGTTAATATGCCCTATAAATTATACGACTTTCATCTCGTCTACCATTAAACTAGTTGCACAATGTCACGATTGTTATTAGAACTGGGATAACTTTTTTTTAACGAAATTATTCCGTGACGTTTTAATAAGAATAAAGTACTGCTTAGAGTTCCCATGTACCGGTTGTCATTATTGATACCACCGAACATAAACATTATGTTCGGTGTTGATACCAAGTAGCAAAGAAGACCAATAAATATTTCAAGCAAATGTTTAATATTGATGCAAGAGAACTTGTCTAATTTTCTTTTCATATTCAGTATTACATACAGTATTACCTTTCTAAAGTTTCTGTTTCTGAAAGTTGTCATTCATATCTCATAAACATTATGGGTTTTGGCCATGCTGAAGTATTTTTTACAATTTATTATTAAACAGTAAGTACACTGTCAAAAACTATCAACAACCCTATGTCATGTATATCAAAAAATGTATTAAAGTCCAACCTTGAATATAGTACCAATATAATATGAGACGTGAAAATTAAAAGAAATATTTCCAGTGAAGAGTAAAGTGTATCCCAATTATGTGAATTTTTTGTGCAAAGGTGGCTTTGGTAGTGATATTCACCACACATCTGGAAAAGACATTAAACGTATTTAATTATATAAAATACAATGAGAAAAATAGTGTAGTAGTTCAGTTTAGTAAGTAAGAATATTGTTAATTTGGCACGTAAGAAAGTAAAGGGAAGTGGAACGAAAATATACTCAAGGAATTAGTTGAAAAAATAAAACATTAAAAGGAACAAATCCAGAGACTTGAAACAAGTGAAAGAAAAAACTTTTTACTTAGTTACGAGATTTTGGTAGACATGGCGTCCTTTTTAAGGAGATTTTTTAATTTAAAGCTTCGATAACAAGTCATGACCAACGTATTAACATAAATACTCGTAAAGGCTCCACAAAGTTTCATGAAACCATATTCACTTACATTTGCACGGAAATAAATGAGCTCTTGGACATTACATTTTCATTAAAAAGTTGCACAAATATTTCCAACTAAATAAACCTCCATTTAATATATTTAATTTCAAGTTAGCTATACGACCAGTATTCCAAACAATGTACCAAGCAAGCAATGTTACCAAGCAAACCAGTAGTCCAAGGGTGGTTTCTATTCGCAAAAGGTCGGAAAGAAATTAAATTTAATGGGATGGTAGACTTAAGTCCACTGATGACTGGGGGAGGTTGCCGCGCAAGGGGTGGGGGATGAAAACCCTGCGTCGCGACACTTTTCGGGAAATCGCGCCGTTGTGGTAAGTGCTATCGAAAAAAAGTTTAAATGAAATATGTGGAGAACAAAATTGTGCACAATTTTAGTTGGCATTTTTGGTCGGCGACTAATCGTTTATGGGGCGCCAAAGTTGAGGGTTGATTTGCAATTTTCAACAAAATCAGAATTTCATGGCGGATTGAGACGAGATCGCTATAAAATAATTCTGTAATATTTTTTTCTGAAAGAATAATGTTTTCTCATTCTGCAGATGCCCGATTTGATTCATTTGGTTCTTTGAAACGCGCCGCTACATACTCTGATATGAGCATTTTTTAATTATCATTATCAATCTACAATATTTAGGCGACAAATTTATTATTTCTGTGCATACATGATACAAGAAAATATCATTAGTCAGCTCATTTCCACACCACCCTTGAGGTGGAGTTGATCGGTGCGATTTTTTTATGTGGTATCCCCAAGAGGCCTAATCCACGATCGATATTGGGGTTTATTTCACTTTTAGTCACTTGCGACGTTGTAAAACTGAGTCGCTTTCGTTATCACCATCATCATCACCCTCAGATATCAATTCCGAGGCTTCACGTCCAAAGATACCATAATCAGAAAAACAGAAACTTCCTAAATGGTAACTCTTAATCGGAGGTAAAGGAAACTGCAAGTTTTACATATATCGATGCAAGTTTCGCGTTTGAAGTTGACATCCCCGGTACAGGGAAAATGCTAAAATCATGCACTTATATCAGAAACAGCGAAATTCCAGTTTATGCGTATTTCGTATATGTATATGATATTATTTTAAACTCGTGTAAATCCAAAAATTTTCAAAGAGGGTAAAAAAAATCTCCAAAACGGTTGGGCTTAGGTAGGGAATATTACTATAAAAGTCCACCTAAAGGAAAGAAAATGTATTTAAACCAATCAATTTATTACGTTACACAATTTATATAATATAAAAGCTTTGCGGGAGATTTACCTATTTGATTTTTTATCAAATATATTATTTTTTTCTTACTTTTTTCTTAAAATTACTTATATAAATATCAAGTTACATATTGTATTATTTTTTATCTACACAGTTAAATGTTGTTAAGGCTTGTTTTTAAAAATGTTTTTTTTTCTATTACTTTATTTTTAATTTTTTAGTTATCGCTGGACATGTTTCTAAGTCTGTTCATTTCATTTAATGCGTCATTGTTGCATGGTTGTTTGTCTGTTAATTTAGTACAGTCCAGTTCCTCAATAAGGAGACCTAGATTTGACTCTACTTAACTGTACTTATTTCAGCTTGAGGCCTACTTGTGCCTAACGAACACAGTTCCGGGTTTGATTTAAGTTGCAAGATTGCAAGATTTGCAAGATTTCAGTTGCAAGATTCGACAACAATTCGACCCCTAAATAGTAATCGGGGACTCCAAATACCCCGGGCTAACAATATTTCAGGCGGATTGGAGCAACTATGTTGTTGATCGCCATTTCAGATCTGCCATCTTGAAATTTTTTTATGGCAAGCAGTTGACCGTTCTTGGTCCCTACAACATTTGTTGGAGCACCACTAAACTATCCCCAACTTTTGTTGAGGTAACTCTATAAAGTTGGTATAGTGTCCATCTTGTTTTCCGCATTTTAAATTTTCCGTTTGAACCCGTTCATTTGATACCCATATCAAGGAAGTGCATACGAAATAACTGATCCGCCATCTTTGAGAGTCCGCCATATTGGATTTATAATGTCATCACTTAGCTAGCCATGCATTGTCATACAAACTATACGTGCATGCAAAATTTCATCTCAATCGGATGATAACTGCTTTAAAATTCAGTTGCAAGATTTTACCCGAACAAACATACATAGATAGATGCACACATACCAATGTAAATAAAAGCTTGTAAAAAAATGGAGCAATATGTCATCGTGTTGTCAGTCAAAATGCCGCCGCAAGCGAAATTATAATGTTCACATTATTCGCACATCCCACTCCGTTTCGACATAAACGAATGGATCAACATGTATGTATTGTGTGAATACATTCCACAGGCTGATTATATAATATCGCATTACGATTAAATATATTTACCTAACATTAACTTACAAAATGATTTAAGCGTCAACATAACTAAGTGGCAATTAACATAAATAAAGAAGTCTACAGAAAATGGAATAGGTGTAGGCTGTGCTTGAGGCCGAAACATTTATTATTTTCCATCTTCAAATATGGAAGCAACATGTAAGCAATGTAGCTAATTAGTAATTATGGAAATAATGTAAACACTTTCACGTATGTAGATTAGACGTGTTTGAAGTTTATTATGAGAATTATAATGCGAAGGTTAGATATATAGCTATAGCTATACTAAAGATATACGTAACGTACCTATTTGATTTTTAATTTATTTTAAACGGTAATGCCGAAAATGTTCCTTATTTCCATTCGGATAAAACTAGGACTGATAATATTTCATTACAATTTTTATACCCCTTTGGGTATATACTACATGAACTTTAGATGAAAAATGGGATCATCTTCGGAAAAATTTGATGACATGTATTATTGTACACGTACCTTTCAGCTCCCCAAACAATCTGTGAAGTCCCAAAGATTCCGGTCAAAAGTTATGCAACTGTTGACAGCGGATAGACAGCCCAAAAAGTACATCTTTTCGTACATCGATATTGATAAGACTAATAGTTTTTACCTAATCGGGCATTGAAACTCCGGTAAAAAATTTGTATGGATATTTTAGTGCATGTAAATGAAAATATAGTTTTCTGTGTATTATCATCTAATTTTGATATTTTTTGTATTTCCATTTTTATTATTTCAATGTTGTCTGCCAAGTTCGAAGCCAACAATTTTGCTGTTAAACAGGCGCAAAAATATTGTCAAAACCCCTAAAAAAAGGTAGGTACTTTTTTGGGCCGTTTTTCCGCTGTCAAGTTTTGCATACACCGAAATCTTTGGGTCCTTTCAGTCCTAAAACAAATTGTTTTAGGACTGAAAGGTATGTGTACATCAGTTTTGTAGCTCACTAGAAATTTTTTCGAAGTGAAATGCTAAACTTCCTGGACTAATAATCATCCACATTTCCTAATAGCATTCAATTAGGTAAGTCATAGTTAGAGCACTATCACCATATTTAGCAAATCTATTATTGCAAATCTAACCACTCTTACTTTCAATTCGCTTGTCGTGATTTATTTTCCTGTTCGAGGTACTTATTGTTCGCAATGTTGGAACTACATATTCCGATTATTTAGGATGTTAATTTATGCTAATTTTGAATTGTGCAAAGGGTGTTCACAGATGTTTCTTTCACTACATTCAATATTGCAAAATGTGTTTTTTTTAATGTAAAACAAGTAAGTGTGTTACTCTATTATCCGTAATAATGTTTCCTCAGTTATTACTCGTAGGCATAGACTAACAGTCTGCAAATATCTCACCTATGCACCCCAAATTATTATTTCATACTTAATTAGTGAGTAGACTATGGAGTTATAAGTTAGCTTTAGTATATTTATTGGTAAAATATCTTGTAGTTCACAGAAAGTGTTGACAAATTTACGTAGGTTGCTAACTAAATAATCTCTGAGGCTGGACCAGTTAAATGTATTAGGCCAGTCATAGTACATTATAATCGCAAACTAATGGCTATTTCTTTTTTTATATGTTGTTACGACCACTACCAGTAGTGTATATCCACGTTTGTAGCTTCGAAAGACCTGTGTTAACTTCATAGCACTCGAAAAACCGCGAAATTTTCGCACTTTTGCCGTTTTTCCCTATATCTTCTAAATTATGCGTTTGTTCATTAAGCATTTTATTACGTATTTTAAAGTAGATTAAATTTGGTACAATTTGAGACCACAATCAACTATATAGGTACCATATTTACCAAGATAGAGCCCCCCAAAAATTGATAATTTTTTCCAAAAAAAGTGAAATTTTAAGATTTGATCAACTTTCGCTTTATAATCTACCTTATCACTATAGCATGCTCTCTTAGGGCAAAACAGCAGAAAATATGCATTCACAACAAAGACAATACATACAACTTACCCAAATTTAACAAATTTTATTCACAACCTTTTTAAATAAATCAATTACCTTTAATTAAAGAATTATATACTATTAGATTCGCAACCAATGATAGACATTTGTGTAATTCAAATTTTAGGTTGTAAAATAGGTGGTAAATTTTGCTTATATTTAAAATATTGCCAAATAAATTTATATATAAAATTCTACAGTACACATAACTCCATCTACCTATTTTCTTGTTAACGATTATGGATCATATCTATTAGGCATCAAACCTTAAGTTTATGTATATCGTAGGTTTCTATATGATTAAAAAAAATATATTTGCAGGAAAATGTTTTGTAAACTAAAATTACTTGGTAAAGTCGACTACATAACCTAAGATTTAAAATGGTCTACACATATAAAATGTGCACGTTTATTTATAAGTTTTCAAATATTCTATCTATTTTTGGAGCTCAATATTGGTAAGTAAACTTTTATATACGTATTATTTATTTATATATAGTTTTTACTATGATTATTGTATTTTTTAACTAGCTAGCTTTTTATTTCTGATCAGATATATGCTGTAAGGTATACCTTTATCATTGCGATGTTATTGTAGGTCTTTATTCCTCGCTGGGGGGTGAAAACCAGGCACTGCCTGCACACCATCCCACTGAATTCTTCATATCTGCTGGCTAATACAAGTTTTTGAAGCTCTCTGGAACCCTGTATCCTCGTTGTACACGTACCAAGTCATGGTTGTTCTTCGGAGTAGATATATCCTTTTTGCCTTATTGAATCAACCTTTTTACGGTGAAAAAACTGGAGTATTTCATCAGTTTCATTCAGTTTTTTGTTTGAAAGAGTATTCGAAGGCATTATGTATGGAAAATAATATCTGTCAAATGTCCACCTCGACTTCGCTGGGTGGCGCGCATACGAGAAGTCCAATTTTCAATGACTCTGGCGCACAAATCGGGCTGTATTTCATCGATGGCGTGGCGTATGTTGACTTTGAGGGCATCAGTGTTTTGTGGTTGGTTTGCGTAGACCTGTGATTTAAGAAAACCCCACAAGAAATAGTCTAGTGGGGTTAAATCGCACGATCTCGGTGGCCAGTTGATGTCGCCTCCGCGCGAGATAACCATTCCTCCGAAGCGCTCGTGCAGAAGATCCATTGTGGCGCGCGCTGTGTGGCTCGTAGCGCCGTCCTGCTGAAACCACATATCCTCGACATCCATATTGTCGATTTCATGCCAGAAAAAGTTCGTTATCATGGATCTGTATCGTTCGCCGTTTACCGTGATGGACACACCATCGTCGTTCTCGAAGAAATACGGCCCGATGATGCCTCCGGCCCAAAATCCACACCAAACAGTTACCTTTGCTGGGTGCATTGCGACCTGGTGGACCTCCTGTGGATTGTTCTCGGCCCAATAACGGCAATTCTGCTTGTTGACATTCCCATTTAACCAAAAATGTGCCTCATCGCTGAAGATGATTTTGCGACCAAAATCGGGGTCGACTTCCAACTGCTCTAAAGCCCAATCAGCGAAGATACGGCGCTGTCTATGGTCGTTTATTTTGAGCTCTTGTGTCAGCTGGATCTTGTACGGATGCATGCCCAAATCCAGATGCAAGATTCGGCGAAGTGATGTTTCCGAAAGGCGGAGTTCCTGTGCGCGACGTGAAATTGACTGTCGCGGATTTTCACGCACACTATCGCGCACAGCGGCGACATTCTGGGCAGATCGGACGTTTCGACGACGCGTCGGTGTTGGCTGATTGTTCACCGAACCGGTTGCCTCGAATTTGTTAATCAAACGACGGATAGTCGACTCAGCAGGACGATCAATTGCACCGTAAAATTGGCGGAGCGCGCGGAACGTTGCTCGAACCGATGAATGATTTTCGTAATAAGTTTTAACGATTTGCACATGTTGCTCGCGGCTGAATTGGTTCATGGTGATTTGTGAAGATACACTGAATAATAACAACTACGTTTGCCAACTCTACCACAAACAACATGGGCGCCATGAGCTGTCAAAGATCGAGCGTCCCTATTGGCGGACCCTTTACTTATTATTATTGTTATATTACAATGTTTTTAAATTTATGTATTTCACTATTAAATTTGTTTAATTATATTTTTGCACTGTGAAGGTGGCCTTACATGTGACATAAGCTGTCATTTGAAATTACTATTTGGCCGATATTTTTACTTTAAATTAATATCCTAATCTTATTTCCACTCTTTTTATAATCTACCTTATGTTATACTTTACTTCATTT
Organism: Tetropium fuscum; assembly: GCA_964058915.1. Taxonomy (NCBI): domain Eukaryota; kingdom Metazoa; phylum Arthropoda; class Insecta; order Coleoptera; family Cerambycidae; genus Tetropium; species Tetropium fuscum. The sequence goes on from CAXKVY010000236.1 coordinate 281,051, forward strand.
AATTTGTAATTGCCATATCAAGTTTGAATATGTTGTTTGTAGTGGTATATGCTCAATGTTCGATTGAATCTTGAGTTACATGATATTTTGATCGAATTATTTCCGATGAATATAAAAATGGTATCAAAATTGTATATATATATCAAAATTACATGGAGTTTTTACCAATATCATGCATTGAAATGTTTATTTAAGGTATGTTATGATGTGTATTCGAACTTATATGTTCGCTCTCTCGCTACGATTTCATTTTGTTTCAATATACATATATATTGGGTTTGTAGCAATTCATTACATAGAGAAATAAGCAAATAGATGAATAATAAGGAAGACACCCTTACCAGTTGTATATCTGGACATATATACGGAAACGAATCACTTAGAAGTTGTATAAGTTCTTTCACCTTCATTGAGGATCTTTCACCTTCATTGAGCGTGATTTACGATTTATTTTATTGATCATTTATACCTGAATTTAAAATATTAATACTTCACCACTTTCAGTGACATTTTGTGACATTAATTTTGACGGAACTGAAATTTACAGAAAACACAATCCTATTCTACTATTTATATTTGTTCTACTTAAACATATTATATGCCTAATACTTCGTATTTCATTTCATATGTACATTTTTCGCTTGTCTTAATTTAATATTATTTCGCGTCAGGGGTATGAGTCAATGCCGCGCTTCCCTGTACTGTACATTATGCTCTCGCGTGTGTGCTCGGGGCGGCCACATCTTCCGTATTATGTGGGTGGTGGCGATATATTATTAGCACTCTCGTAGGTATAAGGACTTTCGTTATTGAGCATATTTCGCACTTATTTCCTGTTATTATTCGTCATTAAATTTTGTATTAGGTAGTTACTTAATAGTAATATATTTTTACAATAATGAATAAATATGGTTCACACGCCAGGTACATTCCTATATTTTTATATCCATATTTTTTCTATCCCCCTTTCGTGTACCGCTTGACATTACAGAACGTTCTACTTAAATACTAACAACAATATTGCGCATGTCATTTATCAGTTCAGATATCTCATTGATAATGAGTTTTTGATGTTATAGTTTCTTCTTAATTTTACCAATTTCAGATAATTTACAATCCTGTAAAATAACTATCTTATTTTCATTCAAATATTTTTTAATGTTTAGGTTATTTCCTATAACCTAAATTCCACACTATTCCACATTTTTAAAATGATCTGCCTTTTTATAGATATGCAAAAGGTAATTGAGTTAAACACAGGGTAACTAAAATGTATGCTCCATTAAAAGGAGTAATAGTATATTTAAAATGTAACGCCCTGTATATTACTGTACTATTGAATGTAGGAGTAAACTGTGTGTCGATCTATATTAGATTACCCCATAGTTATTCTCAACAGATCGGACCTTCGAATTCGCCACGTAGACCACCCTAGTAACAGTCGAGTAAATTAATAAATAATTCGCAAGAAATTTATGTAATTTTTTTTTGTTATCATTAATCTTATATATCCGTAATATATTAAGATATTTGCATTTTTGACTATCCACATACTCTATATTTAATCTATACGCTATGCAATATTATGTATAAATCTTGCTCAGTCTTTTTTGTTTCTTGAAATTCTTGTTCCTTCGTTTCGTGTTACTCCTCTTTTCTTTAGATTTTCCACTATCTCGCTGTTCCATGTTTTTCATGTCGTCCTCTATATTTCTTCTATGTTGTTTCTGTTAGCCACATATTTTTTGTCTATCTTTCTCTTCTCTTCTCTTCTTCTTATTTCTTCACTTCTTATTTTGTCCTTTTAGTCCAGTAAAATTAGGTTCTGAAATTCTCCTCCCAGAATTCTTATTCCTGTTACTTCACCATATTTTTTTACATTTTTTTAAATCTTTCTTTCTTCGGCTTTACTTCCTTTTAATTTATTTATATTCCACCATCTTGTTTGTTTTTTAACTGCTTTTTTGTGCTTATGTTTCGTTTGCTATTTTTATAATTGAATCTTTGATTGCTCTCCACATTATCGTGGTATCATGTTTTCTCTAACTTACTCCATTTCTGACTCTATTTTCTGTTTATATGTATATTGGCTATATCTTCTTCTTTGAGTTTATATGTTCTGATTACTTCTTATACCAAATATTACTTTTAAAATTTCTGTTACTTCTATTTTTGTTTTGTCCTTTATCTTCTTCCATAATTCTTCTTACCGTTCTCGTCCTTCACTTACTTCTGTTGTTCCTATAACTCATCCTTTATCTTGTACTTTCATTCTCATGTCTCTTTCCCCTTTTCGAATTTGAGGTCTTTTATTTCATATCTATTCTTCTCCATTTATATAGAATATATACTATAGAATATTGGACATTTTATGATTGATCACTAATTTGATCATTTTAGTTGAAGCTCTATTTGCAGAAATTATACAAACATTGCCTGTTAAAATTATTATTTTTAAGTATATATGGTAGTTGCATAAATAAAAAATACATTTTGTTATTATTATCTTAAGTTTAGTATTATATACAATTATCCAAAACTTTGGTGTATACGAATTTAAAAATATTGTAAAATATGTTTAAAGTAAACTAGGTAACTTAAGGTTAAGGTAAATAAATGGTTTAAAATTAGTCATATCTACTAAAATTTCTTGATATTATCTATAAAATTTGCAATTTACCCTTTTTAATACTATTCTATTAGTAACTAAAATTTGGACAACCTGTGTGTAAATTCTTACATAAACAGACCCATATATTTTAGAAGTTGGCATATATAAAACCTGCATAAAGCAGGGGAAAAAATTTAAAAATAATCGTCCTATATGAGGTAATAAAGGACATGCTGCCAAGTTAGAACAGTAAGTAATTTGAGTCATCCCAAAACAGCTATTTAAATCTTATGTAGAGTAGCAAGATGAAACTAGACAAAAACTTATACATAATACTACAAAAACAGTTACTATAGACACGCTCCCGTACATGAAAAGTTCTTACACAGCAATTAGAATATAATTGGAAATGTGGTACCTAATGAAACTTAATAGCGTGTAAATTGAAGGTATTGGTATTGGAAAAACCTCATATCCTTATTTGCTAGATAATAATCATAATTTGCATTTTGTGTATTAAATAATCGATATTTATATGTAGAATTTCATATTATTTTAATTAAATATTTAATTATATTAATTTAATTAAACTGTATTCAATTGTAAGGGGATTTCGGTCTGTTGAATTAATTGAAATATATAGTGTTCCGCGTGGTTCAATTCTTGGGCCCCTATTATTTAACATCTTTGTTAATCATAAGGTGAATAATATACCTACAAGTTTCCTATTTTATTTAGGCAGTTGAGATTAAAATAACTGATGTCTTATAAATAAGCTAAACAATAACATGCCAAAGTACCTATGACATATTATTCCTCTTCTTCCATTATGATATTAAATGGTATAATATTTATGTTTTTAATATGTTTTGTAATTTTTCATGTTAAGTACAATATTATTATTGCCCTATGTTCCTGGAATATTCCAAAGTGGGAACAGCATCCATTTATCGAGATTTTAAAAGCCACTGTTTACATATACCCTGTTTTTTTTAATATACCTAGATATAAGAGCGAATAAATAAAAATAATGTTGGTAATATTGGAAATTCTATATGAATCTCTAACTGTATCTTAACCATTCCGAGAGCCTTATATTTTTTTCTTAAAGCCACGTCTAGATTTACATTTCAAAGTACAGGAATCCCTCGTTTTACGTGGCATATTGATACGTGGTTTCTCTTACACGCACTTGCAAATTTGACACTAGGGCTTGTTTTACGCGGTTCACTTATCTCCCCCCACCCACTTCTCAGCGTGCGTCCCAATTCATCGCGTCACGGTACATCGCGTGATGAGACTCTTACTTATACGCGATTTCTCCCCATGATGCATCGCGTCAGTGTATAACGCAGGGTTGCCAGATTAGGGTATTTTCCCCAAAAAATAAGGGATTTTATTTTCTTTGGATAATTACGGATTATTTTTTCCTGAGGATTTATTCAGGAGAAAAATATTTACTTGGGGAATAGCAGGGGATTTCATGTCTGACATTTAGGTTAAATATACTAATCATTTCAAGAAATATTATATTTTTAATCTTGTTTTTACTGTTGGTTATACTTAAGTTCTTTCTCTCATTTGATAAATAAAAATTATCCTCGACAAAGTCCTCCTTATTTGCCCTACATATTTTCTAGTTCTTGGGGATTTATTTGTAACAGCTTATTTGGGGGTATTTTAGATATATTAAGAACATTTTTCAATCAAGAAATTTTTATTAAAATCCAGGAATAACAAATCATAATCTACGAAAATAAAAAATGCATTTTGTGGGGATTTTTTTCGAAATGTCCTGAACTTGAGGGATTTTGGAAATTCGACTGGGGAAATTGAGCAGCACGATCTGGCAACCCTGATACATCTCGTGATCGTGATTAGACTCTGCTCGCTCAACTCACGCGCAATAATATACGCGGTTTCCTTTTACGCGGTGTTTTAAAAGAACCGCCGCGCCGCATAAGACGAGGGACTCCTGTGCTGCTAATCGCAATATTTTGTAAACAAAAAACCGGTACCAATGGTACCAGTAAACTAATTTAACAAACATCTATTACAAAACAATGCCCTCCAGGAGTCTTTTATACGAGATTTCCACATTCGTGATTATTACAGCAGTCTACTGCCATTTTGTAGCGCTGTAAAACTATAAATTAAATTTTGCCGGTGCCTATACCGTGTTTACCATCAATTTTTATAATAATATTTTCTCTTTTTTTTCCAGCATCATAATCACAAAGATATTTTTTGTAAGTACGACCAATCCTTATTCGTGTCATTATATTTTGGGATATTACAGTGCAATAACTGTAATACACATTCTTTCATGTATAATTTAATCATCAACTCTGCTTTCGTCCATTGACGTAATTCATGACGTTAATTACTACATATAGATGTACAGTATTATTATCCATATTAGGTAGGACTTGTAACATAAAAGTTCTTTGTGACAATTGTCAACAAAGCGAACGGGTTTAATTACGGGATCCTTTTGTTGTAATGAAATATCATTAGAATCTATAACTATAATGTTTTATTAATAACTGATTACCAGTGCTAATAATGTTATATATTTAGTATTGTAATATGGTTACAGTTGAGGAACGCTGGTGCATCGTTAATATCCCTTGCAAAACTGTTCATTATTATGCAAATCGAACTTGAACTTTGGAATACATTGACTCTGGTTTAGTAATTTTTTTTCGGTTCTACTTAATTGCAGTTGACAAAAATAACTACTTTCTTTAAATGGAGGGGGCCTATTTTATTATTTTAATGAAAGCTTATTTATACTCTCAAAGGATGGAAATCGCTCCAGCAAATAAGTTTTTTAAAATGAGAAAATATTCCAAAAAATAATTCCTCTTTTCCGTTATTCAATAATATACACTTATTCCGATTCAAATCAATGAATAGATACCATATTGTTCTGTATCACATATTAGCAAGTTCAAAGATCAGAGAGGTGGGATAAATATCTTGCAGTTTGAATGGTGCACACAGTACTATATCACCTCTGACATTTAATCGCATTCCAAGTCATATTTGCGGTGTTAATATTTCGCAAATTCACTTTGAACAATTGAATCTTATATCAACAAGTCGAGTGCCCTAGCACGTGAGTTGTAATTTATAAAATCATAGTTTCAAGATATTGACTGCACGTTCGTTTGCATAAAAAGTGTGCAAAAGCACAATATAATATAGTCTTATGTAAATATTGCTATTGGCCAAAGTCTAGAATTGGGCATATTATGGCCCGTTACGCAAAAATTATAGGAGAACTGTAAAAGAAGTAAAACGACGTACCTACTTTTGCTGTAGAAATTTATAATTCTAACAACATCTCCTGATGAATACAACATTTTTTCTATTGCTACTCATACTATTCTTAGGTCAATTAATTCACATAACCTTGACACTATATATTTCTTAAGCAACCATCCTAGACCAAACTCATCATTTTTTATGTCTGCAATACCAGAATCTGACGCATGTTCTGAAATCCATTCTGAATTTAAGGAACTCCAGCTATCTATGTAGTTCCTTATTAGTCCACCGACAGGACTTTTCGATTTGCTTGTAGAAGAGGGCATTTGGTCTGATTCGCTAAAGGCAAGTAATATTTTATCTGTTCATAAAATGAGGGATAAAGATGTGATTAACAATTTCCGGCCTATATCAATTATGCCCATCATTTTGAAAGTATTTTAATAGCGATATACTCTCTTATTAAGAGAGAAAATCAATACTGTCGTCCGCTTCAGGAAGGGATTCTCCACTATTGGAGCTTTATTAACGGTTTTGGATGAAGTGGCTCAGGGACTTGACGACAGACCAACACACTTGACAACAGACTTGCTATTCTGTGTCATCTGACGAAGGCATTCGACTTAATTATATTTTATAATTTTATGTCCCTGTTTGGAGTGTTAGCTGGTCCAATCCTTTGTCTACCAGTCCCCGTTTTTGTAAAAACTAGACTTTTTAAATAAAGTTTCTACAGGGTGGTAAATAAAACATTTCAACATTTGGGTGCAACATTTCTGAAAGTTCAGGATGGTCTCATTTCAACCATTTATTTATGGTTTTCAGCACCAATGACATAAATATGGATGTCATATCTCGAAAGGGTTTTAGAATTTTCCGCTTATTTCCTTTATTTATAGGGGTTAATGCAACTCCGTATATTGAATTTTTGTCTTGATTTGATTATGATCCTCGTGTCCTCTTAACTGAAGTTTTGGCTTTTGGAAATTATCGGAAAATTCAAAAACCGTTCCAAGATATGAGCTCGTTCTTTATGACATTGGTGTTGAAATCAAGGGATTTTTTTTTGTGTAATGGGATGGTCCCATTTCGAACTTTCAGAAATTTTGCACCGTTTAATTTACAACCCTGTAGAATCATTATGTTTATACTGGAATAAAATTTACATAATACGGGTAATAAACTTGAGAACTTACTTAATAATGCTGTTTATTCCACGTATACACTACAATGTCCGTTATATTTTGTTTCCAAAAAGTGTCGCCCAACGTGGGGCTCGAACCCACGACCCTGAGATTAAGAGTCTCATGCTCTACCGACTGAGCTAGCCGGGCGGTCGCTATTTTAATAGTTGCCTACTAGATTCCAAATACAAGTGACTTCTTATACCTGTGCTATACCTACCTAACAATGAGATCTATTTTTACACACCCGAATGAGCATCGGGCAAATAAGTAGCACTTTCAAGCGGTATAGTTAAACGAAACAAACATTTATAAACACCATACTCTGTTGCATACTGTATTGCTACTTTTGAACATCCAACTTCTAGTAATAATAATAAAATTATATAAAATCATTTAATTTAGTTAGAGATTGAACTAAAAAATGGACGATCCTGCCAGGATTCGAACCTGGAATCTTCTGATCCGTAGTCAGACGCGTTATCCGTTGCGCCACAGGACCCTTGGCCTCAGATGAAAGGTATTCGATGAACCAGAAAACGTAAATACATATTTTACATAAATGTAATATTACTACCTACGAATCAAATCAGTACTGCTCTAGTCAAATTAATGTGTGTTGATAAAAGGTCGAATATTATTTTCGTTACTTACGATCATATAATATACTTTCTTTATGCTGTGACTCTCGTTTTATTATTTTTTAACAGAGAACGCTAGAACAGCGTGTCTTGTAGATTAAGAATAAATTAGTGACATGAGTGCCTTCTTTCAAAATTTGGTGTATATCCTATTTCTTTTTTCTATTCGCGTCTAGCATTAAGGTCACGATAAGCCAACTCGACACAGTCACAGCAAAAACACAAACAATCGGGCACTTTACATATATCTGAGCAAATATGAACCGATGACGTAAATCCGCCATTTTGGTATAGAAAACAGAGAAATACATGGGCTACTTCAAACTTTTATTTATGGTACCATAAAACGGTGTAATTAGGGACGGGGGTCAATAAAACATAGGCATGTTTTAGTGACTAGTGGAATGCAAATATCATCAGTTTTATTTATAATAAACAACAACTATAACCTAATAAACTACAAATTAACATATTTAAACAAATATAGTGAACAAATATAAGATTAGAAACGAAAAATGTAGCATAATTTAAACAGTATCTGGAATATTAATTTAAAATATAATAAACAAAGTACCTACTCTTATAAACTTACAGACGAAAATAAAAATATTTAAACATCCTCTAACATATTATTAATTTAATGGGAAACAACAGAAATTTGTATCCATCCTGCACAGTATAGTAATTTGCAATTTATTGATGATGCCAAATAATAAGTTTACTTTTGTTAATCTTTTTAAAATTTCTATTTACATATTTTAATGTGTAGTAAATTCTTAGGCGCATGTAAAATTTTAAAACAAAATATTTTGGAAAGTATTTACAAGGATGAATATATTCAATATTTCCACAATTTTTTAAGTAATTGGAGCAAACACCTGGTGCTAGAATAAGCGTTTCAAAATGTTCTTGAAATATAATTTCAATATTAGCTATAAAATTTATGAAGCTATCAGGAGGCGTGTTTAAATTTCCAAAAATATCTCCCGTGCATTCTCGTAAGCTCTAAAATATCTATGTTCTTACAGGAAAGAGAATATTTTAGGGATTCATCATAAGTATGTATAGCTAAAGATTTGTTCATTAAGTATAACCACATACATAACGCACAATTTTCTTTTTCAAAATGTCATCGTTGCTGTATTCCGAAAAATGTAGATCTGGTTGCACCACAGCATACTGTAGCTGTATTATAGGGTTTTGTATTAGTTTGTTGTCTACTATATTCTGTATATATGTACTTTCAGTAAAACCCTATCGCCCTCGCAATTTTCCGTTCCTAAGTGAACACTGAATTTTTCTTGTTATTCTTTGAAACTATATGGGTGTTGCGTCGCTACAGTTTCCATTTGGTTGTCTTACATTACTTCCAAAATGATTCTCTAATACATCTTGATTTAACCTCGTTAACCTTGTTAAAATGTATTCATAGTTACAAATTTGCAGTGAATCCCACAAAGAAAATAAACTATTTGATAGTAATTTACAGAGATTTAAAGCATTTTAATTTATTCTTGACATTAATCCCATTCTTGTCCCTGACTTCAAGCCTTTCATTAAAATCAAGACATTCCAACAAAACTTCTTTTTGAAAAGTAGTCCCTTAAAATATTACTACGCCTCGCTTTTTTAAGCATTGCAAACAGGCGGCTATACCAGAGTCCATATCTGTACTAAACTATACCAAAATGGCGGATTTACGTCATCGATTTACGTTCATATTCGCTTAGATATATGGAAAGTGGTGGGAGATATCAATCCTGCTGGTTTGTATTTATGCTGTGCCACAGTCGCGAAACATTAGTATCTATACTCTATCCAACGAGAGCGGCGACTAAAGAGGAGGGGCTCTGTAACGAGCTACGCAGGACCGTCATTCGATGAAATAAATTCGTAAGTAGGTTCACAACCGTAAACAACACAACTAAAATAACCGTACTTGCGAGACTACAAATACAAACTGTGAATAGGTAGGCAGTAGTAGGTACTTTATATAATTAGGTACCAGGTAGGTATCGGACCCAGGCGCCGGCCCTGGCTACCTGCTGAGCCAATTAAGGCGTTGAGGGCGTTGAACTAATGTTCTAAGGGGCGGAGATCTGACCAATACAGACGAATTTTCGCTCGAGTGCAAGTCCATTCTCTCGTTGGATACAGTATATATTTTATGTCTGTCAATAAAACGTCGTTAACAAAACAATGGAAAATTCTCAAGCAGAAAAATTGAGTCTAATACTAATACTATTGAAGCATTTGTCTGTGAGAGTTTTTTTTACTTTAAATGCTGTTACATGAGTACATAATTCATTAATTTTCTAGCCTACATATATGGATAGTAAATGTAGTTGTTTTGATAGGTAAGTACCTATGGTTCATTATCATAATAGCATATTGAAACTTTTCTTACTATTGTATATCAGCATGTTAAAAAATAGAATCGGTATAAAGTAATACATCAAAATAAAATAAGATTAAGTATTGCCTCGCCTACGCTATTACCAAAGAATAATTTTGGAAAAATATATTTTATTTATTTACAATGTATATAAATAAGCAAGTCATTCAAGTCATTCAAGCAAGTACTTGGGCGCTTTGAGACACACCTTCTACTTTAGTCCATTTATACATTCGTTGTACGTTGTACCTATATGTCACATTTCAGTGGAACCATTATCCTTGATATACAGGATGGCATGGTTATAAAGATAATGAATTTGTTGCATTGGATGTCTTGCAGATATGTATACAAACCTATGCTGGCCCCAGCAATAAAAAACTAATTCTCGAATCATTAAGGACAATAATAATTCTTAATGGAAATCATATTTCGTAATTATTTATGTAAACCGGAACAATAGATATTTATTTAGCTGATGGGTGGTATACTGTGTGGGCTCAGAATAAACAAATATTTCTATTGGAATATTAAAAATAAATACTTGAATTTTAATGCTGAATCAGGCAAATGAAAACATAAATTAGTTCTTGTAGAAACCTTTCCTGTTGAATTTCTATTTTCACAGAATTGATAACAAAGCCTTATAGAATGGAATTTTCAAAATATACAGGTTCAAGAAAAAATATCTTTTGTTCATTTTTTATTTTTCAGAAAAAAATTTGAGCATCTCACAATCTTACTAGTAGAATAAAAAGAAAGTTTCCTTATACGAATGATAAAATAAACCGATTTCTTGTAATTCTATGTTTTTGATTTGCAATAAAATTTTAAAAAATCACCCGGGAGTGTCCCTTATCTTTTATTATGGGCGCCAATTCCATGAACACTAAATTTTATTTTACTTGAAGGACACTTTAGTCATGAGCACTCTATAGTCTTAAAGGGTGTTCAATTAGGTCTATTATATAAATTTATTTAAAAGATTATTTGTAAGATGAAATTACTGACTCATCGTAATTGAATTTTATTGTATGCAAAATTTTATTAAATTTTAGAGAAGCTCAAATTGTATTAGTTTTAAATTATTTCCTGAAATTTTCAAAACGAGAAAGAAGAAGTTGTTTGCATATAACACTGTTTATTATTAAGTATGGTTAATAAAATAAATAAAGAAAATCTTAGAACCATATTCCTACACTGCGACAAAACCTATTTAACTTAAATGTATTACATGGGACCAAGACACAATATTTCTTAATACTAGCAAATTTTGACTTCTTTATTACCTTGAAAAAATATGTTAATCCTTTTATCAAAATGCACAAAACTTATCACTTTTTGGTTTCACTGGTACATGAACTAACAAATGCTGTTGGGCTCTGGTGGTGGTGTCATCTATCGGGGTGTAGCTGCACTGCCTCTGGAATGCTGTCGCTGCACTGCCTCAGCTGGGATTTCTCGCCTTGGAATTTATTCACCCTCAAATTTATTACTTACTGCTGCTGTAGTTTTCATCTTCAAACATTTTAATTACTGTGAAAAATTGTTTGCTTTTCTTGCTTGATATTGATCGCAAATTTCTTCTACTGGGCTGGGACGCTACCAAGCCTTTCATCACTTGTAAAAAGGACGAAAACACTTATTCATACCGTTTTCCTGCATTTAGACCATCAGAGACAAAACTTTACCAGGCGATAGAACTTTTTGAAATAAGAGAATTTTTTACTTTACTTTTGCTGCTTCTTTGGAAATAATTTTGGAGAAAAATTGTTAGAACTCTGTAATTGGGGGGTCCGGCCCCTTTCTGCCCTCCAAATATTTTTCCACGTATACCTATCTATAGTCTTGAAACTACGTTCGTTTCATTACTACGTAGCAAATTTGATTTTTGCAAACTTTTATGTCACTTGGCATTTTTTGATTTAAAGCAAATTTTATTAGATATTTTACATTTTCTTAGTTAATGCCAACAACTTTTGCCGCAAACCAGTACAATATATTTCATTAATTTGAGGAATTTATTTTGAAGATTATTTCGTGTTGATTTACGTCAAAATCTGTTGACATTGACTAAGAAAATGTAAAATATCTAAAAAAAAATTGTGATAAACCAAAAAATGCGAAGTGACATAAAAGTTTGCAAATCAAATTTTCTATCAAACGAACGCAGTTTCAAGACCATAGACGTACGTTGTACCCCCCCAATTGCAGGGTTCTAAATGTTTTTGTATCTGTACTTTATATGTGTCATTCACCCTTGCTTCTATTTTGAACTCACTCGGGGATCATGTGACAAGTGACTTCGTGGAGGCTATACTAGCAGTTTACATCTCACACTCCGGTTTTGGAGATGTATTTTATTTACAATATTGATAAATTAAACATAGTTTAATACGTGTCCATGTTCGTTAATTCATGTTGCGCCATGTCGAAGCTATTTATTTAATTTTCTGACGAATTTTAATTCAGTTATTAATAAAAGAAAAAGTAACCAATCAGAGTGTAGTCTATGCGACCACATGCCTTATGCTCTGTCTTTCTTTGGCTTGGGTAATGCATTCTCCGTCCATCGTGCCTTTGTCTGTTGCATAAGGCATGCTTTGTTTACATTTTAGGTACGTATATTATGATTCTATACGTTATGGGAATTATACTGGAATTATTTTCCTCGATATTTTCCTCGATATTTTCTTATATATATATATATATATATATATATATATATATATATATATATATATATATATATATATATATATATATATATATATATATATATCTGTCCTGTTACATGTTACACCATATACAGTTAAACTGATATGATGAATGGCAACCACACCATCCTTGGATATACCCAGAGAGCCATTATGTAACCTTTTCTTATGTTGACCCTCCTTGAGCACTGAGGAATCGCAGGTTAAAATCTCGAGTCCTACATGTGGGTATCTCACACTGCAAATCTGAATTTATTATTAAGTTTTCAAACACGCGTTTTCTTTTCCTCCGTATCATACTCGTAATAGGTTACTGGAATTTCGTATAAATGATATCAGCTCATCGTGGGGCCGGATAAGAATCATGCGACATTGTTAATAACGGTCGGACATCTTTAATGTATACTTGGAGAAAATTTAGATTTTATCAACACTGATTATTTTTGTATCAACGCACGACAGTAATTTTACGAAATATTAGCATGCCTGTTTCGCATATATAAATTTCCTAAAATATCCGCCGTGATGTAAGATAATGTTTCGAAGAAGGTTTCAACGTAACTATCATAAGTCAACATAAGTTCGCTGAAGGCACAAAATAGATGGCGGCAGACACAAAAAAGCAAAAATATAAATGGGGTACAGAACATGACACAGAAACCATCACAAACATATGCATATGATGGCATATAAAAGATTTTAATTTCTGAATTCAGACTTTAAACCCTGAATTCAGGTTTTTAATTTATCTTTTACCGTTTCGGACATACCAATAGTATAAATAAAAAATTGCCATATGTATTTTACTGACAATGTAGTACAGCTAGCCAATATCGTTAATTACCGGCCATTGTCATCACTGTCTATGGGTAAATTTCGGATATATAAGAAATAAAAAATACCGCCTTTGAAATCCACACACACAGCTAGTATGAACACAGGACCATATTACGTTTTTATACTAATTTAGTTTGTTCTATTGCATAAAAGCCAATACTTAAACTATGGCTTAAAAACTTAATACTATGGTTTAATGGTTTACTTATGGTTTAATAAAAAAAATTGATATAAAAAAAACGTTGGAGCCTGATTTTTTGAGCATTCAATATACTGAGTTAAATATACTAGTTAAATATAAAAATAATCACATATAACCTTGTTTGGGCACAATTTTATAAATTGAGAGTTAAAAGTCTCAATTTAGAGTTTATTAAAGTCAAAATTCAGATCTTAAAATCTGAATTCTGAGATTAAATGCTGAATTCAGAGTTTAAAGTCTAAATTTAGAAATTAAAGCCTGAATTTTAAAAAATACAGAACTCGAATTCTCTGAATTCTACGGTTTCGTAGAATTCAGAGATTAAAGTCCCTTCCACTTCTTCATAGTTTTGGCATTTAATAATCTCTCTGTTCTTTGCGTACAATAGAAGTCGCTCAATGTGTCTTGCAAATGATACTGGTTTCGTCGATATCTGGAAATTCTTAAGTATTTTACGACATTCCAGTTTGCAGATTTTCGAGAACCCCATACTTTTTAACTCGTATATTATATCATTTCACTTCTCACGTTATATTCGGTTGACCGCCTGGCTTACGAAACAAGACCATCATATCTGCTCCGTCCATATGCCTATATATCCCATAAAAAATAAGCTCTTAATATATTTTAAATGCTAAGTATTTCCTGGAATATGTTTCATCTAAATCTTGACGCCATAAAGATGTGGTATGTGGTGGTGTGGCAAAAGTAACATTTGTACAGTTTCGGTAGTTTTATCAAGAATAATCACTGCCCAGTCAACTACATGTTGGAGAGCATATAAATTGTATGCAAATAACTTCAAAGAAACTTAAAAATATCCTTGACTAAGGCAATAAAAAATTACGGCTATTTTTCCATTGCAGATGGGATCCATAAACAATGCAAGGCCTGTACACAAAAATGCACCAGAAGATTATCTATAAATCTCATCTCTTATTGCGAAGAACTTGGAAACAAAGCCTTTAAATGCAACTAATTGTAATTGAGTAGGAAGGAACATTATTAAAGTACCACAACCGACAAGTTCTTATGAATTAGTTTATCTGCAATAAATAATGACGTAAATTCTCATGCGAAAGCCCCAAGCTGTCACGTATTAGTTTAAGTTTTATTTTATGCCTTTTATTTTATTAAAATTTCCCTCAAGCTTATGTGTCTTAAGGTCTATCGTCCTTTACACGAGATCTTAGACTTCCAGCGCTAAAAGCGGAAGTGATAATACCTTTGACATAATGTAATTTTACGTTTATATAAAATTATATTAGTTTACTTTTATTACAAAGACTTCAGTTTTATAAGATTTTCACAATACTTTTATTTAATTCATGGCATTTGTTTCGCTTTAACAATAACTTCTTCAGATGGTGAGTATAAAATTAATACTATTACATTTCCTTAAATAAAAGTGGTAATAGCAAAGTGACATATGAGTATTATTCTATAAAGTATAGGATTGAAATAGAAGTATTGAAATATTAGGAAATTTACCTAATGTAGGTAAAGTACTAAAAATATTAACTAAAGTGTAATTAACACTCGGAGTAGTTTCCACGATTAAAACTACGCAGACGATTCCAAGGAGACCATTAAAACTAATCTTAAACTACAAAATCTACCATATTTATACTATTTTCATGGTGACGTCACTAATGATATCCTCGTGAAATTTACACGTGACTAATCACGCTTCAATGATCGGTTGCTAAGCAACGCGTAAAGCGGGCTATACGGTATAGGTCCCTTGTCGCTATTCATACTACTTTTACATTTCACAATTTCTATGCTCTCAAATACACCCAACTGTCTATTATTGGTCACATTTCTAGACTACTAGACTAGACTTATCTGTTCTTCCATATTTTAGATGAGCCATATGCTCTTTAAATCTGGTGTTAATTGATCGTCTCGTTGTCCAGACCTTTCATTTTGAACAATTTTATCCTTTGGATTGTCTAAAAGTTGTTGAAATTTATTACACGACGAAGGAATCGCTGTTACACCCACGTTTTTGAAGACCTTACTCAAACCATCAGTAAACGGGATACATATTTTGGAGTCTCTATATCCTTTTGAAAGGTCGTAGAATTACGAAGTGTGTCCTTAAATTTACGCTTCCTAATTAGTTTTTTAACTATATCTCTAGGATAACCATTACTCACAGCTATATCTTTAATATTTTTCAAACCTCTCATTACTGAGAGGGAAACTTAGTAAACGATGGACAAGAACATTAAAACTTGCCATTTTACGTTGATAGCAGTGGTGAGAGTCATTAGGGATATATCTGATCGTACTGGCATCTTTTCTAAATATATTTCTACTATTGGCACTATTTTTGTCACTATTGTATTCAAATTCTAACCTATTGTCACTATTTTTAATTACTAATACATCTGAAAATGGAAGTTTTCTATTATTTCCTAGTTCATATGTAAACTTTAAAGAAGTGAAACGACTATTTAATTTGGAAATGAAGTTTTCTACATCCGCAATCTTAGTGTCAAACACGGCAAACATGTCATCCACATACCTCAGCCAAATCCTAGGAAAATACTCGAATTCTTCTTTTGCTTCAGTTTCAAATCGACTCGTGAAGACATTAGCAATGAAAGGCGATAAACAGTTACCCATTGCGGTTCCTTCATGTTGTTCATAGAACTTGTTATTGAAACGGAAGAAATTTTGTTTCATACAATGTTTTGTAAGGTTTATATATTCTTCTATTACTTCTTTTCTATAGTTGTTTAATTCGAGTAAATCCTGAAAATAGTCCAAGGTATGTGGAATTGGTGTAATTCACTAGGACATTTCATTACCAATAATAAAGATAATGTCAATAAAAACTATAAATCTGAGGTTTATAAGTTAACTGGTAGTAGGACTTGCTCTAAAGTTTATAAACTTTAAAAAAGTAGATCAGTTGGGAAACCTATTCTTAACATAAAAAATTATATTTAAACAATAAAACGGATTCAACGTTTTCTAACCATTTACTAGAAACTATTCATTCATAACGGTGATTTTAAGATTTTACGCTAAGAAGATAAAGGGTTAAAGTTAACATTACTAGAATGTTTGGAAATTAATTAACAGCTTGGAAATTAATTATCAGCTCTGTTGGCTTACACGTTATTTTATTCCACATGTTTACAAAACTTTCTAAAAAGTCTAATAGGACAATACGTATGTATACTGTATCCAACGAGAGAATGGACTTGCACTCGAGCGAAAATTCGTCTGTTTTGGTCAGATCTCCGCCCCTTAGAACATTAGTTCAACGCCCTCAACGTCTTAATTGGCTCAGCAGGTAGCCAGGGCCGGCGCCTAGGTCCGATACCTACCTGGTACCTAATTATATAAAGTACCTACTACTGCCTACCTATTTACAGTTTGTATTTGTAGTCTCGCAAGTACATCGAATGACGGTCCTGCGTAGCTCGTTACAGAGCCCCTCCTCTTTAGTCGCCGATGCGCAAAACAAGTCCATTCTCTCGTTGGATAGAGTATAGCTCTCTACGAAAATACCTAGATGCTAACCTCGACGCACTATGTGTAAATTGAATTACCTTTTAAATATTACACAAAATAACAAGTTGAATTACACATAAATTATTTGAAAACACATCCTAGATGGTTTGATGCAAATTGGTCGATTAGTCTTTACTTTAAGTAAAATTCTTACTGGATTCTCTTAAGAAAAAGAATCCGCGTGTCGAACTGTTTGATGCCACAAGCTAAACTCTTGTGCGTTGCCATTCGTTTCTACGGAAATCCTGTACAAAGAAACAAATACACTTCCTTAGTTGCACGTGTAGTGCGTCCTTAGTTGCTTTTCTATATTTCACTATATTATGTTGAATTACGATAATCACATTTTATAAATATTTAATTCAGAGCTATTATTTACTTTTCACGCATGCTCTAGGCACTTTAATCTACTTGTTGGCATAAAATATGTTCCACTGATATGAGCTGCTATAATCTCGATCCAATTGCCTTAACATATATAATTTAAATTATGTTTAGTTTAGTATTTGCCATTGGATAATCTGTTATGATAAATTATTTTATATTTATTATTACCATTAGTTGATTTTTGCGGATTTACATCATTATATGGAATGCGTTAGGCAAAACTGTACAATTCGCTCTGTTTCTGTTGGGTAGTTTGCGCTTGTGTGCTTCAGTGGGTTCTTTGTCTGACTCATGCTACATTATTTAATTTAAATTTTGTGGTGTTCACCTATACATTAGAGCGGCTATTAGTGTTGGTTTGTATATATGCATATATATAAAATATAATAATGTTTATTCATAAATGTCAAAATCTTATAAATGTGTCGGTCTATTGTCGTTATCATCGTCGTAAATCTGCAGGAGATAATATGTTGCGATTAGCAGCTCTTGGTCAATTTACTGGTTTTAATTTTCATTTATTACATCTTATTGTAGTGTTCGGCGTCTTCTGCCATTGTCTTTATATCCATAGAATTATAGCTGTATAGCGAGGCAGCGTCTTCGGTAATCTGAGCGCGTCACTTTCCTTGGCCCAAATAATGGTGCGTTAAGTATGAAATTAGTGTGTCATGTGTATTTCCATGGGAAACGTACAGGCTGAGTAATAAATCATAACGTTCAATTAATTACGCATCAGTTCCTAATCATAATTTACATTTATGGTTTGCTCATAAAACAAGAGGGCTGTGTTAAGTTACGTTCATTCCCATTGTCGCAATTACTAGTATATTCTGTTTGTATCACCTTGGCTTGATCGTTAGAATATTATTATTGAAACAAACGAAAATATATGTTGATTATTTACTTTACCAATAATATTCTAGGCGGCATATATTTTTGGTTGGATAAACCGCGAATGTTCGCGAATTTTTGTTTTAATGGCTTCGAAATATTATTATAAGTGATAATTTCACTATATGTCAGTTCAAGAACACGAGCTTAATTTTTTATTAAACAAAGAGTGAAAAAAAAACGCAAAAAATTATCAATTATTGTTTTTCCTTTTCTCTAATACCTCCGAAGCTATTCGGAGATATTTAAAAAAATCGAGGTAGAAAGAAGTTTTAAAATTAAAGGTTACACATAATACAGCTGGTTGCAAAGCAAAAATAATATTATTATTATTGCAAATACAACAAAAAAACAACTAAAAATGGGAAAAACGGGTTTTTAAATATTTTTTTCAAATATTTATTTTGTATGCAGGAACTTCATATTTGTCCAAATATAACATTTAAGTGTGGTAAACCATCACACCAAATTTCATCAAAATCGGTACTATAGTTTTGCACAATATTCAGATTTTTGAAAAAAAAATTAAATTTGTGCAAAAAATTGAACAGGGTAAACACTAGAGTCTCTAGATAATTGAAATTTTTTTTCTCACATTAGGGAGTACTCAAATTTTTAAATGCATTATGAAAAATTGCATTTCATTATTTAGGAGCCGAAGGATTAGATTCTTTATGTATTCAAATTAAAACTCCACATAATTTAATAAAAAAAATGTTTTCTTACTTTCATGCAAAAACCGAAACTTTATTGAACTATATTTAATGCAAAAACTGGTTCTTTATTACACTAATGCAATAAAATTTGTATTGCACTCATCCGTCATTCTACTACAGTGATTTGACATAAAGATCATGACATGTCACCTAATGTCATGACATTAATGCCACCTAAATTAAATATTTTTTTGTTTTTGCATGAACGTAGAATCTTTTGCTTGCATCTTTGCATCATTTAATCATTTAAGTTTTCCAGTCTATGTCTTTTATACATTGGACTTAATTATTTTGAATCAACAATATTTTCGTCCTCTAAGTGAAATTAGTTTTCTTCTGCCCCCCGTAAATGCTCTATCCTCTGTCTTTATTTTACTAGGACACATTATTTTGTTCTCATATTCCCGTAGCGTTTATGTCTGTTGCATACGGCGTGGTTTGTTTACTTTTTAGGTGGGATGTTTTTTGGATACTTATATGCGTTTTATTGATTGATTGTATTAGTGCTGTTTTCTCACTTTTCGCAATATATATATATATATATATATATATATATATATATATATATATATATATATATATATATATATATATATATATATATATATATATATATATATATATATATATATATATATATTGTAATGTAACCAACCCGGGTCGGTTAAACATAATAATCAGAGGAACACATGGCCGGGGTACGTGATCGTCAAAAGGGGAAATACCTACCCTACGTTGTATTTAATTTAAAAGTAACCCTGTCCGAGATGCACTAGTTACTAACGAAAAGCGGGAGTTTTGAAATGAAAAGAAAAGATTAAGCATGTTAATACACCTACTTATTTATTGAAACAGGTATTCCATTTATGAACAATATAAAATAAGTACATGACGTACTCAGCCTTGAAATCACGAGGGGAAAGAGCACAGCAGAGAAACCCTCGATCTCTATTCAAGAGAATCGCAATAGTGCTGTTGATCATTTAGGTGAAAGAAAAATGAAAACTTACAAGGTTTCCCATACTTGTGTTTTAACCTACAATCATTCTCCAGATACAAACCTGAAGAGTTTGTTGTTAGTTAGCCGACTTTCGTCAGAAGGTACTGAGGTCCCATACGGGAGGCAACCCAGCTAGTAGTTGTAAGGTTTTGGTGCAAAAACGAAGGTCCCATACGGGAGGCAACTAGCGTGTTCGTCCAGGCTGGGTGTTAATAAATTCAACAAGGCGCAAACATTCATCATCTCATACAATAAGCGGCAATTAGGTCACTGTTATAAGCAAAACCCACAAGTATGAAAAACCTACTCGTAGACATCAATGGAACAAAAAAGTCAATAACATTACTTAGACCGAACTGAATAAAACAAAATAAAATAATCTTAAAACCAGAATGAGCTGAACATACTAAATAAACAAGTAAAATGTTCATAGTTTATGCATAACGTATCATAATTACTCATAGTTCAAAAACAAAATATAATACGGACAATTTTAATAAAAGAATTACGGTAATTCTCGAGATAACAAATTTAATAATAAACATTACAAATTAAGTATATTTACTAACCTGGGATATCCTTCCCCATATGCACCTCCCCATATGCAAACCCTCGTCTACCTATATCTCGACTTATCATCTAAAACACCCCGCACCGCGTCTTTCCTAGTGCGTGCTTATACCCTAACCACTTGCTATTTAAAAATCGGTATCTCGTCTTTAAACAAAACAGAGGTCAGGACATCGCAAGTTTATTAACTAAACAGGGGTAGGGTCCTTTCAATATATATATATATATATATATATATATATATATATATATATATATATATATATATATATATATATATATATATATATATATATATATATATATATATATATATATATATATATATATATATATATATATATATATATATATATATATATATATATATATATATATATATATATATATATATATATATATATATATATATATATATATATATGTATATATATATATATATATATATATATATATATATATATATATATATATGTATATATATATATATATGTATATATATATATATATATATATATATATATATATATATATATATATATATATATATATATATATATATATATATATATATATATATATAGATACATAATTTGCTTGGTATATTATAGGTAATATCATGCATTATCTCTACTCTACTCTATAATTCTGTGTAATCATCCTATATTCATCATCTAATTGATATTTAATTTGTTCCACGCGATGTGTTACGAATCTCTCACATCTTTGACCGTAGTGATTCATATCTGTGTTAAAATTAGACATAATTTTCAGTAAGAAATATGTGTAATATCGGGTGTGCCAAAAATTTTTGCACTTTTTACGTTTGCCCTTAACTCTTTTGTTTACTAACCGAGATTTTATTCAGCTTGGTATCGTTACTTACAGAACAGAATGGATTATGGACAGAAAATGGCCGATTTTTTAAAATTAAAGATGGCATCTGCGTTTGAAAATAGCTCATTCTTTGGGCTATTTTTTAAGACAAAATGACAAAATTACTCATCCAATAAAAAAAGCAATAAAATCGACCTTTCCTTACATTTTAAGACCTCGATGAGAAAAATCGGTCCATCGGGAGTGGAGCTATACGTAATAATACAAAGCGTCGTTTGTCATTTATAAGCTGTAGTACGTAAATTGCACTTTTTTCTTTGACTAATAACTTTTTTTTTGTTTATTAATCGAACTATAGACAGAAAATTTCAAACGCAAAAAGTGAAAAATTGTTTCGCCCACGTATGTTTCAAATGTTTTGCTTGTTCATAATAACTCTTGAACCTTAAATCCCTCCGCTAAGAGGCCAAAATACGCCTGGGTTGTATATTGTCTATGAAGCCTACTTAAACCATTTTGAGACAAAACGTCGTATGCTGAACTTAGCAGTCGCTAGGTTGCTTTTTATCGTCCGCAAAAGTAAATTCAAAATTATTTAATCGGTAATGATAATCCGCTACTGAAATAACAAACTAATAAATGTAATGCTTGGTTTACATTCAATTGATATTGATTAGTGTGTATTACTAAATACTTTTTGATCATTACATAGGTGGTGATGAGGAGCCTCAATACCAAACTTTGAAATATCCCGAATTTTCCTATAACTTTTTATAATTCCTATGACTTCTAGGTTAAACATGTCAACTACTTCTATAGCTATATGTCTCTACACATTGACTGACAGGAATATATGTTGTGCATATTCACTAAATTTTATTTTATCGTCTGCAGAATCACAAATTAGTCAAATTATAATAGCTCAAGAAATATGTACTCACTATCTAACCAGAAAGATCTACAGATTATAATTTCAACTGTGTTGAATATGCGTTATAATCTCAGTTGTACTGAGTATAATGCACGTACATATCTTATTGTAGGTTATTCAATATATGTATGCATATATCCATAAAAGCAGTTTTTGGTGTTATGTATGCATTAGTATCATTTTAAATGTAAGGTAAAAGTTAAAAATGAAAATGTTGTTATTTTTTATTGTTCTATTCAGTTCTATTTACCCTTTCCACTGAAACATGTACCTCCTATTTGGAAAATTGCAGAAACAATCATGATATCCAAACCTGGTAAACCAATGATCTCCTTCCAATCATTTCAAAGCTCTTTGGATTCCGGCAAAAGCATTTTACTATAAATCAATTGCATCGAACTTAACTGATACTTAAGTTGTTTATAAAATACCTACGCCCAAAACAATATATGTAAATTAACAGACCGGATATTCAGTCATAGAAGAAGATGAATATTCAGACATAAATGAAAACAAAGCAGGTGTGCCTCAAGGTAGTGTATTGAGTCATGTCCTCTACCTTTTCTACACCAGTGACATTCCATAACTGGAAGACGTTCCGCTGTCGATTTTCTTACGGTAGGTCACGAGCATGGTGTAGCCCTCAACAAACTGCAAATAGCTAGCAATACATTTAAGACTGGACCAGACGATGGAAAATAAAACTAAATGAGCTTAAATCAGTTCATGTGAATTTTACCAATAAAAGATCTACCGAAAGACCATCTTTAGAAATCAATGGAACTATAGTACCATACCATAACAAAGCCATGGTATCTAATGCCATGCTAAGCTCAGATGAAAAGAGCAAATAAAGAAGAAGATAAGAGCTTAGTTTAAAATATAAACAGCTCCACTGGCTTCTTGGTAGAAATTCCAAGGTGTACGTATACCATAAATTTCTAGTTTATAATCAGATTTTAAAACCCATTTGGTATTCAGCTTTGAGGTGGTTCCAAAGATAGCAACAGCAAGTGTATTCAAAGGTTTCATAATCAAGTCCTACGTAACATGGTAAATGCTCCATGGTGCATATGCAATAGTGATCTTCATCGATACCTTGCAATTTCTATACTAGATGTTTTCCTGAATGTGGACAGGCTAGGAATTAAGATATATTTATTTAAATATTTTGAATTTTATGTTTCATTTCACATGTGGTGAAAGTTCTCACAAAGGATTATCTGAAACAGGATAATAACCTCTGTTTTTGTTTTAACGCTTTCCTTCATTATACGAATCGCCTTTACTCATACATAGCATGCATTTATGCTTGAGTAGTTGACTGGTCCACAATAATAAGTGGACTCGGTAGTAACTACTCCTCAGACTTAGGCTATTCTGACTAGGAATAGAGCAGATAACAATTACACTAAATTGCTCAATAATTTATAATAACGTATGTAGAAATGATGGAAAAATTATTGTTAATTATTTTGCATTCTCCGTTCGGCATGGCATGCAAATCACAGTGGCTGTACGGTGGCAGAAAATAGTTGCACTAGAATTCGTGCAATTAAAGTGCAACAAAACCTATTCATTAAAAATAGTCCTTTATTTTTAATGGCGTATCGTACATACGAACTAATTGTGAGAAGTATTTTTCCTTAATGAAATACCGCATTATAAGGTGACCGTGAATACTATTTTAATAATTACGAACGTTTTAAAATCATGATTAGCAAAACATGAAGGGGTAATACATTTCAGCCAGTGATCTCGAAACTTTTCATTTGCATCAGTTTACATAATTATTTATCACGTTGCTAAAAATCAGTGGTCAATGTGAATATGCAGAGAAATTCAGTAAAAACAAGCGTTTTAACGCGAGTTTTAATGTGGTGTTTAATGAATGACCTAGTTTGTGCAGTTAATATTTTTTATAAATTTTCCAGTAGCTGCTTAAAAAGTTAATAGACGACTGTAATATCTCTGACATTTCTCCTACCCAAGATATATCACGAACTAAATAATTTTCGTGGAATAATTCTCTGGACCTTTTGAATAGTGTAGGTATAACTAAAAAATTGCTCCTAAGAGTTAAAATTAGCCGGACTTGCTCTGATGCTTTAAAAAATAACAGTGAAGTACCAGAAGGATCCATATTAGGCCCCTTGTTATTTTCAATATAATCTTCTGTTTTGATGAAAAGTCTTAAGCTGATCTTTCCACTTTTATGCGGAAGATAATATGCAAATGTAGCATCCTCTTAAATTATCTGAACTTAATAATGCTCTTCAACTTATAAACGGTGATATAGAGAATCTTGTTAATTAATCAAAAAAACATTGTTTGAAAATTAATCCAAGTAAATCCGCAGTTTTCCTGTTTGGTTCCTTAAAAGATAGAAGAAAAGGAATAAACCGGTTACATATTAAAGTAGGAAAAAAGGAATTCAAAAATCTTTTTTGCAATTCAAAAAAATAACCCTTTTCACGTTTTCTTTAACACGTTTTATTTAACAAGGTATTGCAGAGGCAATGTATTTTATAGCTGCAGAGGTCATATAGGTCAAAAATATATAGGTAAAATAATTTGACATAATACACTTATATATACTTATTATACTTTACATTATATAGTGTTGGTAGAATTGTATAAGCTAAATAATATATTATATACTCGTGTTTGTGTATGTATGCCCCAATATGTCCAATGTGCATCTTGTTTTTAAATGAACTCAAAAAAGGAGGAGGTTCTCAATTCGACTGTACGTTTTTTTTGTAAGTTTGTTACCTCAAAACTCCGTCATTTATAAATCAATTCAAAAAAATCTTTTTTTTGTTGGAAAGGGGGTATTTTCAAGTGGGTCTCATTTTAGTTTTATTGATATTGGACCTTGCATTCCGAAGATATATCAGGGAACTCACCAGATATATAAAAAAATGGCGAATTCACCGTCACAACCCTAATTTATAGATAATATTAATAAAAATAATTTATTGGTGTGTTATACACAAAGTATTTACACATATTTAAATTATTTTAATTATTAAAAAAAAGATAAATATTTATTATTTAGATATTTAAATGAATTAAAAACATATTTGAAGCTGAAAATAATTCTCGATTATTACATATCTCGTATTATCTCGAAAATACATAACTTAAATCAGTAATTAAATTCAATAAATATATCAAATTATAAATTAAATAAAATCAGTGAACAACATATTTCGAACATACTATAGTATAACCGCAAGCACACACGTATTGCTGACGAACGTATATACTATACGCCAACCAGCTACGTGCCTGATTGGTCAGAACGCAATATCATTATATCTAAACTATTTATCGGCACAAAAATCTATCTCAAGCATAATCACAATAGACAAGTCCCAATAAGAATTATAGAAGCTCGATCAATAAACTATGTCTAGATTAAAGCATTAATGCGAAAGCATCAATGTAAATAAGGGGTTCGAAAGTTTATAGCCTCGATGCAAAGTGCAATATAGAGATGACGTCTCGAAAATAAATCGAAGTTATACAACAAAAAGTGATTCATATTATATTATAGTGTTTAGAATTCAAAATTATATCTTACAATTTGAACTTCAAAATTGTAAGAATATTATGTAAAATTAAATAAATTAAATAATTGGCATCAATCCGATTGGTCAGATTTTATCATAATAACAAGAGAGAAGGATCGTAACCAGGAAATGCAGATGTTTTTCCATACGGTGTAACACCTCTCCTCTTTAATTACATTACCTTAATTAAAGGGCCTCTCATCCAGGAGATGTGTCGTAATGAATTTTTTCTTTGTTGCCTATCGGCTACTCAGTTAAATACGGAGGTCGTGGATAAGTGGATTTGCTAGAGGCTTGCACTTAGATACCTTTAGATATATCGCCAGAAAAATCACAGCTTGACAATGACCGGCTTGATCTACTTCTACTTAAAATTTTGTATAAATACTTGGACGCCAGGTCAAGAGTACTTTAATAGTACAGAAGACCGCAGAAATGATCAGCCAATAATTATCAGCTGTGACCTCTTGTGACTCAGACTTTTCCCAGAGAAATAAAAGATAAAGATTTTTTTAAAACAATATATTACAAAAATAATTATGTTACCAGTTGATGGTTCACAGTGATTCTGTAACACTCGGAGTAGTTTCCACAAACACCAAAACACTTTCACTTCGCTCAAAGTGAAAGTGTTTTGGTGTTTGTGGAAACTACTCCGAGTGTTACAGTTACATCAAAGGTTTGTGAAAGTGTTTTAGTGTTTGTGGAAACTACTCCGAGTGTTAAAAAAAAATATATGTATAAGTTCCCGCTTGAACCGGATATCAAGAGAGAAATTTATACTAAAATGAATTTAAATAAAATAACTAGGTTAATAGTTCTAAAATATGAGTTTTAATTATATAAAAAATATTGTAAAGTTAAATGTTGCAAGTAAATTTTGATTAAATTCCCAAAAATTGAGATTACACTTTATCAAAGTAAAAAAATAATATTATCAAGACAGGAATGTGGTGTGCAAATTTTCACGTATGATTAAATACAAAAATAAAAAATTGAAATAAATGCTGCTTTTTGCCGATGCTAAATATAAGCAAATACCTATGGCTTACGCCGTCGAAGTAATATCTTTTTAAAAAAACTTAAAGTATGCTACCATTCGGTAAATCAGTAGCAGTGATTCAAATTTAAATTAAATATATTTAATTCAATAAAAAATAAAGTGGTAATCATATACCAAAATAGAAAAAATATATATACGTGGCTTTTGTGCCCACAGCCCAAGTAGTTGCTATTGTTTAAACCGTAAAATTTATTATGGCATTAACCTATTTTTAAGGTTCTCACAAGGCCTTAATTACTTGGCCCAGCTGTAGAACATTTACACATATCTCTTAATAATAATAAAATATTTTTGACTGTACCTGGTAACTTTGAATCACTGCACCACAACAACGAAGATATATCTTCGAGAGCGTAAGGTCGACAGGCTAAAACAAGCCGGCAGAAAAGGAATGATTTTTGCGGATCCCGCGTATAAATGTGCTTGTAGCGGGACGGAAAGGTAGGGGTAACGGTAGATGGTGAGTCGCGGTAAATTTTTACAAGGTCGCGAGGTTTTATTTCAAATATTTGAAATAGGAATTCAAACATTAGCCATAAAACGGAACGGAATTTATTTACGTTACAACGGCATATCCGTAGTTAGATATAACAATGCGAGAGAGTCTAGCTAAGGTGTTCGATGAGGTAACAGCCACACTCATAAATTTTATAAAAATTTGTTAAATTAATAGAAAAACTCAAGTTAAAAATATTTGAGTTTGCGAAAATAATTAAGAACACCAGTGGAGAATGTCTACAAGCAGAATTAACTGCAAATTATTACTTCGTTATACGTTTGTAAACTTTGTCTGGCACAGACTCCAAAAATAACAAATAATTGTATATTATTGGCCTAATAAATTTATTGTATTCTAAGAAAGAATGAATAACATAATTATTTTTTTACTTTGTAATGCAGTTTTTTAGAATAGATTTTTTATATAGTTTTAGATAGTCGGTTTTGTTTTTTGTTAAAAATATTTTTTTATGTTAGTTTTTCCTTTAATAGTATAATATATTTTTTATTTAGTTTATGTTCATGGTTTGATTATACATAGGTGTTTGCTCCCTATTAGATTTCGGTTTAAGTTTTCGAGTAAGATTAGCCCAGATTACCCCACCGTGCTGAAATCTGGGCCCTGGGCCTCAGGTTCAATGGAAGAGCAGGAATACCTCCAAACTGCAAGCTGCGAAGAACTGAACTTCGCCTCTTAAGTTATTAGAACTGAACTTCGCCTCTTAATGCTGGATAATTAACAGAGATAATATTATTATTATTATCACTACGTTTTATATTATAAATTGACAAGTCAACGTCTTTCAGAGAAAGTACTATCTGGAATTCAAATATGTACTACAATATACACTGTATATTAATCACGTTCACGAAGTGGTAGTTTATTATGCGAAAGCTTGATCCTTCTTTTTAATTTAACAGAGAAACCGCATTTTAAATACATGTTTATCTACACAAATCACAACGGGCTCTTGAATGGGAATGCTTTAATTGCGAAAAAATCTCGTCCACACTGAGAGCTTCACTATTTGCATTTATAACGACCGTCAGGAGTGAGTGAAGATTATGGGATTTAGCCGTGTAAAGTCTCTTTAATAAATACGGGTATTGCAGCAGACAAATATTTCTTGGAATTATATATCGTAGTTTGCACCGTCTCGACCTTGAAATCAATTCGCAGGATATATTTTGCGCTTTCGGTCTCCGTGGATCATTAATTGAAAATCACTTTCATTGGTAACCGTCTAGGAGAACTCATTTCAGATAAGTGGGTCTTACATTCTTACAGCGGTCGCTGCTAGGCAGGGTCGGCACCCATGGGCATTTAAAGTCATTGCTTGCATAATTTGTTTACTTAAAAAGAGAGGAAATAAACTTAATGCTTCATTTTGCATATTATGCAGTTGATTACAATCAGTTAACAAATTTCTCAAAAATAAGAATATATTATAATGCAGCTAGCGGCCCATGAAGACACGAAAGCACAATATTTTTTAGCGGAAAAGAAAGAGGCAACCAATTAAAGCAAGAGTTTGGAATGGCATTTTCAGTAGACAATAAAATCAAAACCAATATCATAGACTTCCAAGCAGTCAATGAAAGAATATGAAAATTGTATATATGCACCCGCTTCTTTAACCTAACATTAATAAACGTACACACAGAGGAACAGGAGGAAGAAACGAAAGAAAATAAAGAAAATACAGCTAATTTTTCAGCTAATAAAGAAAATACAACCCACCAATAAATCATATCAAAATCATTATGGGTGATATGAATGCCAAAAGAGGCAAAGAAGAGCACTTCCTGGAAATAATAGGAGGTCACTCATTGCATGATATAATTAATGACAATGGAGAATTTTTAATTAACTTTGCCACTAGTAAGAATATGGTTATAAGCTTTACGTGCTTCCCTCACCAGAATATCCATGGAGTCACACGGATATCGCTAGATGTAAATACTACGAACCAAATAGATCATGTTCTCATATACTGGGTTCCTCATAATAGACTACCCATTTTATATTATTAATAAATTCCCTATGAGATAACTAAATAGGTTGTTCTCTATGGGATTATCTTCTGTAGTCTTTGGGATTTAAGTAAATTATTAATCAAGGATCTTTTGGTATTATTGGCCCTTATTTTTCTGAGGATGAAATTAACCGCGCTGTAACAGTAACATCCGAGCGCTACGTTATTATGCTAAAGACATTTCTCATTCCAGAATTAAATAGACGAGGATTACTAAACAATGCCTTACTATTCCAGCAAGACGGGGCAACAGCTCATACCGCCAGAAACTAAATGAGGGTCCTGCGAGAAATGTTTAATGGCCGACTCATTTCTCGATTCGGAGATTTGCCTTGACCTTCGAGGTCCCCCGACTTAACGACACCCGATTTTTTCCTGTGGGGATATTTAAAAGCCAAAGTGTTTGCGAGTTGTCCAGGTACAATCGAGGAACTGAAAGTCAAAATTCGTGAAGAAGTTGAAGGAATAGACGAAGGTTTGCTACATCGTGTAATGAACTACTTTTTATCCAATATTAAAAAATGTGTTGAAGTTGGAGGTCATTTAGAAGACGTGATTTTTAAAAGTTAGAATTAAATTAGCCAAATATTTATAAGTTATCATAAATCCCAAAGAGTTAGCTGTAATTTAGTAAAATAAGAAGTTTGTTTTGTTAACTAAAAAATTTTTAATTCAAATATTAAAATGGGTAGTATATTATGGGGAACCCAGTATAAAAGAGCAGCTAGTAGCATATTACATGTTATATCAAGAAGGATATATACTGTGGATCTGACCACCATTTAGTACACTTAAATTCAGATGCAGAATGCCTAGAAATAACGAAAACCAAGAAAAACTGGACATTGAGAAACTACCAGAAATAAAAAAGAGCTATGAACGAGAAATACAAATACTAAAACAAGGTATCCAAAAGCATCAACCAGCAGAAGATCAGTAGAAAACATTTAAAACAACAATTGCGGAAGCAATAGTGACGATAATAGGTAAATAATAGAAACCCAACTAGCATTTTTATATCTTATAATAGTTGCCAAAATGCTTCCGAAACAAAAATTATATTATTAAACAAACATTACTCGTATTCAAAATGTTTATAAGCCAGCTATAAAAGTAAATTTGGAACCATAATAAAATTATTTTATAAACATTTCGGCAATTCTTAGAAAATCTTTACAAAAGCATTATAAAACAGTTTTGTTAAAGCTTTTTATACTGCTTTATAGAAACATAATTTCCGAAATTATAAACATTTCTATAAAACAACTATATAACAGTTTTATAATAGCTTCACGGAAACAAATAAAATAAAAATGCATATTGGAATTATAGTAACAAAATGAAAAAGTGTCTTAAATACCTTTGGACCAAGGGAAATTGAACGACCCGAGACCATTAGCAAAGAAGCCATTTCAATAATACATTAAACACTATATCTATTATTTAGAAATTTTATTTGTGCTACAGAGATTAAAATTTTTGTTGCCACGGATATTTTATTGGGACATATTTAGCATATTTCTAACAAAATTTAAGTGCCCCGTGTGTCCCAGTGTTTTCGGGAAAAAAATTAAATAACACAAACATTAGCGTCCTCGATGTGATAATTTTCTGCAGAAAAACTTGAACCGATTGATCGTAGAGATAACTATTGATATTTTTATGTATTTTACCTACTGCAAGTGTCATTATACGTGTGATATTTAGATTTTCAATTCAACTTACGTCGATTCCTTGGGTTCCATCCATTTTAAAATGGCGTTTTTCTATAAAATCATTTACTTTTAGGCGATCGACAATCTTTATAAAATATTTTGTTTAGACTAATGGTCCATATTTGTCATAGGGTCGGACTTTAAATGTGAAATTTCTTTTCGCACTCGAATGTTTTTAGAAAATTATTAATTTTCAAAATATTTTCATATTCCCAAAAAAAATTCCGGTAGTAATTGAACCACTAGTGGTATTATAAGTGAAAATTTCTCGAATTAAAGGAATAACTTTTTTTCTGTTTTTGGGCTTCAAAAATAGGCAAAAAATATTGGGTATTCCATCAAAAAAGAGAAAAAGTCAAAAAAAGAGAAAAATCTAAAAAAAAATCTAAATATAAAAAAAAACGCCAGTGGCGTAACATCATTCGTGAAGATGCCTACCCTGACGCCACTGGGCTAAATACCCTAAATTTGATCAAAGCTTAATTAGCCCTTTACTACTAGAAATAACGCCGCCAAGTTTCATAAAAATTGGTTACAGGATAGTTAGCGATAGCAAAATAATAACCATAAAAACAATTTAATTTTATGAGGATGAACGTTGATTTTGTTTTTATATTGTTACCCAAATAATATAATATAAAACAGTTTTATATTAATCACTATAGAAACCCTTTACTTGAAGAAACGAAATAGTCATCATTGTTACTTGAATACAAATGTTTTATTAAAGCTACGAAACGCGACTATAAAATAATTTTATAATATATTTATAAGAGTTAATATTATCGCCGAAATTTACTGAAAACCATTATAAAACAATTTAATTTTATAGGCTTGACTTTTGTATTTGTTTTATTGTGTTGCTCATAGAAACATGTCCATGATAAAGCATTTCATATTTAACTACGGAATAATGTTTATCGCCTCCCTAATAAAATTAATTAGTATTTCGGAAGTAATAATAAAATACGAATAAAATAAAACAGTCTCAGAGCGATGAAATTATAAAATTACTTTGCTGGTTGGGAAAGAGCAACCTGATTTGACGAAGAATGTGAGAAAGTGATAGAAGAAAGAGACCCAAAATACAAGAAACATATAGCAAGAAGAACCATAGAAAGAAGAACAGAATTCGAGAACTTTTGTGTTTGATTACCGGAAATTTTTGCTACATTAATATCACCAGCACCATCATAGCACCAAATCTCTTTCTGATAACAAATTTACTATACCTTACTATACTTATACTTACTATACTTATACAAATATACTATGCTTATATATTAAATAATTGAAAAACTCGATCGGGTCTTTGTGAATCAAGGCTGTTGCAACAGGAGGATTCACACAAGTATTTAGTGAACAAATATGTGTTCAACGAGCTCCCATTTTCATTTATTCTCTAAATTTGTTTATGGCACTAACTTTCGGGTCGTTAGATTCTGAATCAGAACTGGTTCCTTTGACAAAACATTCTCCATCTCAGCAGCAAGCTCTTCGCCCATTAAATTATGGAGCCATCTAAAATTAAATCTCAAATAAAAGAAAGGAAGCTGCAAAACACAGTATATTAAATAAACGATATATATGAAACGCGATTAAGACCACTGGTGACATATGGTCACATGATGTGTTTTTATATTCTAGAATGACATGACTACCGGTGGATCACAAGAAAAAATGTAACTACAGAAAAAATTGAGTTCATGCAAACCACAAAATATCATACCAAGTATATTTAATGTGGATAGATAATAATATTAGAGATTATACTAATAGCAGTGGATTAAATATTTCAGTAGTAATGGAGAATGTAAATATATTGAAAACTCCGTAGAAACAAATGAAGTAGAAAATATTTCCACTCAAACATTTCCATCCAGTCAATAATTGAACCCCTGGAGGATCTTTAGCGTATTATTTGTGCTTGACTTGAACAAGCAACCATAGTATAATTTCTTAATCAGGGGATAGTGACAAACTGAGTTTATGTGCTTGACCATTGGTCATTTGACTGACCATCTAGACATCTGATTTTACGTTATTCGTTGTAGAATTCAGAGAGAAGCCTACACATACTCATGCTGATGCACATTCAAGTGTGAACCACATGAGCAAAACAGGACCTAGTGACGTTTTTTTTGGGTCACTTAAGAAAACCAACCGACGCGCCGTCACTTTAAAATACCAACAGTGAGACCTAACGCACATGAAGTAGTTTCTCGACGTGTATACGCAGATGTGTAGGAACGATCTTAGATTATTTTCACATGAATAAAGTACAAATCTGGCATATGGTAGCAGGTAATTTCCGGACGGGGCGCCACTGCAGTCAGGCATCCTAGTGCAGCCCGCTGAAGGCAGCTGCCTAGACCGACTCGTAATGTAACGTTATCTCCGCATCTGGATTATAATAATTGATTGTGAAATTGCCTTTAATACTTGTTCTCCTAATTTTTATGCAATGCTCCGCATGAATATTTCAATTCTAAACGATACTTAGCGGTCGCATAAATCATAGGAGGCACTTGATAAAATTAATCGCAATAATCTCGGTATTATTTGCAGTATTTATTGGATTTGGGTGTTTTGCTGCAACAGTTTCGTTAGTAGGCGTGTTAATTAGGTTTCGTTCTTGTTTTGTCATTTATACTAGTATTTGCTGTAGCTCTATTATCTAATCTGCATAGATTTATAGCTTATAATTATACGATATAGGCTATTGATTCTGTCTTAAAAAACAGGGCAGTAATTAAGATGTTGTCAGGTTTTTCTTGCAGGAATCGATCAATTGGTTAGAAATGAAGAAAAAGCCGCGGAGTGTTATTAAATTAGAGGATGGAAATTGAAGATATGCGTGAAAACCCACCCCTTTTGGTTTCTTCAATGTATCTCATAAACAAAGCAAAATTTCGATATATCTATTATGAAACTTTTTGTAGAGAACAAATATCCCATCGGAATAGCAGTTTCTGAATATTACAAAGAAATTTCATGCCGAAACAGTCAACAAAATTGAAAAAGAGCGAAAATTTCGATTTTTAATTTTTTTTTATTTGTCGCCTGTATCTTTTTTTGGGCTTAGATAGGTAGAGGCATTGCTGTAGATAAAAAAGTAGTTTAAATTTCTTTTAATATACTGGACGGGACAATTTTTTTCAACGAAAATTGACAGAGATATGGCCATTTGAACCTGGCTTTTGTTTGCTTTTCATCCCTCTTGTACGAATATTGTTTTCGTTCGCATTTTATTGAAAAAAATAATGATTTACTCAATTAAAAAAGCTTTTTTACGTCTATTATTTAGTAATAAATGACAATTACAATAAATTAATGTTTTGAGCAATGGTGCTACTACATTTCAACAATAATATTGTCAAACTGCATATCGATATCATCATCTATATCTAAAGTAATGTCGTCTTCTGCAATATCAGCTTCTTGTATATGATCAGAATTAATCCCCATACATTTTTACCAAAAAATGAACAAGTAATATTAATTTTCCTTCAACCACAGTTACCATGGCAACCTGTAGTGCAACCACAAGCAACTTTTTTACACAAAATCTCTGGCGCTGGAGATGCCGTTGTGCGAACGCAATTAACCCGTACTTAGACCTTTTCCAACCCCAACTCAGAGGGTCCAAGATATTTCCTTTCCACTGCTGCGTTTGACGATCCTCAAGCCATGCTGTGTGATGCCATCACGTGTTGGTGGTAATTGGTAATTGGTGGTGGTCAGAGAAAACTTGGCTTTTTTAGACAGCTTACAAAACTTTAGTAATCGGTAGTTGCGCAGACTCATGTTCGTCTTTGCCCCATACAAACAAACTGCAATGTATTCTGATGCAGAGGTAATATCTTGCTCAGTTGCATTGTCACGTAAAGAAGATTTCCATTTGCTAGTGGTTTAAAATCATCTCTAATTTGAACTCCGTTTGAATATTGATAATTAAACCAAACATTTGTTGTAATTATCATGTATTACTAAATAATAAACTTAAAAAACTTTTTTAATTGAGTAAAACAATATTTTTTTCAATAAAATGCAAACGAAAACAATATTCGTACACGAGGGATGAAATGCAAAAAGCCAGGGTCAAATGGCCATATCTCGATCAATTTTCATTAAAAAAAAGTTCCGCCCACTATTTTAAAAGAAATTTAAACTACTTTTTTATCCGAGGTAATGTCTATACCTATGTAAGCCCAAAAAAAGATACAGGCGAAAAAGCAAAAAAGATCAAAAAATCGAAATTTTCGCTTTTTTAATTCTCAGTTCAGGTATTAAGTTTTTTCGACCGGCAAGATTTTCTACAAAAGGTAAGTAGTTAATAGAGCGAAGCGGTTCTAAGAGAGAAGACCAACAACAAAGATTAGCATAAGTTTTCTCTTTATTATGTTTAGTAATCTACAAATTAACAGAGAAGAAGAAAAAAGTCATAACCTTTATTAACATTAGCGGATCAATCTCTAAGAATAAGCAATTTTACTGTTCTGCTGTCATATATGTATAGAAAAATAGAAAAACAATTTTGCCCAGTATTTAATTAAAATTAGTTGGTACATATGTATGGAATAGAGTGCTAACTTTGATATATTCTTTTTTTTAAATAGTATATCCCTACCATATAATATATTTAAAAATATTATTCCCTCACTATGATGAAAACGGTATATAACGGTGTGATGAGGGA
Source organism: Tetropium fuscum (assembly GCA_964058915.1). Taxonomy (NCBI): domain Eukaryota; kingdom Metazoa; phylum Arthropoda; class Insecta; order Coleoptera; family Cerambycidae; genus Tetropium; species Tetropium fuscum. Next base: position 317,366 of record CAXKVY010000236.1, read on the forward strand.
CCTCATCACACCGTTATAAGTTAAAATTAGTTTTTTCTCTTTTCTTTACGAAATACAAAAAAATCACGGCTGCGATTAAAATTATATATAATGCTGATTAATATGCATAAAACAAAATTAATTTTTTAAATAAATAAGTACATTTAAAAAACAAACGTATAGCTGTCCCTAAGTAATTACATCATTCCCTCATACTTATCTATATAGTAACAGTTTTGCAATAAAAGATCTTTACTTTAAGTCCTACTTCAGCGGGTTCCATTAAAAGTCCAAATTCATGACTTTTTTTTCTGACACCCCTACTAAAAACAGACCCTTCTAAAATAAAACCTCTTTTATAAAAATCCTGTATAAATCCTATATAAATCCTAGGCATTCCCAGTTTGGTAACCATTCCTCGCATTCACAAATAATAAAAAATTACAAGGATAGGAGAATAAAAATCGCTAAAAATCGCAATAAAAATTCGAAAGCAACCTCTATCATCCTACATACCCTTACAGAAATACCCCTCATCAACGATACCATAGATCACACAATAACACCAGCACTTGCACACAAGTTAACACAATTTCATCCCTACAATACTCACCGCCCTCGTACCCAAATTTCCATTACCCTCAAAACATCCTTCCCTGCACTGCCACTAATATACATAATTTAAAAAATAAAAAAATAAATAAATAAATAAAATAAAACCAAATTATAGAGAATAACAAACAACCATTAAAATATCAAATAAAACAAACGGACTCAACAAACCAAAACAACGACGCAGCCTTAAGTAAAAATGTAACAACCAACAATATCATGTAAAGTAACAACAAACATTTATAGCATAAGACCTATCCCAAAACCTACGACCCATGCAAAGAGACAATAACAATAACCCTAAAAGCAATAACCAGGAAAACGTACAAGATACGAACAAAGACAAACTTTAAAAAGTATACCCAGTGAAAGTATCCACAGAGAATGGAATACCAAGCATTATCGAAACACTACACGAAGTTGAATGGATATACATTTTGGAGAAAACATGGTCCTTAAAACATGATATTGAAAACGAATCTGTACACCCACTTTTTACAAATTATAAGGAGAAGAAATACCCAGCCTGATACTATAGTAGACTGTTTCGTGATTCTGCAACGGATTTTAACATCTGTATAACATTTTTTCTCATGCCATACATGAGCTCTTTTCAAGCATTTAGCTTAATCATTCTCTATAATATGTATGTCATATACCGCTTGTTGGATAGAAAAAAAATATAAAGCAAATGGAACTTCTGGCGAAAAAAAAAACCCCGTCACGTATTTTTGCGCAGTCATAGGAAGCAACAAGGCCAAGAAAACTTAATTGGATTTAAACAAGAATGAGTACCGTTCGTGCGTTATCAGCCACATCTCAAATTGACCACTAAAAAATTAAACAATAATATTAAGATAAACTAAGGAGCCGTTAAGTTATATTCAACTTGAGAGCAACATTATATAATACCTATAGCATTCCAATAAACACGTACTACACGAATACAAGCGCTTTAATAATCTGCATATTTTGAGAATTTTACGACGAAGACATTTTAGTGCAAGAGACGAAGTTGGCTTTTGGCCAAGGCATAGAATTGGGTACAATAAAGATTCTGGAGTACTTTCCATGCTATTTGCTATTTTTATATCAGAGCAATTACGTGTAATAAATTTGCAATTTTATTATGATAATTAGATTCGGTCCCAGTAGTCCAGGCCGGTTAAAATTGTTTTGCTTATTGGTGATTTATATTAAATAGTTTTGTCTTATGTTTACTTCGGCATTAAAATTTCCACTGGCTGCATCAGACGATAATATACACTTGCGTGTAATGAACACAATGCATATATAGTTTTTAATTAACTTCAATACACTGAGCTTCAATTATGCATTCCCAATCTCGATCTATCCTTCACGTGGTACACCGGGACAATGCAATCTTCGCCACCGAGATTGGCATCTGTCACGATCACAATAGCCTGTGAGAGAAAAACCGCGTCAATTATCCATTATGCTATTATTGATATACATTTAAACACAGGTGTGGGTCGGTCAAGGCTGGCTTGATAGCCATTCATCAGCAGACTTTTACAACATGTGAGGAAAAAATACGTATCCATTTACAATAGATTTACCTCCCATCCCAGTGATGAAACTGTCGACTATTCATGGAAATCGATGACTCGCAGGGTAATAACAGGGACGTTGCTTATCGATATAGGTTTTCTTGCGTATGAGAATATTACCAGTATTATCAGTATGAGTTAAATGCGAAGGCAATGTAAGCTGCCAATTTTTTTTAACTGGAGAATACTCGTGTTCGATTACCGTCCTCTTTTTAAGGCGTTAAGACGTTATAAGACGTTGGGCGGAAATTGGGACAAATTTGGGAAGAATTGGAGCAAAATGAAATAAGGTCGCTTATTTTAATTATTATAAATCGGTGTTACCAAGGTCCTTCTTTGCATCTTGTTTATTTCCATTTAATTTTTTGTTTCGATATTACCTTTAAGTAAAAAAATTTTATGCTATAACAGTGTATTTCTGGTAGTAAAAATCTCATCGAAATCGGAGGTCTAGACAAAACAACAAGAACATGAGGCCTAGACAAAAATTTACTTTTGGTTATTTTTTTTGGGGTGCGTTTCTTTCATTTCTTCGACTAGTGTATAATATCCGAGATATTACTGGGTTCCCCATAATAGACTACCCATTTTAATATTCGAATAAATTTTTTTTTAGTTAACAAAACAAACTTTTTATTTTACTAAATTACAGTTAACTCTTTGGGATTTATGATAACTTATAAATATTTGGCTACTTTAATTCTAACTTTTAAAAATCACGTCTTCTAAATGACCTCCACCAACTTCAACACTTTATTATTGGATAAAAAGTGCTTCATTACACGGTGAAGCAAACGTTCGTCTATTGCTTCAACTTCATCACGAATTTTGACTTTCAGTTCCTCGATTGTACCTGGACGACTCGCAAACACTTTGGCTTTTAAATATCCCCACAGGAAAAAATCGGGTGCCGTTAAGTCGGGGGACCTCGAAGGCCATGGCAAATCTCCGAATCGAGAAATGAGTCGGCCATTAAACATTTCTCGCAGGACTCTCATTCAGTTTCGGGTGGTATGAGCTGTTGCCCCATCTTGCTGGAATAGTAAGGCATTGTTTAGTAATCCTCGTCTATTTAATTCTGGAATGAGAAATGTCTCTAGCATATTAACGTAGCGCTCGGATGTTACTGTTACAGCGCGGTTATTTTCATCCTCAAAAAAATAAGGGCAACTTTTGGATTATAGAGGTTCTGTGTAAAGATTTCACGAGGATTTTCATTTGACCAGTATCTAAAATTTTGTTTATTGACCATTGTTCAAATAAAAATTTGCTTCGGCGGTCATTAGGAGACTGTGAATTGCTTCTTGATGTAAATCCAAAAATTCTTGACAAAATGCTAACCTTGCTTCTTTATCTTGATTGCTAAGGTGCTGTGCCATTTGGTATTTATAGGGATGAAACTTTAAATCCCTATGAAGAATTCGATCTAAGCTTCCCTTCGATATTCCTAGAATAAGGGTTTGTCGATGCCAATGACGAACCCATAACCTAACAGTTTTACGATTTGGCGCGTGACCCCTATTGTTGATATTAAACTGACGCCGGAATGCACGCCTAACTTCTTCTATCGAATTGCTTCTTATGTAAGTTTCTACACAATACACACGTTGTTGGACTGAATAATCCATGAAAGTTCAATAATTATTGGTGAAAACTAACAAACTTCTCGTAGAAAAATGACGTTCCACGAAAATATTAAATTAAAATTTATTTGTGACAGGAGCCTACTTGATTAATAATTTACTCAAATCCCAAAGACTACTACAGAAGATAATCCCACAGAGAACAACCTATTTAGTTATCTCATAGGGAATTTATTAATAATATAAAATGGGTAGTCTATTATGGGGAACCCAATATAACACGTAAAATCAAAAAAAAATACTTTTTGTCCTTGTCATCTTGCTCCTTCTGTGCGATTAAGATTATTATGTTCTATCAGAGACGATCGTATGAGTGACTATTTCTTAAAGAGTTATATTTTTAAAACCGATATTTAACATTGATAAATGTTGAGATATGATTGTGTATTGTGTAGAAACTTCCAAATTTTGAAGGCTTTCAATTTTATATTATTTACTATTTCAGCTGTATACGAAGTTGGATATTTACGCTTGATATTGGGAACTGATCAAAAATCTGATATAGTTTTTCATGGAAACCATTGCATGCGGAATTAAAACGTTTAATTTTTTTGAATCCCAATTTGCATGTTATAGTGTGTAAATAACCCACAAGAATTAGATTTTTTTTAAATTTTATGATTTACTACCATAGTAGAGTTTCAAAATATGAAAAAGGAGTCGCAAAACGGACCAGTGCAACATGGAAAGATGAAAATATATAGTACTTGACATAGAACTTGACATGCATGTATATATATCCCCCGTAAATTTGTCTGACGTTATCAGGGTCTAAACCCTCCAGGGGTATAAAACGGAAAAAATAATATTAATAAAGTTATGGCTATTTTTAGACAAACTAAATGTATTGTTTAAAGGGTAAAATATTCCATAAAACATGGCGTAGTTCTCTTATTACGCAAATATTTATTTGCCTATTTTCCTAAATTCATTACACTCGAGATTATAGACAGACGATGGAAATGTAAAAAAATTAGTAAGATACTACACAAATACTACACCAGCTAGAGTTTTAGACATGAAGATGACAGACTGGATCTAAAAAATAGAGACTTGTCAAAATATTTCTTTTCGATTTAGTTAGATTTCGTTAATACCACCGTTAAAGAAGTTGTAGCCAATCTTGGAGTGGCAGTTGATAGAGGTGTCCAGTATCTAATTATATAAAATTCTTATACCAAATTTGAGTTGCCTCCATATTTACATGATATCGTCCAGTCCCGACATCCTATGTTATAACATTTCAATAAAAAACCGACGCTACGCGACGGTCGGTTGCTACAACATTTCACCCAATTTTAAAATATAGTGTAAACTATCCACCATGCAATCCATAAATGGACGAAGTCATAAACGGACGCCGGACGGTGTAAGTTGTCGGTGGTAGTAAGAAATGTAAGGGTAAGAACAAAAAGCACAATTGTAATTTTGATTCCTTTATTACTGTTAATCCTGAGACATTATCTTAGCAGTCAGTGATAAGTTAAATGCGAGCTATAGCGTTGATAACAAAATATATAAAAATAAATAAAATACTACTTATAAGTACTACTAGAGTGGAAACATATATTTTCGCAAGTCAATTATAAGATCATCGTGGTTGTGTGTTTATTTTTTATGGCCTACGTTAAAAAGCTAAGTGATATTGGAACGACCTTTTTGACTTTCGTAGAACAGGCTCATAAAAAATTGTTAATTTAAACTTGTTTGGATTCATTATTTACATATCTGACATCATGAGTATTAAAAGCACTATTTAAAAGTTTATGTCTACACAAGGCGATTTTCTTTGTCAGATGAATTTCTTACCTGTATAGTAAATGGAGAGGCATTCAGCAGAAACTAACAAAAAAATACTTTCATATCATATGCCTGCAAGAATTATTATTAATTATTGCCAGCATCTCATTTTTAACACTAGCTCTAATTGCCTAATGGTTATAAAATAAATAACTTGTTTTGTATTTATATCAATATATCACTATTTAAAATAGAACTCTTAGAATTTTATAAATAAATTTAACGAGGAATATTTTTCTATAGAAACGTTTTCCCGGAAAACGGATTGATTTAGCAGATATAGGTACGCGATAATTCGCCTACGATGCTTAGTTTTTGCAATTTAAAGGGATTTATAATTAAAACTAGGTACCTACATTCTTTAAACAATATTTCTGCCAAGTTTCAAAACATTACTAATTTTTCCATTACTCTAACCTAATTTGACTGGAATAATGAACAAGGAAGCAATTATAAATAGATGTTTCATTGCATAAATTATTAGTTGAGTGGTTAAACTCATACAATTTGGGTTTTTAGAAATAAGCACTTCGTTGCTCTTGTGGAACAAGAGCAACGAAGAACAACGTAAAGTGTGCTATTTTCCAGTTTTTTCTTTCAACGTATTTAGAATAGGAAGTTATTTATTCGCTATTAAAATACGTATGGGAAACTAACTTCAAGTTAATAATTTCAAAAAATAAATTTTAATAGGTAACCAAATAACTAATTTTAGTGCAGACGTTTAAAGTAAAGTAAAAAATACACCAGAAGCTCGCAAAAAATGTTTTCTGAGATATTTCTTCAGTAACTATTAGAGGAGGGATTATACATCATAAAACAACAAAAATTTGTTGTGGAGGTGGCGCGGAACCGATTATTTCGCTAATAACTCGTTAACCGTTGAAGATATCGAAGATATCAAAAAAGTGCTATATGAAAAAGAAAGCATGACTAATTTTCTAAAAAAAAGGGTCCTTTTATTTTCTTTGTGTATGCCATAGTTCTCGAAAAAATCGATATTGAACATATAAGAAAAGTTGCATTTTTCGAAAATGCGTTATAAAATCGTTAATATCTTTGCCAATTGTAGACATATCTAAGATAATAAGGAAACAAGTGAAAGATATTTTTATTACCTTCAATTTTTTACTATAGAAAATTATAAAAGGGTCTAGATTTCTAGAGTTTTTGAGGGTGTGTTAGTAAAAATTGAATCATTCAGATTTTTTCAAGTATATATTTGCCAATTCTTAACATATTATAAAAAATAGGATGATATTAAACAGATTCATTTGATAACTTTATATTGTAACCAAAAAAAATAAAAAGAGCCTATTTTTTGTAATTTTGAAGTAATAATCGATTTTTTTTAAAGATTTTTTTAAGTCGCTTAACACCCTACGGGTGTTACATAGCCGAGCATGACGCGTGACGACCCAGTCATTCTAAAAGAAGAAGGTTAGGAAAGAAGCCTAAAGAAGTTTTCACTTCGAAAATGCTATGAACATTAAAAGTCACCCTAGTGAGCGACGGCCATTACTATCGGCTCGTTGTATAATATACGATTACCTGTATTTATAACTATATAAATTCCACTCTACTTACGTCAATAACAGGAAATGTGAGTAGTACAATGTTAACAAAATTATACGTTATGAGCACAACAATCTTAAGTGGGTAAAAGCTTCAAAAACACCGCCGAAAAAATTATATGGTGCTTCTGCATACCTACTGTCTCCACTACTAAAATTTAAACCACAGCATCAATCTAGTACAATATCATCTGTGTTGACGTAAGAATTTCTTGAGGAAATGTTGAGTCGATAATTATAATTATGACATTTTTTATAGTCACGTAACAATCTCTCAGTGGTTAGATGATTTTTCAGATACATATATGCCGTCCCTTCCATAGGTATTAACTTATTTTCAAGCCGTTACGTATCAGTGGACAAGTAGAATTAAGGCGACCTCAAAGTACCTGTCGATTGTTATGTAACAATAACTGGGTCATTACACTCACTTATAATGTAACCAGTTTCCAAAAACGAAAGTATGGCTTTATTGAGATTCATAAGCAGCTGGACGAGGTGTCGCACTCGCAATATTTGTCCAGATACGGCATATGGAATGGATGTTGTTTCTTATATTTATGCACTACGCATTGCTGATGCGTAATATAGGCACTTTGGTTTTTCTAGCACGCGCTCATACATAAGATCTGTGACAAATAATTTATATACAAACTCTGTCATAATATATTAACAAATTTATCGAAAAAAATGCAGTTTCAAAGGTAGTCGCTATTGGAAAACCTGTTCGGGTGAAGTAAGATAGTGAGAAGATCACCTTTTACATAAAGAATTGACACAATCTTTTTTATATGATATGTGGTCTAGTAATCAATAATGCATATTGCATCAGAGCGTTACTGGTTTACGTAATTTTTACGTTATAATCCTTTCTAGATGTGACTTTTAACGATATATATTTAACATATATATTTCGGTATTATTAATTTTAAATATACTCAATTGCTTAAGGTTCATAACGCCGTAAAGCTGGCACAAATGTATGAATTTGTACCGAGTTTTTAGTTTTTTAAAGGAAATTTTATTAGCTATCATCTCATCTATTTAGATTTAAGGTAAAGTTTAAAAAAAATTATATAAGGTGTTACACATCTATTCCTGTTTTTTCAGACATATTTTATCTTGTGCACAGAATTAAACTATATTTTACAGTTTCATAAAATGTGTTCGTCTTATATGCCTGCTCTAAAACCCTTTTTGAATTTAGTTCATATCTTTTTTGCAGAAAAATATGAAGTATTATATGAAGTAAATAATAGATTTATGGATGGATACCCATTAGCTAAATCACCGTAATTGGCTATTGATTATGTCATATAGAATGGGACTAAGACGTTCACGGGTCATTATTACAGGAATTGCTGAATGGGTCATTTAAGAAGAAACAAACCGTGTAGTGCTATTCAATTAGAGGGTGGAAATTGAAGATAAGGGTGAAAATTCACTCTTTTTAGTTTTTTCAATATATCTAGCAAAAGGGGCCAAATTTTGCTATACTTTATATGAAAGTTTTGATAGAGAATTGAATTTCTCAAGAAACCTGCAAATTTAAAAAATAAAAATAAATATGCCGGAAATGTCGAAAGAAAAATAAACAAAAAATTCGATTTTTGAAAACATTTTTTAGGCTAAAAATTGACCGAAATATGGCTACTCGAATCTTTTTTTTTTAATTTTTGTCTCTCTTTTGGAGATATTGTTTTCATTCTCATTTTGTTGAAAAGTTATTTTACTCAATAAAAAAAGTGTTTTAAGTTTATTGGTTGATAATAAATAGCTAGTCAAACAATTGTATCTAACTCTTGTAAAAATAGTTTTATATTTTTATAACATTTGTAAACAATCGGTCTTAACTATCCCTATTATAAATCAAAATTCAAATAATACATATACCTACCTCAAAAACAAAAAAAAATTATAGACTTTTGTCTATAAGTTAAGCTTAACTTGTCTATAAGCAAAAAAATATATAAAAATCGAAAATTTTGAAAATTACCCTTGTAAGCGACTTCCCTAAGCAGTTGATATGACCAATTTAAATTGTTAAGGTACTGTTTGTAACAGACATAAATGAGAATGGAAAAATGCCGCAACGTCAAAGGATGCGGCTACGCTTTGACGAGATTAAAGTCGGCACGCGCGGCTCATCATAGACATCGGGTTTCCCTTTGACGATGCGGCATTTTTTATTTCTCATATATGTCTGTTACAAACTATAAATCCGAGGAGTTTTACCACAGCATCCCCGCTCGTGATGCTGTGGTTTGAGGTTACAACTAATTTCTGTGATTTGTTCTCATTGAGTTTAAGTATGTTCGCTGGGAATCAAATATGTCCTTTTTATAATTTCATCGATACTTTTCAATAAAAATATATAGTTTGAATTTGAAGGTATTAAAGTTGTATCGTCTGCGAAAAGTATACATTTGTATGGATAAATAAAACGGTTAAAATCATTTATATACTATAAATAACAGTGCCCCAAAGAGTGACCCATGGGGTACATCGTATTGTATGTTACTAAGATCTGAAGTAACATCGTCAATACATACGCATTATTGTCTAATACTTAGATATGATTTAATTAGTGGCAAAGCCACACCCTTTATGCCATAACAAGATAACTTCATTAAAAGTAGAACATGGAGAACATAGTCAAATACTTTAGTGAGATAAGCAATAATTGAGTGGATTCTTTCTTCAAAACCCTGAACTAGAAGATATGATTGACAGAGTAGTGTAAAGTAAACCGCTAACTTTATAATCAATGCGTGCAATTGTTGGAGTCTTTGTTTGGCCTCTTGGTTTTATAATATAATAATATTACACTTTTCCCAATATTTTTTTATTTTATTTTTGCAGAATTAGATAACATCTCATACCGTACATATTTAAGGATTTTTAAAGCAGGGTAATTTAATATGAAATTTATTGAAATTACGTTATTTCTCTTTACAAAAAATCTAAACTTTATCAACATCAAAAAATCATTATAGTCTTTTTCTGAATTTTACAAAAAAAATATAAGAAATATGCTGTGGAACTGCAAAAAAAATTAAAAGCACTGTATTTTCATATAATTATTCCACGCATGATATTACGATTATTCAATTTCATTTGTTTTCAATTAGCTTCACAGAAAAACCATGTAGGTTATATCGAGGTAATTAGATTTTTTCTGAAATAAACAACTAGGTAACCGCTAAAACGTTAAAACAATGTGTACTCTAGATTAAATTGACACACTGAAATTAGAGTCAATGTGATATACGTTTTTCAGAACAATTGTGATGTTTTTGTCCTCGTATGTTCCATAAATAATAATTTGCCATTAAATTAATACACTGATAGAACATTAACGCTCCAATTAATGTTTTCATATATTTACAATATGTAATTTTTGTAATATGTAAGTTGTTTGACAATTATAAATTGATGTCGCCATGGTACCTACCGTATTTATATATTTTATATAAAAATCAACAATACAAGCTAGAAAAATATTTGTCATGGCATATGAGCCAAATTCGACGTTCAAACATCACTGACCGTCACTTTAGAGTTAAATGTGGAGAAGAATAATCTGACCTCAAGAAGATTTGTGTTGGAGTACCTCAGGGCAGTGTCCTTGGATCTGGTCTCCAACAAAATCCCACAAAACGACGGAGTAGCTACGACACTGCTCTGCTCGCTACTGACCAAGACATCAGTCAGCCACAAACAAACACCAGTCAACAATTAAACTAAATGGGGCGAAATCGATTCACGTCAATTTCACCAACAAGAAATAATGACTATACTCCAGTGATTGTCAACACCTCTATGGAAAACGCACATGAAGAAGAAACGTGAACAATTAAACTTCAACTTCAAACAAATGTATTTGCTCCTCGGACCTCCAGCAATCTGCTTCTCTACAAGCAAGAATTCTGATATGGCCCATATGTACTTATGGCATGCAACTCTGGGAATGCACTAAGAAATCCAACATTAAAGTACCTAATTAAAACATTCCAGAATAAAGTACTTCGAGGTATCGTCAAAGCTCCATGGTACACTCGCAATGAAGACATCCATCGCGACCTGAATATGCCTATGGTTGAAGATGAAATTAATAGGTTTCCAGGTAAACAACAAAAGAGGCTAGAAACCCACGACAACGTTGAAGTGATTTCACTACTCGAGAACAACGGACTTGTTCAGCGACTAAAGAGACTAAAACCCTTCGAATTGGCGTTTTGACAGTGAAAGTGCCTAAAATTCTAAGCATAATAATTATGTCTATCACACGAACCAAGTGATAGTGCCGTAAGTTTTTTCTTATTGCATCTTTAGTTTTGAAATTTCTATGAGACGTTTAAAACTACTTTTTGCATCTTTTCACCTATCGGAGACGTGATTGCACCTCCGGAAGTAACATCAACTATTAAATGGGACACGCTGTATATTTTTTTACGTTTGGATAGAGATTTTTACAAAAATGTACGATTTTTTAGCAGTTTGAAATAAAATCGAACAATAAAACAACTCGAAAAATTAAATTAGTGATTTGCTCAAGGTGGCCGTGATTAAATGAAATATTTGACGTTTGAGGCTTGTTCGTTGTTTATGTTAAAAAGCATAATAAGTTAAATTCGCGCAAAGTTGAAATTAAGTGTCTACAATAATTAAGTATTGTTCGCAACGGAAAATGTGCATTTGACGGAGATGGTTGAGCTTTATTACGCTTGCAATAAAAATGGCGCAGAAGCTCGTCGAAGGTACGCTTAAAAATATGCCGGCAGGGAGACCCCATCAAGATGGAAATTTTACAGGCTCGAAAGGAGATTTCGAAAAACTGGTTCTATTATACGACATAAACAACTGGAACGTCAATTTAATCAGGAAGCTGAATTAAGTGTCCTGTTAAGCGCAATGGAAGACCCCAATCAGTTGCTGCGTGAAAGAGCACAAAACTTGAACTTGTCAGCTACTACAGTTTTCAAAATTATGAAAAAACATCATCTAAAAGCGTATAAAACCAACTTGGTGCAGGGCTTGCATGGAAACGATCCAGAGCGTCGATTAAACTTTTGCCATTACTTTTTAGAAAGGAACGCACAAAATCCAGACTTCAATAACAGAGTACTGTACTCGGATGAATGCACATTTGGCCTTTTTAATCGGAATCTGCATTATCATTGGTCGAATAATAATACACACATTATAACAGAAACAAATTTTCAAGTAAGATTTAAAACAAATGTTTGGTGTGGAATTTTAAGGGATCGAATTATTGGACCAGTCTTTTTCAGCGAAAACTTTAACGCTCTGTCATACAATCGACTGTTGCGAGAAGATCTTGAATTTTTTTTGGAGGATCTCCCAGTTAATGAGTACGTAAATGTTATATTTCACCAAGACGGCGCGCCACCACACAATGCGCGAATCAATACCGTTTTCTTGAACGACCGATTTGAGGAATGGATGGGTACTAGCGGACCAATCCAAATAGATATCCTGCAAGATCGCCAGATCTAAATCCGTGCGATTATTTTTTGTGGCCGTATCTGAAAGATAAAATTTTCGTTACGCCTCCAGAAAACTTGGACGATTTAGAAAACCGAATTAGAAACGAGATAGCTAATATTCCACGGGATACTATTCTCAGAGTAACTAATACCGAGATCAAAAGATGTGCAGCCTGCATTGAGCATCAGGGTACCCAATTTGAACCTTATTTGTAAAGAATATCAAACAATATTTTAGTTTATAAATAGATTATTTAACCTTAATTAATTAATTAAAATGAATTAAACCTTATTTGTAAAGAATATCAAACAATTGTTTAGGTTTATATAAATAAATTATTCTTAAATTTCTCGCTCTTATAAAGTATTGTGTTTGCTTCTACTGTTTTCTTTCAGTACCAAAACTAAACTGATAATATGTATCTTTTTGACATAATCAACTTGATACGATAGACATTTCATTTGATCACGGCCACCTTGAGCAAATCATTTAATTTTATTGTTGGAGTTGTTTTATTGTTCGATTTTATTTCAAATTACTATAAAATCGTTAATTTGCATCGTAGAAAGCTTTTAAAGACATGGTTGTATTTGCATAAATAATCTCTATTCGAATTTCAAAAAATATACTGGGTGTCCCATTTAAAAATCAAAAGTTGACGTTACTTCTGGTTATATCCGATAGTGCAATCTGGTCTCCGATAGGTGAAAAGATGCAAAAAGAAGTTTTAAGTATCTCATAAAAATTTCGATACTAAAGATGCAATAGGAGAAAAGTTACGGCCTGGTGCGGTTTTGGAAAACCACACGGTATAGTGTTATGTGGAGTTTGTCATTGGATTTTAACCTACTAAACAACTAAGTCTAGCTAGACTTAATCTAGTAACTATGTTGAACGTCCACGTGGCGTTTTACGAAAAAAAAAAATAGAACTCAAAAGACATTAGAACAGTTGATTCTTTGTAAATAGCTACAATTATATTAAATATATTTCGAAAGTATTGTATACAATATATAAATATCCTGTATATGTATATATGTATATATAAAAGGGTAAAGTACATATATAGTCTCTCCTTGTACATGAGGCAAGAATGTGAAGAAAACCTCACATTTTTCTAATAGATAATAATTTGTGGAAACGCTAACTGGTTGAAGAAAAATATATTTTATGTGTACCATAATTCCTGACATCTGTTTTTGTTGTATCTTTGCTTATAGCCTTCTATGTCATATGTGGTCATCACATCTATATCATATACACACCATCATCATTTCAGCTCTCAGTCATACTAAAATCTGTATGAAAATAGTGTTTGTAGAAATTATACGGGTGTTGCAGGATGAGAAATCGGTGGTAGCTGGGATGCCTGATGTCACCCGCTCGGACTCCCAACGCTCTGACGCATCTTTAAAGCCGCGTGTGTCCTTCAATAGGGACGTACATGTGAAACGCATCGGTACGCACATTACATTATACATATTAACTCGACTACTACATACTAAACACGATTAACACAGCAAACTAAACAGGTTAAGAAATATACAAATCTAAAAATTATGTAACTTTAGTATAATCGACTGTAATAATTATTAACATTTTAACTGCATTGGCTTCCTCCTCTTTGTGCTTTTAGTCTAAAATTGTAAGAACTTAACCACCTTTATGTAGATAGAATAACATGAGATTATGTTGTGATTATTCCACGAAATTGTATTCACGTAAGTCTCCCGAATATTTTTGCTTGCTTCGAGTAACAATATTCCATCTTCGAGTAATAATAAAATAAACTAAAGTAGCAGTATCCAGTACCGGGCGCTTACCACCTGAGTTAATATCACAAAGGCTGCCTGTCGCGCTGGTTCAGAATGCGCGAGTGTCTTAAAAATTTTTTTTCTAGCAGTGAGATCATGCTTTTTTGTCTGCTTAGGTATGTTCTATTTTCCAACCGTTCCGTTCTCTTTAATTCAAATTGTTTCGTTACATTTTCACTCTTTTCTATCAGTTAAGAATGTTTAACGTCGTTTGGTTTTCTTTTTAAAATTAGTTCGTTTTAAGTACTGCTTAAGTACTACGTAATACAGAATTATTAACGTTTCGTAAATTCTGCGAACTGAACAAACATTTTTTATTAAATTCGCGCGGACGAAGTCGAGGGTAACAGATAGTCTACTATAAGTCAAGAATTATGACGTGACGTCAAGACTTCACTGCCATGGAGTGATTTAAAAATATCCGACATTAGTTTTCAGATACTACTCGACTTTACGTTCGTATGGTAACTGTTGTTTGCAAAATATACGAAAAAATTTAATCTATAAGTTCCTCACATGCAATATTTTTTTATCTAAAATAAGCCGCTTATTTTTTAGTATATAAGTTGGTGCTAGAAAAAATATGTATGCGCCTCATATTTAGTGGATATTAAGACGTAAACGTTGCATAAAAAACTATGTGTCGTGTATTAATAATCAGCTTTTATTCCTTTTTAATTAGCTAAGATGTTGCTACTATTTCCTCCCTGTATACTACTATCACCAAACGTGTTAATATAGTGCTAATTGTGTAATGTATAATTTCTGAAGGTTAGTTAATTACAGCGTAAAGTGCTTGTAAACGTGTTTAATATTCTCTCCGCATCTGTCATCATTAATCAGTTGTCATTTAATTTGCTAGCGGAATAACAAATAACTACACGAGTGTTCGTATTATAATTAGTATCCTTCACAATTAACAGATATTTGTGATAGATCACAAGAGCCTACACCAACATTATATCCGCTGACTCGAAATAAACCTGAATGGAACACTCTGATATTAATCTGGTGGAGAAGTTTTAAAGTTTTATATGCAAATTGCAACGGCAACTCTGTGATGGCATTGCTTTTATTTTACCTTATTCAGCTGTTTCTGATAAATCATGGATACTTTTGATTTATGAATTATACTTTTATAAGTATTTTTCCTATGTATAAAAATCAGAATAGCTAAGTTTTGGTATATATAATTAAAATTACTGTAATATTTACATTAGATAGGTATTATACATTTACATTTCCGAATCCAATTAGTCTAACATATTGAGTAGTACCTCAAGGAACGCATATGGGGTCTATACTGTTTATTCCGTTTATAGAATTATGTTATTTCATATTGTTGTCTAACAAATGAATGATCAAAAATGGGAAAGGGGGAAAGTTTTTGCATCAGGAATTGTATCGAGGGTAGTTAGAACACAAATACATTAAAAGTCTTCGCCCCTAGACCGTCCGCGACAAGGGGGAAGGGGCAGAAGGGGCCCAATTTTGTTTTTTCGGTTATGACTCGAAAGCGAGTCGTAGCGTAAAATGTCCCCGCATAAACTGCATAATTTTGTGCTAACAGTAGATTAAAAGTGATATAGAATAAATACCTCATAAGTAATATACCAAACACATCCACAGATCAAATTTCTATAACCCTGTTTCCTTCAATCCTGGTAGACCATGAATATCGGATAAATCTGTAAACTATAATGAATTAATAAAGAAAGTAAAAAATAAATTAGGAAAATCTGCAAGCAGATATACTGGAGTCTGTGAGTCGAACACTCATTTTAGTAATCTTTTGGCCCCAGGACCAGACAACCTCCCCCCCCCCCTTTTCGTAAATTTCTTTTTCAGCTTGCGTTTACCCCCTATTGGCCAAAAACCACTCCCAAAATAAGAATTCCCGATTCGCTACCACCCCCATTCCAAAGGATTTAGTTTCCGTGATATCTAATTTTAATACTGAAGGTATACCCTTAACGCATGTTGCCTGATTGCTCCTTTAGTTGGGGGAAGACACCAAATATTTATATCGTTGGGTCTTGTACATATGTATCAGCAACTGGATTTTTTTTAAGTACAATTTACTGACAATTTTTAAAGCACTCTCCAGCATCTCAAAAAACGGCGGGACCGATTGTTTTACTCCGTTCGACCTACAGACAAAAAGGCCGTAAAATAAATGTAACTTTTAACAAAGGAAAATTAATAGTAAAATTAAAAGTAAAAATGTACCCACAATTATTACCATTTGAGGGTCCATATGAAATAATTCGACCATGGTAAACAGTTAGGAACTTGTAAATCCAAATAATACAGGATATATCCGAGGGATATTTCACATGTCATATTTATAAATACCATTAACAGCATAACATGAAACATAAAATTGTCATTGATAGAATACTGTAAAACATTCATAGAGAATAAGCAATGAAGGAGTCGATAATACAGAACACTACATAAAATTTGTTATTAAATGTTACGTATTCGTATCGTTAGTACTTCCTAGTTTATGTTTTTTCAAAAGTTTAGCTATTAAGTTATTATTATTAGCTATTATTTTTTGTCCTGAGTTATCGAAAAATATACTATACAACTCGCCGCGAAGACCTACATGCTATTACATACGTCCTAGATTATTTATAAGTGTGATTGGTGCAGGTTTAACTATTGGAATACGGTGTGTGAAAATATAAATTTTCCGCGGTTGCCTATTTTAGAAATGTATACCTACTGTGTTTCGCGGGTTTACACCGATTGGAAACTAAACATCCTGGCCGCCCATTTTAACTCAATTAAATTGGATTATACTGGGGATATCATGGGGGCAATGTTACCACACCTGGCTCTTTTTCATAAAAATTTCATCAATTTCGTACGACATATATCAGCTTATAATACTTTATGATGACGTTAATTAAGTTGAAAATATATTGTTAGAGCATTATCCTTCAGAGCATACTCCAGAGCATTGTCCTTCGAAGTAACTAATATAACTTACTAATTCCCACTTGCTTGTCACAATTACAGCAACGGATACCTACAAGTTTATTGGATGCTTATTGTGAGCAATAATTCGATAATATTGACCCCATGCTTGCAGAAACCTTGCTGTCAACAGTGGTTCGCTTCAATAATTAGGTCATGTATTCACGGGAGACTATAACAACATACACAGATTATGATTCACCCAGCCGTTTGTAAAAATATCGATTCAACAAGTATATCGTCTAAATCTGAATCAGCCATAGAAAAAACTTGTAAATATATCGGGTATTGTTCAGCAGTGCGCCGTATAAGGTCCCGTAACTAAAAATGGAAATCTCCTGACCTTGAGAGATATAAAAACATATCTGCTTCATCGCGGTCAAAACGGTGGACCTGGTCGTACCTTGTATGGAAAATTAAAACTATGGTATACTTCTAAGCGAAGAAATTAGATACATTAGTTATGTAAATCCACATCATCAAGAGCAGTTATGACTATTCTAACACGGTAATTACGAATTTGTTCTTCTTTTGTGAATACATCATTAACTAGTGGAAACATATTGTTCTCCGTCACAAGCAAAAACTGTTCAGGTTTTAAAAACCAGTATTATTTATTGCACTGGCAATATTATACATTCTCGGATTTCGTGAACTTGACCTGCGATGTTACTGGCAAGCTTCAAGGTAACATAGGTACATAAACCACTGGATTTGCTCCTGCGCTTTTTTTGGCATCTACTTTGTAGTAGATATGTACCTATAACGTAGGAAAATACATCGATTTTTTAGTGGCGGCGTATAATACCATTCAGTACTTTCATCTTGCATATAAAGTACAGTGTTTGATTTTGGCGATATTAAATATTATTGTAAATTAATATAAAAATAAATTAAATCACCACCTGCTTTATTACAAAAAGTAGACTGGACACCCTAGCACCAAATCCAAGTAATTTATTCCTATACGGACGTATATTTTGCAACTTTAGATTGACACAAAGAGATAAATAGAGCACCAGTCATAGCTTCTTACAAAAATTTAAAAAATATAAGTTCACCGGATGTCACAGAACATGATGTTTTTCATGCGTACAATTTCGACACATGATATTAGAAATTTCTTCAAAATCAAAAGGTGGCAGCTTCCTGAAACAGAAGCTCTGGTCAGAAACTCCTTGGTACCCACTAACAGCTTATGTCCATATAGTCCCTTCATACAAACACATATCTTCTAACGCTTAAGCTTAAATATTGAGTTGGGAAAGCTGTATATTAAACGATATTTTCGTACAAGTAAGATATTTATCTGGAAAATATATTTAACTAAAAGAACTGATGCGGTTAATACTAGTAAACGACTTTCAGGCGGGTGATTCGAAACATAAGTTATTAAATCGCGAACTGTTCTACCTCATGTATGTAGTTGCGATTTTAATAATGATAGTATATTGTCTTACCGATCCATGTTTGAAGTTATTCTGTATAAGTAAATCCTCAAGGTAGTCCAAAGTATGTGGGAACACTCGTACAATGAACAAATATAAAATAAACTGTCATTCCACCTTGTCGTAGTTTATTTATAGAACATGGGATAATTTGATAATTATGTTTAGAATTTATATGTATTTGAACTCATTTTGACAGCTGGTAAGTTTTTGGGGGTCTACAGGGTGTCTCAAAAAATGGACCCAAATTAGTAATGTAAATAAATTCAATATAATATTATTATATATTTTCAAAGAATATTACATATTTAAAAAGTATGAAATTTCTTTAGTCATAAAAAAATATTTGTTATACAGTGTTTTCAAAACAGTGTTTTTAAAATAACTAGTACAAGCTTAATATAACTTCTTACTCTACATCTTATATCAAAACTCGTACAATTTATGATAAATTGCCATATTGTCATATATTTTGATATACGTACCCAAAAATCATCAAATTACCAGGTATTTCTTTATAGTGACACGAAAAAGTGTTCGTTCAAGTATTTGTATGCCCAATTTGGTTTAGTTTTTGGGATATCCTGGACTCACGAAAAAAATCCGCTACTTTATAGTGTTTCTCTAGTGGGTATAAACAATAAATAAATCTATAGTGTTTACGTTTGATATACAAACTGGACCGAAAAAAATTCCTGTGAAGAGAAATATGGTCTCCAGTCCGCGGCTTACCATATCGGTCGCTATCCCTCTTCAACTTATATAAATCCCATTTCCCTTCTCGCTCACTTAGAAGACACCTGCATGTACAAGCCGACGATTTACTGGCTTTACTGCTCAGTGGCGTATCATCATGCGCAACTAAGGTGAAGTGACTTCAAAAGATGTCTTATTAACAATTATTTAGTATTGAATTTATTTAAAATATATTGAAAAATTTGCACCAATCTGCGGGATATGTTATTATTTGCACATATCACACTGACATTGGTATCTTTCACTGTTACTTATTAGTAACACTCTTCACAAAAACTCACATCAGAAATTCATATCACTATTCACTATCTGAAAATAAGTCACTTTCATTACTGTCTTCATTTACATTTATTATGACTGGTTTAACGGGAGTATCCGGAGTATCTATCATAATATCGTGATCCCATATTCTTGACTCCACCTTCTTCACATGGTCTATACATTTTATCCAGTTGGCCACACTTACTTCTTTGAATGCACCACTGAGAAGTTAGTTTACATCAGCTAACTTAAATGTTGTATTTTCTCTAGCAACCTTCCCTTTTATTTGCGCCCAAATAAGCTCAATTGGGTTCAGTTCGCAGTAATATGGAGGCAATCGAATTACCTTCATTCCTCTTATTTTGGACATTTCATCGGCTACATACTTCTTGAAACCTGGAAAATGTTGCCTTGCCAGTTTCAACAAATCTGCTTTAAGTAGTGAATCATCGTGTTCAATATTTCTCTCTTCCAGCCAGTTTTTAATTGGCAGCTGTTCTGTTCTACGAGAAAGATGAGAAGCATTATCCATCACTAAAACAGATCAAGGTTGTACTTTGTCCAAATTTCCTTTGAACCAATCCTCAAAAACGGTGGAAATCACGTCTTCATGATAATCACCTGTTTTCTTGAATTCGAAGGTTAAAAGACCGTCGTTTACAAAACCACATTCACTTTTTTATATATTATAAATTAAATTGATTTTAACATTATTGTATTGTTTATTTATGTCCTATATTAGGATAATTGCGCGCGCCACTGGGCACCGCATATCAAACGAAAATTTGATATGCGAACTATATATAGTGGACATATAAAAATTAGAAAAGGAATTCTCAATATTATGATTATTTCATGATGAAAAATAAAACAAAATATCTTGATTGTTAATTTCCTCCTCGCTAGTTACTACGCTACTCTTCTGTCGATTATATATTCTGTAACAAATCGTTTTTATTGAAATTAGCATACGTCTACTTATATAGTGCCCCTTTTGGGCGTACCTAAGATATCTCAACTATTATAATTATCTTAGCTTTCCATTAATAAAATCTATCATGCAAATCTCAAATAAGCTGATTATGTGCTCTTATTCTGACTTGACTTCTGTCAAATAGTCAAAAAATTGCTTGTCTGGATGAAGATTTACACGCACCATATTTAACTCCTTGATTGTTAGTTGGCGTAGAAACAATGAACAATCGTGGGTCGCGGCCATGACCAGATGAATGGGCGTTAATGTATAATTTGCTTCTATTACGCTTCGACAAAAAAATAGTATACCTTCAGAAATGCTCACAAGCCACGTATATAAAATATGATCAACTGAATTTTTAGCCCAAATTTTTTGTCCTCGTTATTTGGACCTGGTTTTTCTTTCGCCTAATGCCCACAATGTCAATGTACAATTGTTTAGTTAGGCCCATATTTTATTATTTTGTAGGTTTGGGCTTTGGAAAGCGTTTCGGCAGTCAATATATTTTCAGAAGTGATTTTTTTGACAGCGATTGCAACCGAACATGCCTATGCAAAAATTAGGAAGGCAACCAAAGAAACAAGATGATGAACAACCAACAGCGGTTTTTTTTCACACTCCGGCGGCCTTTGTCAAGGAATGCCATCGAAAAGAAAAATTATTTATGTATCCTGTAAAAGATAGATAAACAAATTTTATAATTGTGGCTGCGGTACGCGAAACGATACTTCATTTAATGAACACGCGATGCCACTGAGCTTAGTGTTAGATTAGACGTTGGAGAATAATTTCCGAAGGGGATCCACTCAACATTTCTTTTATAATACAACATGGCGGCCGATTTAAAAAATAACACCCTTAAATAAAATAATAAAATAAATTTGATGATAACGTATTATTTCGAGTTTGGTATCATTTTTTCACTGTTTTCAAATTAAGGATCAGGATACCGATATTTGGTATGATTTATTACAAAAAGAAACAGGTACGGTTCCAGTAAATTTATGTTATATGTATTCACATGAATTTAACATTGATTTGTCCTATCAAATTTGTTATTTTAATTAACCCCATCCATTCCCGCATCCTTATAAAAGATCTTCAAGAGCTCAGCAACAGAGTTTCGATAGTTCACTTAAAATTTTGCAGATGACACTTTGTATTACGCAAAACTGTAAGACCTTAGGCACACGAGCGAAACAACGCACTCGTCAAGGGAGTTGGAGCCTCACTAAATATCCGGCTGAACTTCGGAAATGGTCCAGAAGTGTTCAGGTTGTTAAATGAATTTATACCTTTATGCCTTTCAAAAAAAAATAGAGAAGACGTATCTTCTTTAAAAGATAGTTTTGTTGAATTCGGTAGTTCATTTAAAAGAAGCACCAAAGACCTTGTTGCACTAGATAGCAGGATAATCGTGAGCAAAGGTGTTGTTACTTTGAACTTACTCTCTTGAAAGTGACGGTGTTAAATAATTGTACCAAACATTTATCAAAGAGCGACTTTTTTAATCATCTAAATCTCTTTTTGATCCTCTAATAAGGCAAAACGATAAAATTTTCAGCGCTGCCCCTGACAAACTATTTAATGACCAGAAAAAAAATAAGACAGCTTTGAGGTTTTCTCATTAATGTTCACTGCAAGTCAACATATTTTCTTTGCACATGAAAATCAGAACTGAAATTATGGAGTCACCGATTCTCCTGGTGCTCGTGATGGACTACTACGGCGCAGCTCAGGTCCATCGCCGAAGAGAAAACCGAGATGCTCCAACACGGTTAGGGTTAGGGAATATTTAGAAAAGGATTTCCAGCCCTATCTATCAAGAGATATCTCCCGTCCCTCCTGTAGAGGAGTAGAACTAGCTTGGAACATGTATAGCTGCTGCTTGATAGCGTAATTGGTTAGACTTTTCTTAGAAATGCCAGAAACAAAGAAGAATCTTCTTGTTAATTACGCTCTAGATAATTTCGATATATAGCTCAAGTTGTAAGAAACGTCAACAGTAAAACAGTAGCGTATGTGACTGAAGGAACATATATAGCTGGTGCATTATATGAGAAAATTGTAAAGTGTGAAAGTCTGATCTTGCATGTACATGATAATTACCTTCACCAGATAACTGGGGCTAGACACAGGAAGACCCCCACAATGGACTAGGCAATCTGCCATATCTGTCTGCAGGTAATTATTAAAGTGCGGGTGTAATCAAAGCTGCACTAATAGATCCAGTTGCGCTTCGGCAGGCATTCCTTGCCTATTAATGCCGTGGAGAATGCACTAATTCTAGGTAAGATAATTAAATACTGCGTCAGGCAATGATATGACTGTTGCAATTTAACTTAATATGATAGTTCTTATTCCTGGTTATTTATTCAAACCAGAGACAACACAAGTTCAGATGTTTTATTGAAGTAAAGACAAAGATAAGTCCCCGGTAAGAAACTATGATATATCTAGCAGCCATATATTTAATTTTGTATAATATTTAGTGTTTCAGATTACTTACATACTGGCTGAAAAGTTTTGTTTATTTTCAACTGTCTATTATTGGTCACATTTCTAACTAATCTTAAATTACTAATATCTATTCTATGATTGTTGTCAAAACATGTTGTGCAACACTACACTTATCTGTTCTTCCATATTTTAGATGAGCCATATTTTCGATCACAATCATTACAACTAATTTCGTAAATCCCAGACCTCTCATTTGGAACAATTTTATCCTTTGGATTGTCTAAAAGTTGTTGTAATTTATTACTCGACGAATGAATCACTGTTATACCCACGTTTTTGAAGACCTTACTCAAACCACGAGTAAACCGGGATTCGTACGGGATGGATACATATTTTGGAGCCTCTATATCCTTTTGAAAGGTCGTAGAATTACGAAGTGTGTCCTTAAATTTACGCTTCCTAATTAGTTTTTCAAATATATCTCTAGGATAACCATTACTCACAGCTATATCTTTAATTAATTTTTCATTACTGAGAGGGAAACTTAGTAAGCGATGGACAAGAAAATTAAAACTTGCCATTTTATGTTGAGAGCAGTGGTGAGAGTCATTAGGGATATATCTGATCGTACTGGTATCTTTTCTATATATATCAAATTCTAACCTATTGTCACTATTTTTAATTAATAATACATCTAAAAATGGAAGTTTTTCATTATATCCTAGTTCATATGTAAACTTTACAGAAGTGAAACGACTATTTAATTTGGAAATGAAGTTTTCTACATCCGTAATCTTAGTGTCAAACACGGCAAAAATGTCATCCACATACCTCAGCCAAATCCTAGGAAAATACTCGAATTCTTCTTTTGCTTCAGTTTCAAATCGACTCATGAAGACATTAGCAATGAAAGGCGATAAACAGTTACCCATTGCGGTTCCTTCATGTTGTTCATAGAACTTGTCATTGAAACGGAAGCAATTTTGTTTCATACAACGTTTTGTAAGGTTTATATATTCTTCTATTACTTCTTTTCTATAGTTGTTTAATTCGAGTAAATCCTCAAGATAGTCCAAGGTCTGTGGAATTGGTACACTAGGAAATAATGAACAAACAGCAAAGGAAATCAAAATTTCACCCTCTTGCAATTGAATATTCTTGACCTTATCAATGAAATCATTCGAATTTTTAACTGAAAAACTAGGCTGTGCAATGGACAAACTTTCAAATTCCTTAGTCAACCATTTTGATAAGTGGCAAGTTGGAGATCCAATAGACGATACTATTGGACGCATCGACTTCCCTGGCTTATGAATTTTTGGTAGACAATACAATCTAGGTACAGTAGGGTTAGATACACGTAATGATTAACGTTATAACAATGATTGTGCCAAGAGGTATCGTGTTTTTGCAGAAACCGTGGACATTGTATGGACTTTGGAGAAACATTTTTTATACAAAAGATCTAGCGAATGGTAAAACCTACAAAATAAAAAAGGATTGCGTTATCAATTTCAGTAAAAACCAGGCTTTCAGCTAGTTTTATGTCATTTACCAGATCTTCCCATTTGAAAAATAGTTCTAGTAAATAATATGCTAATGTAAATACTCACGTAAGTACTATTTAATATATTATGTGTGTGTATGCCGTTTCTCTGTATATGCATATAAATAAAACATATTTGCTAAAAATATTAGCCACAATTCATGATAATTGCGCATGCAGGAAATCAGAGTAGAAGTGAAGTGCAAGTCTTATGTAATTCTTGGAGCGAACATACAGTAGACGCTTAACGAGCCCGGCTTTGGATTATAAAATAATATATTAATATTTAATTAATTACTAGCTTAATGAACCAATGATTAAGAAATAACGGATTTTATTGCCTATAATATTTCTCGATCGTGAGTTTTTTCTAAACTATATTATTGGAACCATAAGAAACGAATAGGTATACCTACGTAATTTAATAGTTACTTATGTAATAGGGATCATAAAACAATCATTTATACCTGAGAATATTATCAGACGACGCGTCATCCGAACGTCATCTGAACTTATCAAATTAGATAATTTTGTCATTATTTTGCATTATGCAAAAAATCTGTTATTTTTTATAATTGAAAATCCTCAGTTTCATAAAAGTGTTATTAAACCATGTAACATATTATTATTTCATTTTAAAGCTAACTTTCTATTACAATCTTTGTTTGAAGCTGACTGAATTTTTTTAGCTGGAATGATATTAAACAAGCAGCTAGGAAATTTTACAACAAATAAGTTAAAATTTTTGAACCTTGTATTCTAAAATTTGTGTTTGAACGAATTAAAGTAAAAATGAAATGAAAATGCGTTAGTTATTAATTTTTTTTATTGAAAGTGGTTTGGCTACTGAAAACTAGTTCAATTAGCAACAGAATATTTTTACCATGTAATACCATGGTAATGATACCATGTAATATAAATTAAAAAAGGATCAATCATACAATGGAACAGTGGAACATTGTTAATGATATTTTTTCCCTTTGTTAACTAGCTACTGGATTACACATAAATAATTTCGTCTTTTTCCGTAATAATTTCTTTTTTTTTTCGTTGTTTTTAATTTGTTTGCATTCTTTGTTTAGTTATGTCTTTTTTTAATGTCTTGTATCTTACACCCCAAAAAATATAGATATTAAAACCATGTATCTCGCAGCGTGTTGATATAAATACGTGGATGTCTATTAGTGTCTGATTTAACACTGTATTTTTGTTTTTAGTGTAATTTCTGTGTCTTTTAATAATAAAAATAGTATACGAGTAATTGAGTACATATTCCGCTTTATTTAAATAAAAAACGCGTATCTTATATAAAATGGGTTGAATTTATATGAAAGCTACGCATCTCAATTTTTTGCAGTTGAAAAAATAAAAATATTAATTTTGCCAAAGATATTACCAAATTACATAAAACAAAATTAACCCCTATTCCAAATTTTAAGTGTGATCAACTTAAAAATAGATAGTTTTTACTATTTCCTAAAACTTTTAAGTGTTTTTGAGATCCGAGGTTTTGACAACGAAATGCTACATATGCTTATATACTAATATAGACTACATACTATTACTAATTTCTAATATTAAAAACCAAGGGAAAACAAGAGAAACAAATCAAAAGTACCATTCGGTACAATAAACAGTTTGCTTAAATTAAGATGTGCGCAGATCTTAGTGCCGTTTTGTGCGTTCAGTTCGTTAGAGAGTCTATAAACTTTGTAAACTAAATTGATCAATTACTTTTGAAAAATTGCATTTCTGCATATAAAAATATGCATTTTAGAAGTGCATCTCGAAGAAACAATAAATAAAAAATTACAGCTCGGTAAATATTGATGGAAATGAGTCCAGTTTTGCTACTCGATGGTTTTTGAGGTCGCTGAACACGAATATCACGACGGCAACGGCTCTTTGGTAAAAATTGCAATTGCTCTAATGTAGTAATTAGAAAAAGAGCCCATAACGGCTGAATCTGAATGCATAGAGGAAGAAAACGAAGATCAATAACTAAAAATAAAAAAATATTCTTAATATTTATTCTTATTCCCATTTAAGAGTATTAAGAATAAGAATAAATATTAAGAATATTTTTTTATTTTTAGTTATTGAACTTCGTTTTTCCCTCTATGCATTCAGATTTTTGATTTTTGGTACGTTTTTGATATTTTTTTAACAATAAAATATATAAACATAATTACGAATATATATGGAGTTTTCAGAAATTGTTTTTCAAATCATTACTTGAATCTACACCTTTCTTATAATATTTAAATAAGTAATTAAGCATAATATATTTAAATTCAGGTATTAATTATGTAATACTCAAGATAATTCCAGGAGACGACGTTCATACTATCCACTTTAGGCACCAGGTACGTTGGAGACCTTTGCGGTGGTGATATTCGTGTTCACCGACCCAAAAGAAACCCCGATTAAGTATCAAATTTCGACTTTATGTTACGAATTCCCATTGTAGTGCCATATTACCCAAATTAACTTAATTCTTATTCTGTTTATCATTGCGGCATAAGCGAATAAACAATGTCAGGTATATAAAACAATATGTTGATTAAGATATTTAAGGTCGAGTCGACTTAATAAACAGCATTATTATAACAACTAAATGAAACTGGGTCACGAACACATTGTACTGACCTGGTCGAACATTACATAAAGTAGTGTAATTAGATCACAAGAAGAATTGATGTATTGGTGCTTTGAGGCATCGATGCGTCGAAGCAAGTAAGCACTTAAGCGTTGAACGTTGTAAGTCTCGCTGTGCCTATTTATAATGTACTGTGTTAAATAAATTAATACCAAGTAGCCCGACTGTGGCTCCATTCATGGATGGTTTGCCCACTACCTGTGGTGGTGATTTCACAAAATCACGTCCACACCATAAAACTGTATCAGACGACATTTTTTCAAAAGTAATTGATCGATTTAGTTCACAATGTTTATAGACGCCAGGGGCGGTCTTAAGGGGGGCGACAGGGGCAATCCCCCCCCCCCCCTAAATATACTAATTTTATTGGGTTTACGGTGTATACATAATAATCGAATAATAATAATAATTGAATAAAACAAACTTATGACAAATTTGGAATGGAAGTCTTCTGTACTTCCAGTAGCTGAGATATGTTTAAAGTTCAATAAATTACAAAGAAGATGGCGCCAGGCGAAATTCTTGGACATGAAAACTAAAAAGAATAGATTAAGAAAACGACATAAATATAAGCAATACATCAGCTCAATCACACAATCACTTCTACATCAGTTTAGTAATCTTTTTAAATCTCAGGAATATCGTTATGGTATAAAAATACCATAACCATATAGTTATCTTGGTAGCTGTACTAATATAAATATAGACGTAAATGTTCGAAAATAGATAAAATTATGCAAATATTAATTGTGACATTTGTGAAGCAACACTAATGCCATATGTTGCTTCCAGCTATGAAAATAGTTTTAGTAATTTTTCTGTTGTTAATCAGCCACAAATGATAAAGTCGTGTTAATCTATTTTTTGATGAAAATACTAATATTCTGGAAGCAAGTAAAATGATTCGAGGTACTTTGGTATTGAGATTAAAATTTAAATAGCACTGACGATGACTAAGTTTCCAAGAACCCCAAAAACACTAATACTTCGCTCGACGCGCGTTTTTTCAAAGATGCTGTGATCGACTGATGATGACAACTTGGTTGGCGAAACACTCAGTCGTCGCCTTCGTCATCGTCGTCAGTGCTATCGTCGCATCAGGTTCCAGCCCTCTGCAGAATATAATCTAAATAATTTCTATGGTAAAAGTGCCCCATACTGAACCCCGTTAATAGCTAAAGAGATTTTTGATAATATAAAGCCGAGTCTTCAGTCAATATTTCAGTATTTAACAACAACGTGAAATTCATAAAGATAAAATATCAAGCGTGATGGAAAGCATGTCATATCAACATTAAACCGATCTCTTTCGAGAGGTTTGACCCAAAAATAAATACTTTTAGTTATGGGCGGTATTCTGTCTTTGATGATCATTCATGCGTTTTCGACGCGGATTTTACGCCTACAAGCGTTTACTACTTTTTAGATTTCCTAAAAACAAATAAACTAGATGCTGCCAACTCTTAAAGGTGACCAAGGCCTTATAGTCACTAGAATATGCTGCGTCAGATAATCATGGTTTTTTAAAGCAAACATAGAAAAATGACAATTTAATTTACTCATATCATAATACAGCCGGCACTATCTTACATTATTTTTCAATCGATAAATAAATATTATGTTATGTAGAACTAATTTATTTGTGAAATTTACTTAATCACATGGTACGTCTGCTCCGAGAAGCGGCGCCACCGTTTTTTTAGGGTTTAAATTTAATGCGTGTGTAACTGACCTATTATAAATCATAAATTTTGTAATAAAAATGTTATTGCTAGAATAATGTAATTTACTAGCATCATCGTGCAAGTGGATATTTGAAACGGTCATTGAAAGTAGACCTGAAGTATATAAAACAGACAATAGGGGGCCAAAAATTGGATCCCTTAAATTGAAATCCCCGAAAATTGAAAAACATTTCATTTATACAAATGATAAATAGCACAGGATCTAGGACAGATCCATAAACACGTTTGTGTTATAATTACATAATACCTAATTACATAATAAATGATTTGTGTCCTTCAAAAGCTTCCAAAATAAATTCATATATTTCATATATCATTTCTTTTTTTACATAGCTTATATTTTTCATATCTCATAGCTATATATTTTAAAATTAAACAACTCACATGGTACAATGAACTCTACCAGTCAATTTGTAAAGTTCCTGTGTCCGAAAGCAAACATAACGAATGAGCTGTTATATTTTTGTGATTCGTACGTCGTCTGTCAAAAGAGCCGCATATCTTATTCCCAGCAAAACAATAACGGTTACTTGGAACAAAAGCACGCATCACTCATCCGGGTAATATTTTCTTTATGCAATATAGAGCGATCAATCAAATGTAACCCATCTCGGAGTTAATTAGCTTAGCCACACAACTATTGGTTTACCACCACCTATGACGACAGTGAAATTGATAAATCGATTGACTTTCGGAACGCTATACTGAAGCGACGTCTAGAAAAACGTTACGTCAAGAAATCTTCACATATTATTGAACGTTTATGAGTTTCAGAAGATGGGTCAATAAGCTAAGCATAGTTGATTCCTTATGAATGCAGATGGAATTCTCGTTTAGATTTTCGTCTTCAGCGTCGACTGTATTATCGCCGGACTGCATTATTAAAATTCCAATTAAGCAACTAAATATGACTGAAATATTAATCTTGCTTTTTGGTACTTGATGGTTGGAAATTACAGAAATCATATTCACGTCAGGTTTCTCACACGTGAACTAAAACTGCAAGTGACTTATGCAGAAAAATATTTTTTTACCTCGAAAAAAAATAGTACACGTAAGGAATTTGGTGGAGATGTTCCACATGTCATCCTAATAAAAATACTAAAAGTCCCATAATATGGAAGATTCAAATAAAAAATGTACGCAATAATAAAACAAAAAAGTCCTAATTTTTATCTCTTAATCGCAGATTTATGAATTATTGTCCTCAAGTATGTTGGGCAACACTTGACTTGTCTCTTGATATGGTCTTTAAATCTTATATTAATTGGTCCTCTCGTTTTCCCAACATATTTTTGATTACGATGATTACAACTAATTTCGCAAATCCCTGAGCTTTAATTTGTATCAATTTTATCCTTCGGATTAGAATAGTTTGTGCCTTATTACCCGATGAAAGAATGGCGGTTATACCCAGCTTCAAAGAGGAGTGCAGGTTCAATTTCAGAGCGACATTAATTTCTTTTTACATTGATCAATTGATCAATCTCGTCAAATTTGTCATAAGCGAACGGTTTCATTTCTCTATAAGAAAACCACAAATATTTATATTATAATATAAGAAAAATATTGTTGTATTTAAGATGGTTTATTTATATGCATTTTTGCTTAAGTACATTTTTTTAGACATATATACTTCAAATAATTTAATGTTTTTTAACCTTTACTATACGAAGTGCAAAAAATAGCGTATATACTATGGGACTAAAATGACTTATTCCTTTAAGTAGTTTTGTAACAAAGCCTACTCGCGAGGTTAAATGATTAACTTTAGTCCCTTGGGATATAATATACCTACTATTTTGTTTTATTTAGAACTTACCAACACGCATTCTACAACGTATTTTAAACAGAATTGGGATACTTGAAAATTTAATAACAATCTACGGCTGATAATTCAAAATCGTTCGATCTAGAAAAACTTATTATTGCCTATATGTTTTATTTGAAACTTTTCTTTCTATATATCTGCAACGGTGAAGCATTTATATTCTGTTTGTACTATTTTTTTCGAGGTAAAACATATTCTTTCTGTACTATATACAAAAGTATCATTAATAAACCTTGGGAATGTCAGAGGAAGTGCTGGCTTACTACAACTAATTTTACAGGATATAAGTTCATCCTTGGAATTAACATCAAGTCCCCATACATTTTTTTGATTTAATTGAATCACATTCATTGCCAATAATGACATCCAACAGAGATGAAGTTCGTGTGAAATGAGTTGTTTCAACAATAATTTGAATGAAGCCCACTGATTCACACATTGATAAAAGTATTGGTTTGCTGATCAATATAAATATAAATATATATATATATATATATATATATATATATATATATATATATATATATATATATATATATATATATATATATATATATATATATATATATATATATATATATATATATATATATATACAATATGTTTTTTACTAGATGTTGTACAGATGTTGTACTGAATTGTACTGTATCTAAGAACTCTTTGTATTTAGAACGAGATCAATATTTTTCAAAACTAAAAAAAAATGGTTAAACACCTGCTTGATTTGCAATTTTATGCATATGTAGTTAATAAAAAAGTACGTGGTATTTTAGATGATTATCTACCCGAAGTGTTTAATACTTGGGAGGACAGGAACATAAAAATATATAACGTTTAAATTGAATTTAAATGAGGTAAATTTTATGAGCGCGCCAAAATCCAGCATCATAAAGATGTAGAAGTAAATACCATTATTTTTATGCCGACATTTAAAAGCGATTAATTTTCTCAAAAGATAGTTGAAAATTTAAATAAATACTGTTTCTATAGTAAAACATTTTTATCGGCGTATCGGCAAACTTGATTTGTTTTATTGAGTAAATTAATGAACTGCAGATAGTGATTATACACTTGTTTATTATGTATGGATTTATTTAGTAATAAATTCCATTGTTTTATAGTAATAGTGTAGCATATTAAGAATTGTAGAGAAATATTATTAATTACAATATACCTCATGATCTTGAAAATATGTTTCCTATATAATAATTATATTTTTTTGCAATATAAACTGGACAAATTTAAATAAAGTGAAGTAGTGGCAAGGACGCATCCTCCGCAAAAAGAGCATCATCCATTTGGATCAGAATCGAAAGCCCAATCCAGATATATGCAGCAGGATATGCATAAGTAATATTGTAATCCGGTTAATTCCAATTATGTCACGATCATTTATAAATTATATCAAAATTGCTTTCCGCTTTAGAACACTTAAGGGGATCGTTGCCCAAGTCAAAGCTGCATTCGCTATCTCTGTTTCTCATTATATCAAAATTGCTTTCCGCTTTATAACACTTAAGGGGATCGTTGCCCAAGTCAAAGCTGCATTCGCTATCTCTGTTTCTCATTATATCAAAATTGCTTTCCGCTTTAGAACACTTGTGGTGGATCTTTGCCCAAGTCAAAACTGCATTCGATATCTCTGTTTCTCTCTCTCTCCCTCATATCTGGCATATGATTTATCTCACTTGCGAGACGAAAGTGTTATAAAATGTGTCGTGACGTGACCTTGAAAAATCTCTCATGCGGCTAAAGGAGTATTCACTTCAAAAATTTAAAACATCACGGAGGGTGGAAAAGCAGAAATTGCAGAATCCTATGTTGGGGATTTTGTGAACATGTCAAGAAAAGAAAACGAAAACCGGAAAGACGGTTGTAACTTAAGGTCAAATTACGAACATAATTAGTACCTACCAATAATAATTCTACTAAATATTTACAAATTATTTACATAGATACGATCCTCAAACATTTTCAATTGAAACTTTCTTTTATATTTGCTGTTATTTTCCTGTTTACTTTGTCATAATAAAATGTGGTGACATAATATCTCAATTTTTAAATTATAAATTTTTACGGTTGGCGATAACATTTTGGGTGCCTCACGTTGGTCAAGTGTCTTTATCGAACTCGCCTGTTACTCGCCTCTCTGGCTCGGTTCATAATCTCAGGCTCGTTCAATAAAAAATCACTTTAATGACTTGATACATGATATATTATGCAACGACCATTTAATGATGGCTATTAAGATACGAGCATCAAAATTATGTCATCATGAATGCGAGTGTCTTAATAGCCATTAAATGTGAGACGCTTACACTATTTTTTAACCGACTTCAAAAAAGAAGAAGATTCTCTAATCGACTGTATGTTTGTTACCTCATGTCATTTATAAATCAATTTCAAACATTTTTTTGTTGGAGGGGTAATTTCAAGTGGGTCCCATTTTAGTTTTATTAGCACTGGACAACAGAAAAGAGAGCTTGTACAGAAGCGAAGGTAACGGCGGTCCCTTGTATGTCGGAGGGGCCGTATTCAGGGACCTTGAACAACTTGTTACACTGAGAGAAATGTGGTATTAACATATTATTCTGTGACACATGACACTAAAACCTATCTACACTGAAAAAAGTATTTCTAAAAATGACAAAGTGTAAATAAAAAGGTAGGTAGTTGAATCCATGTTTTTGTAAACCAGCCAATGTAAGCACATTGATTCTTAAAATGATTGTTAAGTTACTTTGGATTGTGTAAACCTGTTGTTACAATTTTTTATAGAATTTTTCTGCTAATCATAATTCAAATTATATTACAATTTACAATAATTGATGGGATTAACATTTCTACGTCAGGTAAACAACAAATAGGGTATTTTTTCTTACTACATAAACAGATACTAGGGAAAAAATAATAAACCCGTATGTTTTCTATTTTTTTTTGCATTTAAAAAGAGAAAAATTAAAATAAACATTGTGGTCGCCATTATTATTATTATTAGCAACCACTTTCTGGTGGATTCTCTGAATTTTGTTTGTTGACGTCATCACGTTTTAAAAAATGGTAAATAAAACATCATAAAGTCACATAACTCTATTTTTCCATATTTTGTATAGTGATGAAACGATTACGATTGCGATTACGATTAATCTGCTGTTATCACGGTTTTCCGATTAATCGTAATCGGCGGTTACCTATACGATTATTTCACGATCCTTTCCTTTCAAGCACATAGGATATTTCCCGGCCACGTTGTTTACTCCAAGCTTTGAAAATCACGCACCTTACGTGTTTCGCCAGTTGCGATTTACTAGCATAATATATGATGTGTCTGCCATAAGTGTTCTGTCGTGACTAGTGAGTTTTATTATTTATCATATCGTCAAGGAATAAATAAGAAATAAGTGATGTATGGAGACATTTTATTAAAAATACTAGTGATACCTATTATACAAGCTATCTTCTGTACAATACGAAAGATTATTTTTAACAGCAGGGTTTATTCAAACTCCTAAAAGAAACCGACTGAGTCCCCAAAACCTGCAGATGTTATGTTTTTTGAATAAAAATTTAGTTAACGTGAATTTCACGTATTAATTGGTAATTTCATTTATTAGGTAGGTACTATTCACCTACTTCATTTTGTTTCCGTTTTCAGAAAATATACTTTTTTTTAGTTTACGCTTATTTTTTTATTAGACCTTTCCATGCAGCGTTCGTAAATTCAATACCAAAATAATTAGGTATGCGTTTCACTTTTTTTTTCTATTAATCGGAATCGTAATCGTAATCGTACGATTATTTAAAGAATAATCGTAATCGTAATCTTAATCGTATCAGAATAATCATTTCATCACTAATTTTGTAACAATATTTAACTATTTTATAAATTCAAAATATACCTACATAATTCCACTTGTTGGAATTTTAAATGAGAATGAGAGAAATCTCGTGTAAGTTTAAACATTTTACTAGTTTTAACATTTTATTAGTTTTAGTAGAATTACTTACTAGTTTTTTAATTAGGTATAACTTGGAACCCGGCTGGGTCAGGGTAGGTTTAAAAATACAATTTAAACACGATACAATTTGAACAAAAAATACAATTTAAACACAAACGAAAATATCGCCAGACGTTCGTATCAGAAAAGTGAGGTTGACAACTATACAACTTGTTAAACGTATGCGCACTGAAATTTAGTTTTGGAGGGAAGCCTTACCTTCGCTTCTGTAAAAGCTCTCTCTTCTGTGACTGGACCTTGGATTCCGAAGATAAACCGGGGAACCAGAAAAATGGGGAATACACTGATCATAACCCTAATTTATAGATATTTAAATTTATTAACAAAATATTTTCTATCGGATCAAATTGAGGAATGGTATTCAATTCTTGGATCAACTTAATCATCATAAATATCAGTCGATATGAATTGTATAACTTATTCACTACGCACACTGTGGAATAATGTTACATGTTACATATTTTCAATACGAATTAACATGTTTCTAATTCATTTAGCGGGTAACTAATTGATTAGTACTAATAAACAAAATATATATCACTCAAGGTCGAATGATCCACAACTCCAAAATAACTCTTACCGTACTTGGAATACTAAGGTACATAAAAAATATCGCTTGCCATTAGAACCGACATAGACACCTCTGATTTCGAGAAAATCTAACGTCTTTAATTCCTTATCCAATTCATTTATGCTAATCTTGAAAACAGAAAGTAACAACATCCTAACGTTCATCGTTGGTCGACTGGGGCCAACGACCTTGCTTAAAAATATAAATTGCATAAACTGCTTTAAACAAATCGCACCGTCCCTTACCAGCTTGATCACCATTTTTTATTGCTCCTATCAGATACGAATCAATTCCTCATTGGCAAATTTTATTGCATAACATAACCATTCAAATGATTTATGTAAATCGCGTATAGGTCGATTATTGGTAATTTTCCTGAACTGGTCGATCAATTTCATTTATAAGTAATGGTATTGGGATAACATTTTCACTATATATATATATATATATATATATATATATATATATATATATATATATATATATATATATATATATATATATATATATATATATATATATATATATATATATATATATATATATATATATATATATATATATATATATATATATATATATATATATATATATATATATATATATATATATATATATATATATATATATATATATATATATATATATATATATATATATATATATATATATATATATATATATATATATATATATATATATATATATATATATATATATATATATATATATATATATATATATATATATATATATATATATATATATATATATATATATATATATATATATATATATATATATATATATATATATATATATATATATATATATATATATATATATATATATATATATATATATATATATATATATATATATATATATTGTGAAAAGTAATCTTGGGTTTGTAGCATTTCATTACATAGAAATAAGCAAATAGACGAATAAGAAAGAAAACACACTTACCAGTGCTATGTCTGGATTCAAAGCTAATATATATATATATATATATATATATATATATATATATATATATATATATATATATATATATATATATATATATATATATATATATATATATATATATAATATGTTAAAACCGTTGCATTAAATGCTTTTATTTATAATTAGCCCAGTCAAAATAGACAATCAGGTCTGCAAAAATTTGTATAGAGTTGAAAATTGGTACAGGTCTTAAATGAACTATTACAAAATAAATGAAATATTAATTCATATATTTCAGTAAAATTTGAAGATTATGAATCATAATAAATATAATACACTCATAGGTGGTGCTCTTGCTGTTCTTGCGGTATTAATTATTTTATAAATTTTTGTATACGACAACTAGATTACCAGAAAATAAATATCAGAATTATTCTGTATGGATAGGAAAAGTTTCAAATTTTAACATCATTTAAACGAAGGTTGGTAATTTTGATTTTATGAAATAAATCCATCATATCTTTTACAGGATGTCTAAAAAATCTGTTATTAATAGAGAACTTTGAATAAATATCATTATAATCACAGTTTTCACAAAAAGATGTATGAAATAAAAGTAGAAATAGCCAGTTGGAAAAGGACACACAAATATCCGTGTTTGTTTCCGAAATCTCGTTGGATACTTTGAAATATTTTTTACATAAACTATGTATATCTAATAAAAGTATACTTGAATATTTCATTATCATTATTTAGGTACCTAATAAATATTTTCCACTAATTGGTTTCAATATCCGAAAGGCTTTTCTGCTTTTAGATATGTATGGTGTCCTGGGTGGTTGCTCCTGTATTTCAAATACCCTAAAAACAGACCACACAGTACGTACCCGATTCGAGATGCATCATTACTACTCACATATAAAACACAATTCCCGAAACAGGTGACAGGCTTTATTCTTCCATAAATGGATGCGTGCGAATGATTTTACATGACGGTCTACACAGAAGTGTAAGAAACTGATTTTTTTAAGTTAATAATAATTAACAAACAAAATCTGAAACCTTATTACTACCCTACGCAAAACTACGTAATATATTTCTACTACATGGGACCAATCCCTCTGTCACAATGTATCTTAAAAACTAGCAAAGTTTGAAATTGTTGTTACCTTAGAAATTGTTTATATTAATCCTTTTTAATTATTCACGGCGAAAAACACTTAATTTCCAGTTCATTCTGCTTGTATACTTTTTCCACTGGTGTTCTTAATTATTTTCACAAACACAAAATATTTTTAACTTTAGTTTTACTATTAATTTAACAAATTTTTATAAAATTATGAACGTGGCTGTTACATCATCGAACGCCTTAGCTAGACTCTTTTGCATTGTTCTATGGATATGCTACGGATATACTACGGATGGATATACTACGAATATGCCGTATGGAAAAACATTTGCATTTCCTGGTTACCATCCTTCTTTCTTGCTATTATGATACAATCTGACCAATCAGATTGATGCCAATTATTTAATTTATTTAATTTTACATACTACCTACTCTTACAATTTGAACTTCACTTGATCTAATTTTGAATTCTAAACACTATAATATAATATGATTCACTTTTTGTTGTATTACTTCGATTTGTTTTCGAGACGTCATCTCTACATTGCATTTCGCGTCGAGGCTATAAACTCTCGAACCCCTTAGTTACATTGATGCTTACGCATTAATATTTTAATCTAGACATAGTTTATTAATGCTCGATATTCTGTAATTCTTATTGGGACTTGTCTATTGTGATTATGCTTGAGATAGATTTTTGTGCCGATAAATAGATATAATGGTATTGCGTTCTGACCAATCAGGCACGTGGCCTCAGCACACACAAGCACACACGTGTGTGTTTATACTATAGTATGTACTTTTATATACTATAGTATGTATGTACATTGTAAGACTATAACTACTGGGTGTGTAAAAAAATTAATCGTTCTGTTAAGAGTTGTTGTTGTTCATATATCATATATTTTTCAATATTTTTTTTATCTTAATCGTATTAAATATGATATTGAGTATATACCTATTATTTCTTAGCTTTAATATCGTACCATTACATGTACAAATGAGCGTTTAAAAGTTAAAAAACAAAATTTAATTGAAAATATTATGCCTTGCCAGATTATATGCCAGATTTTGTAGAAATGATACAAATATACATTATACACATTCTCACAAACATTTTGAAGGAACTATGGAAATATCACACAAATAAATTAAATAACACACTTACTTTTATGCATTTTGTGTTAATGTTACTTCAAATTTTTTAACTTAAAATATTGTAACAACCCCTTCTGTGTCATGGTGTTCAAAAAAAATTAAATCCTAGTGAAGAATGAAAACAGTTTTCCAAATTTTACCTTGAGGTTTGAAAAATCTGTGGACCATGGTGGAGGAATATTTGCTGATAATACATATAAAATTCTTTTTTATTAAAATTAAAGTTACAATATTTTATGTTAATAATTATTTATTGTTTCTTTTATTTAACAATATACATTTTATTACATTTTCTCATATTATTAAGAACAAAATTTTGTTCGAACACCATGTATAAGTGAAACGACTCCATGTCAATGACGTCTTAAAAATAATTTTTAATTGGGT
This sequence comes from Tetropium fuscum, assembly GCA_964058915.1. NCBI lineage: Eukaryota > Metazoa > Arthropoda > Insecta > Coleoptera > Cerambycidae > Tetropium > Tetropium fuscum. Next base: position 356,752 of record CAXKVY010000236.1, read on the forward strand.
GTCTTGTTCAAAGACAAAGCAAAAAAAGTTATTAAGGGCAATCACCAATAAAACTAGCGGAGATTCATGCAGATTTATATTTATCACTGCTTAATTTATATCAAAAGTAATAGAGAATGTCTTAGAAACCTCTATCTACATAGCCATTTAACTAGAAAAACATTATTTATGTGTACAGTGCCTCATGTTGCGTTTTTCAGTTTTACAATAGTCTAGGCGAATAGTCTGGGCTTTGGCCATTTCGCACTGCGAGTTGCTGCGTGTAAAGTATTTAAATAATAATTGTATGATGCGCTTGTATCGATGGATGAAAAATCGTCAACAGCGCGCGCATTGTATGCATCGGGTCCAGTATAATTGCTATTCATTAATAAATTATTTGCAATTGTGAAACGCAATCTAAAATACCTCGATAAATAAATGAAAGGAGACAGACCGGGATGTAAAATGAAGTTGATAATAACCTTCAACGTAGATTGTAGACATAAAATTCATTTCAGGTTTTTAATGGTCAAATATTTTAGTTCGAATATAGTAGTGAAGGAATACAGAGCTGCGTTCGTTAGATAATCTTATATAATTAGTGCGGTCTAAGTGGTTGATTGTTAGTTTTAACAACATGTATTTTACATTTATCGGATAGTGGATACCCAAATACATTAATGTAAGTACTGAATCAGTGAGAATTGTTTACTGTAATGCATGTTTATATTTATTAGCTGTCATTATCGAAGTCGTATGTAAAACGCGCTATTAACTTTTTAAATGTTCAAACGAACGTTTATTTAAAATACGACACGTTCAAAAATCAAGATTTAACACGTTTTAAGTTGAAATTATCTTACAATTAGACGTTTATTATATAAAAACAATAAAATTATTAAATCTATAGCACAATCTTCTCAGGTCTGTTTAGAGTCAAGATATTAGCTAATTAACTGAAAATCAGAATTTTTTGTATTTAAGATGTAATTTATTTAAGGCGTCGCGTCGTGACAACGAAATACGCACATGGTAAAGAGACAAACTTTTTATTGATAGAGTGTAAGCAATCGAAAATTGAAAAATATTGCTTGAGTTTATACGATGGAAATTGAAACTGTATAAAAACAACAGCTGTTATTAAGAAAGTAATTTAGGAATCTAGAGTATTTTAAGAATCTAGAGAGGAGTCTAGCCAGAGTTTACACGATGGAAATTGAAACTGTATAAAAACAACAGCCGTTATTTAAGAAAGCATTTTAGGAATAATTCAATCACTAGGGAGGTAATAAGTGAAAATTTCACGCCAACATATAGTAACCAATAAAATGCGAGCATCTTCTAACGTTGCCATGGTACCTATTTCTTCGGACATTTTTTCTGATTGCGGTGCCCTGGAAGGTACTACATCGTGAATTATTAAGGTATTACAGCGCGGTACAATTAATAAAAAGTGACAGCGAGATTTTATGAAAAATCAAAAACATGATTATCCAACAGACACTAGTTATATACTCATTATTTGCAGGCATACATATATAAATAAAGGGAAGAAGACACGCGTGAATCAATCATAACACACTAGTGAGTTATGTCTTATGAGCCACACAATTTTGTCTAGAAACATCCAAGATTTATTTATAAATTTATACAATTTACTTACATACATTGATATTAAATGAAAATGAAGCACAGTTTGAGGATTCAGAAATAGTAAAACCTTGTATGCTTCCAATACTTGAATTGGGCTCTGTTGTTACGTCAGCTCGTTTTGGATCACTTGCAGCACACTTGAATGATCTCATACAATAATCGGTGTATAACTGAGGGTTTTGTAGATCCAAGTATACGAAGCTATTTTTGGTGGTATTTTTGACACAGTATTTATTTCAGCGCATTGTGTGGTAAACTTACCATTTTTATAAAATATAAAAAAAATATTATATAAGTGTACTTTTTGGTCTTAAATATATGTATTTTTTGCATACAGGATTGGCTGGAAATCCTTTCTGCATTATTGTGCAACTACAGCTTTTCTTGGTCTTTGTATCACGTATAATTACATACAAATAGGAATCCTCGTCTTTGAATTTTCCATACTCCAATTAGTCAGTTCATTACATCTGCAAGCTTCCATAATCCCTATAATTAAATCTATTTTTATGAGCAAAAAATGTACCATCAGATGCTTCTTTGAGAAACTTGTTAATAAACTTGTGGTGGTTTTATCAGGATTTCTAGGATAAATTAACCTATTTATGAAGAGTCCTCCGCTGAAATCCCAACATTTTGGCCGCGATAGAACATAACACACTTGTACCATAAATAACTATTATCCAACTTTTGTAATTCCAAATCGACTACGGAAAATAGTTCCAACGATACTTAATAATTTATAAAATATTCGTGAGCTCTCAAAAGTTTCCGAATATAATTTGAATAGTGGTATTACAAGTGAAGTCAAGGGGGTATTTTATCGAAAAATAAATACATCTATAAAACAGTATATTAGGATACTGCTATGATTTTCGATCAACTGTAATTGTTAGGTCCTCGATTTGCAATATTTTTTCTGGAATAGCTGGATTTTTTTTAAATCTCCAAAGGAAATTAGAAGAAAATTGAGATCTCTCTAAGCATAATAACGCATAACACTAAGTTTTTCCCCCCATTCCGATGCACACCAAGCATTATATTTGCATCACCTACTAGCTATATCAGAATTGTGGGTGGATATTTCGATATAGATTAATCTCCAGTAGTGTTTTAATGAAAACGCGAACTGATCATCATTATAATCAGGCATGGCATCAGGTCATAGATTGGAGTGTTTTTAAGATTTTTTGAGAGCTTTCGAGAGCTTTTCAGAGCTTTTGTAGCCGTTAATTAGCTTAAAGCCCTTGGAAATTTTTAAGCTAACTACAAGCTGCGTAAGGTCTCATACGTTCCGGAAAGCCCGTAAAAACCGTAAGTACCGTAAAAACCCCTGAAAAGATATTTCAGAAGCTCTCAAAAAGAATTCCAAAGGCATTTCAATTATTGTTATCATCTATTATTATTATTATTATTTTGCTTTCTCATTAAGACACTACTATAAAGCAATCATAGATTAGAATATATAGTACAGTTTACATAAAAAAAAATTGTGACATAATTCTTTTTCATTCTTGTTAAAACATGTTAAATATTAATTTATTGCCTCTCAGAAAGGCAGTAACTGTAAAAGTAAAATAAAAAGGAAAGATAATAATTTATATTGCTAATATAGAGCACATGTTTTATAACAGTTACATATTTAAATAAAACATGCTCTATACAGGGTGTTTCGGGTTATACTAGCAATCTATCTTCTTTCTGGAAACGAAGAACTTTTGAACACACATGTTAAATGGACCATTTTACCTTAAAATGAGTTCTTCTACTCTTTGCGAAATCCTGTGGGTAAACTGAGACACTCTGCATATTATATACAGTGCGTTACCTCACCTGTTGCCTGGCTAGTTTCAGGTTAAATCTTTCATCGCCTCCTATTATTTCTCCTATGCCCTACAGAATCACTTCGGCGATGCTTTTCCTCGTGATCATGGGGCCTCTAAATCTGTTGGTTGTTGGCCCTGGCCAGGTTCTTGATCCGCTGTGTGCTTGTGAGAATTTTTTAAACAAAATATTATATATTGCATGCGACGCTTACAACTACTATAGTAAACATATGTAAATTGAACATCCCACACATATACGATGGTTCAGACAATTTTTTTTTTTAGATATGACCAAAGTTTTTTCGTTCCGTAATAGCGCTGTTTTAAAAACCATATTGTTTACAGAAACGTTACAATATTACAATCTTAAACAATAAGCTCATTTTGCGCCTATTAGCACCCACCTTAGTTTTCTAAGCGTTGTCCTTGCGCATTCCTATGAATGCTATTTAACTCGGCCGCACAATAGTGTTCTTGTAAACAAATACAATACACCATTTCAAATTCAGTAAAACTAGTTATGATTATTTATATTGTGGAATATTAAACGTACATAGGATTCAGTGAGAATTATTTTAATACATGATATGAAGGGATACCAATGCTCTCTTATAATAATATAAGAGTTAACGTGGGCAACAAAAGTTTGCCTAAACTAGCTGAGCTAAATAAAAAAAGAAATAAATTAGTACCCGTGGACGCCACTGACAGTTATGCAACCACGTCACATGGTTCCCAACTATACTGGGTATCTAAATTTCCCTCAGAATCCTGTAATTTTGAAGAACAGAGTACACTAATATTTATCTATTCAAAAAATTGCATAGCGTTGATAAATAAACGCACTGAAAGTTAAATTTGATTATCCCCACATCAAAAATCCCCAAAAATGGTGTCATACACATGAACGTCTAACGTAAAACAATATAGATCTAACCTATTGTTGGCACACGTGCACATGTGTAGTCACACAAAACAATATTAAAATATCAGGGCTCTGTGACCGTACTTAAATGTAAATACTTATATATAAATGTACTGTCAAAATGGCGGGAATATTCAGGTATAATTTAACATAAAGGGAAATTTAAATATAGCCAATGGCTCAAAATAATTCACTATGAGGGCTCACACCAACACAAAAGAGATTACATAGAAAAATGTGGCTCCTAATATAGTAAAACTAGGCTTATCTGAACTGAAAGTAAGTGTCCTAGAAGGGTGGATCTCTCTCACATCCAAATCCTAAGGGTGAGTATCCGATAGGATTCCACAAGAGAAGTCAAGTTCAACGTTCCAAATCAGACGGTATGAATGGCCTGCGGACAAGACTCAGTCCTGGGTGCAATGTATAGGTACTATCCAACGAATATTCCAAGTAACAAAATCTGAACTGAAGACGTGAAGTAAGAAAGAAAGAGAGAAATAAATAAAGAAGTGGTGATCTGCAGTCACGAAAGAAAGAAGAAGCCCTGAAATTAAGCACACCGAATTAGTTTACGTACTAGTTTACTAATTAGTTTACGTTCATATAAAAAAATAATATTAATTGAACCTAGCTACTTATATATAACTCACTCAATGGATGTTTAATGGATTCGAATCCAGGCGAGATACTGCTTTAACCGACACTGGAGACTAATGCAAGGCAGTACTAGAGGACACAGAAAGAAGAAAAAAGGGAACACGGGCAAGAAATGCTCAAGAAACTGTCGTTTACCTTAATCAACGAATGAAATCCAGCACATCTGCTGTATGCGTTTGGTTATCACAACCACAAAAACGCATAGACAGTGATTGCCCCTATAATGAAAATGGAATGAAAAAATGCTTTTTCCTTTTAAAATAGACTAAATTGTCTAATAAATAAGGCACTAATGGCGTGGATAAAATGTTGACTGATATTTTAAATTTACTGGCAACTGTACCTGAGTAGAAAAATATAATTTATAATATTTTTCGATGGTTCTAGGATGTTATCAGAAATATATTTTATAATTTTCGCCGAAATGCCTGTTGCACTGTTATTTTTTAAGCTATTTTTGTTTTATTAATGTCTCGTCAAAAATTAAAGTTTCTAAGACCACTAAACTGAAGTAAAAAAAATTGCGATGTTCTGAATAATAATTATTACAGTTTTTTTCTATTTATGAATCATTGCTAAATGCAAAATTTGATTGTATTTTGATTAGTGGTCTCATTAATAATAAAATTAATTGTTTAAGGTTTTTGGAGATCGTCTTAATTTTTTCCTCTTAAGATAATTTTTGCTTTTCAAATATTTTTTTGCCTCTATGCTAAATAATGTAGGCATAAAATAAGTAAGTAAACTTGCTTATGGTAAAAGACAAAAATTAAATATTTATAAACATAAACATACTGTAAGTAACACTGGACACTGGCAATGTAAGTTGAAATATTATCGCCTTAAGTAGTCATAAAAGGCTATGTGACTCATTAAGTGGCTCGTGTGCTTGAGGATCGTTCAAGTGACCCTTACCTCCATTTGTCAGTTTGTGTATACGCCGGACATTTGACCTTATTGTATAGCAAGATTAATTGAAGATAAACACAAGGCTGTTTACATCATTCGGAAACCGATACTTGTGTGGATTTTTATATGCACGTTTGCACTTGAGATATTGTTAAACACACAAACTTGTGTACCAATAATTTTAATTTAAGAGAGTGATGATTGGCAATCACGTGTAATTGTCCCCCGAATATGCAGCAAAAATATTTTTTCTCCAAATGGCATTAAAAGCGGCTTTTGACACTTGACAGGCTTAAAAGGTGAATTTTCCTGCCTAGTCAGAAAAATGGACTTTTTCTGCCTATGCAGAATTACAGATTAGTGTTATAATAATAGTGCACTTTAATTTAGAACACCGTGTATATTATTTTCTATTTCCAAATGAGTTTTCCATACAAAATAGGGAATGCATTGAAGTGTATGTCCAAAATATAAGGCCACATTTTAAACTCCGTTTATGATAGAGTTGTTTAAAATAAGCGCTCGCGTAATTAAAAAAAATGCGTTACCATATAAATTTAATTCTTTAATCTATATATAAATCTAATTTATTCATGAGCAATCCCAAGGAATTTTGCAGCGTACTTTTATAAATGACCTTCTCGTTATTTGAACTAATATTTTTATGCTAACGAATGTTAGCCAGGAGAGTACGATAAGATACAGATCACAGTTGTCTAATTGATTTTGTGTGAGCATTTGTCATGAAATGAATGCATGTACTCGTTAATAATCGTATGGTATATTATTCGTTGAAACTATTTATTAATTGTTTTAACTATTTATCATATTCTGCATTAGTTTATCTTCATGTGATCCCTCCATATTTATAAGTATATATCATATATGCACCTATGACATTCTCAGTGGAAATTATGTATCAGTACGGACCTGGTTATACTAATTATGATACAAAATCAATTGTAATAATTATTAAGAAACTATATCAGACTTTATCACAATTTAAATTTGTAGATTTATTCTAGCTGATTATCTTACTTCATACTATTTACTAATAGCCAAATAAATATCTCCGTATACGGGAGCCTTTCATATATAAATGCCTAATTAATTTAAAAAAAACAGAACTAACTGTCAGATTGATCAGTAGATAATAAATACCTAGACTATAATTATTATTACGTAATTTGGCGTTATGGAGAAACATGACGTTTAGCAGATATATGCAGAATTTAGAGAGCGCCACTAAAGGTAATTTAAAGGATGAAGAATTATATTTTACTAATTTTGACATTTAAAATGACACTTGAAACCCATTTGATGTTAGGAAACGTCTTACTTTTCACAACCAGTTATGAAAAGTAAAATTTTACGCAACTAATTGTGTAAAGTTCACTACATAGTAGGTTATTTAGACCTGACAAGCTATGAAAGTGAGAAGCTGTCACACTGTTATAACCTACTGGATTGTTTTTATACGTATAAAATTCAGTTTTCTCCTCATAAAATATAAAATTGCTGAAAATTAGAAAAAATCTTGTATGAAACACGTTGGGAAACACTATTTTGTGTTATTGCTTCTATACCCTCCTCATAATTCGTTTGGGGAGGGAGGAGAGGATGAAATGATGATTTTTGACACTTTCTCGTGAATATATAAAAACTATGAGGTTTTTCAGAAAACACCTTCAACCTGTTTGGATTACTGATTAAATTGAGTTTTAAATAAATATTAATTGAGTGATAGAAATAGCGAAACTAGCTAGGTAGGCGAGTCATTAAATCTGAAAAATTGATGTTTGTGTAATCCTGACAACTGTCCCGGAATCCATGATTTAAGTTCTCGTATGACTTAAACAAGTAAAAATAAAATCCAGATATTAATACGACCAATAAACGATTCGATTAAATTTCCCATCACAAGATGATAATTTAATATTACATTAATTACAATTCCTGTATACAAAGTAATGAGTAAACTACTTTTCTGTTGGCATATATCGAGAGCAAAGTGTAAAGTGGTCATGGGTGGTCTTTCTCCCTTGCGTGACTGAAGTTTAAGTGTCCCTAGACTTTATGAGTGCCAATTTATAGTATTAAGATTTACCATGATTAAGTACGTGTATATGAATGTATATTATTTGATATTTTACGGTAATAATGTGGAAACTAATGAACTATATATACGTCTATAAGAAATATATGATTATTCGATTACCTTTTCTATCAACTAGTTTGCTACAAACGCTTAATTGTGAAGTTATTTGTGCAATAACATGAGAAAAGTGACTTTTCTTCACATCAGGCGTGGGTTTTTTCAAATCAATCAAAATACCAAAAAATATGCCATCTGCGGAAAAGATACTTTTCAGATTATATGACGAAAATCAGGCGAAAGAACTTCAAAAGAAATTATGTCACATTTTGGCGTTTGGATTAGCTTGGCACGGAGGAGAAGCAACTTCACTTATTTGGTATCGGAAATTGAAATTAATGGAAAATAAACTGGACGTCTCGAGTATAACCCTCTATTTTCGAAAACGAGACATAAAGGTGACGATAAATTATGTACCAGCAATTGATTACAATAGTTTAGAAGATATTTAGTACGCTTATTTAAAGAATTTATGGAAAAACCGGGGCACCTCTATAACATTGGATAGGGTATTTCTTACACTATATCCCTTTTGAAAGAAGAAATATAAAGGTTGGTATAAAAATTTGCCGACTGGAATTAGTGAAATTTCCAAATGGACTAAATGCTCAGCACAGCGCATTGGTAAATATTTTCTCTTTACAATGGCATAGCGTCAACATTTTCATATAGAATAGAAGACTGTATCCTTACTGTGCTCTGGCATCTTTCACTAAATATATATAAAATTAACAACAAAATATGAGAAAAGGAAATGACAGCTTACAAAGTATATCTAGAATTTTTATAATACGCCTGCAAAACTGAAATTAATGCCATTATATAATTTTCAGTAGAACGGTAAATTTGCAGTCAATAGGAAGTTGAGGAACGAATGTGATAACGAATGTGAGACGACATTCACCAAATATGAGATATAACATTCTTATTTGATGTTTTCCTGACAATTGCGATGGGAGATGCGGAATGGTGGGAGACGAGGAATGCGGGTTGTCGAGTTTTGTGATCTTTGAGTTAGTTTACGTCTTCGAACGACTTCGAAATGAACGATCCATAGGAATGTTTATTGTTTAGTTTGTAATGAACTTTTGCTCAATGCAAATAGAGTAGTTGTTAAAGATGAAAAAAGTATGCTATTTTTGCCATAGATAGTCATGTGAAAATACCACTGGTTTTTAATAATTTTCCCATCTAATTGCTAGGCAACAGTTTCTCATTAAACAATCCAAATTTATCCGTTAAAATATAACCCTCTTGTGCAATTATAAGTGAAAATTGTGAAATTCTAAAATGTTAATCGAGAATCCTGGGGGAATATTGAAATAGAAACGAGTTTGTTAGATATAGAAACTTTGATATAGAGGCTTTCGTTAATATTATTGTATTGTTGTATCAGTGACATGAAAAATGACTTAATAATCTGCTTCAACGATAATATGGAAGATGATATTGAAGAATCAACAAAACCGGGATTCAATCATTATTGCCGACAAAATCCAAAGATAAATATGAAAGCATATCGCTTATTTAAAGATTTGAGTCATCAAAAGGGAGTAACTAACAGTTACTACACTGTAGCAGTTCCACTAGCTTATTTGGAACAGAACTCTAGAGTATACTGGGGATCCATGCTGTGGAATATTTATTCAATGATAAGAACAACATTGCCAGCCAAATTTGCGTTTAATTGCCTTGAATATAGATCTAAGAAATCTAGAAGAAAAGTATCTGAAGAGAATTAGACGTTGAGAATTTTTTTAAAGACGCAGGTGATAAAACCTACTTGATGATGAAGATAAAGTGTAATTTTCGCACTTCTTTCGAAATATTGAAATTATTTCTGATTGTAGATAGTGTTGATTGTTGGTATCAATGTCATCGAGAATAACTAACATTTCTTCAGCTTGAACATATAAAAGATATGGCAGAATATATATTTGTATATAATAGCGATTACAGTTGCGACTTGGATGGTGTCCCAGAGCATTCTGAAATGCAACAACGCTGATCGTGGTTGGGAACGTGGATGGGTACTCACGTTTATCTCAGCTTATGCTTTATCGTAACGCTAAGGATGACCTCTAAGTCAGTAGGGGCTGGCAATACGCCTGGTACAGCAATAAGTCGACTTTAGATTGGAGGTTTAAATGCCTTTTTGTAGCCAACTATAGAGTCAAAGGTTATGTCTCTCGTCTTCGAGAACTTCTGATCTTAGGTTGGCTATAATAGGGACTTCTTCTCGCGGGAGCGGGCACAGCAGCGCCTGGCATGCCATAGACTGCCTAGAACAATGAGTCTAGATAGGCAGACAGTTCCTTGCATAGATGCTTTGATAATGACGAAGGATGCACATAGTTTTTGGTGGTCGATGGAGCTGTTTTGCTGTGAAGCTAAGTCTCTACAGTCAAAGCAGTATATTTCTCGATGATGTGAGAACTGATGCCTTTTTATCGTTGTCTGCTTGGTCGTGGTAGAGCGTGGGACTGCACGCCGTGGTCGAGGAGTACCTATAGGGGTACAGGCCCTTGTAACGGTCGCATCTGTGTCATGCCCTGGAATTTTAACGTCGACTTTGTGTTGTTAGAAATCAATTAGCGGATTTCTGTAACTATTGGTGCTAGGGCATGATTCCTCGATCTCGTTTGAGACCTACGGAGATGTCTTAAAGTATCCGAAAAGCGTCATAGTCTGATTTATAAGTGCAACTATTTTATTACACTATGTATAAAATGAAAATTAACTTTTGGTCATTCTTCAGGCATAGAAAATGTCCCTTCTATCTTCCTGATTGTCTTCATCCCGCACTCGTCACTTAACTTGAAATAAATTGTTATTTTTCGTACATTCTCTATTACAATCCATGGGAAAACTCAGTTTCACATGTAAATTATTTTATAAGCACTTGACAGTAATTATTGTATTCAATTGTATTCAGTAGTGATAGCCAACGTGAGGTATCAGAATCCAAGGATACCTCTCACTTCGCCTAGTGTTATATATTATACATTATCATAACTATTATTAAAAACTTAAGCTTCAGTAAAGGTTAAATTAAGCGGATTTTATTTAAACAATACGTTTTTTCTAATGATACAAATTATATTCGCTGATGGTTATCAGCCGGTTTCGTGATTTTAAATAAATTAGCAGCCCCGAAGACCTTGATACATTTTTATTGTTACCATATAAATATTTATTACAAACTTGAGTATAAATAATTCCGGGCTGTCCCCAATCATAATTATCGTTTTTTCCAGAGTATAGTATATTTTTTTTAGCAGGAAATACCGTAAATGTATCCCGTTTTATCTAATTAAAGTTTCTGTCCTTTGATAGTTTAATTAATATTCTGTAGAATTCGACCGACGAAAGAAAGTTTTATTCTGCTTAGTTAATTAACACTTGTAAGAAATCAATTTGGAATTGTGTCCCTGAGTTAATTAACGAGATCCATTATTTATTATATAAAAATCAATAATTGCTATTTTGCTATTTTAATCAGCTACTTTCGGTGATTTGCTTAATACTTGATGAAGTGTATTAATTAATGATGCGAAATAAATCTGCTGTCAATAGTTATTATGTAGGTAATTGTCTATCATTGGAACTGAAATTGTACAAAAATCAAATTTTAATATGGAATTCAAATAAATAAATTCCCAATTTAAATTTTTCCGGTAGTGGGGAGAAAGTTGCGGCTCTTCTCTCCGTTTACTCGTTAACGTTAAAAGTTTTTTGAAGTTTTTAACGTTTATCGTTGAATGTTAACTCAGTTGTAGACGGGGAAAATGAGTGAAAAAAGCTATCACTTTTTATGACACGCAGGTAGAGACTTCGGGTTTTTTGCAATCGATTCTAACAATTTAGAAAAAAGTTCGGGGGTAACTAAGGGGGCTTGTCAAAAAATGCATTTTTGTATGCAAAAATGCATCACAAACTGCATCAAATTTGCAGCCACATTTTACTTCATAAAAAAACTTTTTTAAAAGGGTGCAAAGTTGTTTATTTTTATTACTCGGGGGTTTTTGGATACGCTGATCACGAATCTGACGTGAAAAAACATCCTGGGGGTCTGTACACCCTCTATCAACCTCGTCTCCAGGAATTCCCCGTCAAGTGATGGCAAAACTTCGTTCAAATATATTACCCGAGAGTTTTTGGGTTCGGTGATCATGAATCCGATGTCAAAAAACATCCTGAGTGTACCTGGGGGTCGGTACACCCCATATCAACCTCGTCTTCAGGAATTCCTCGTCAAGCGATGACAGAAATTAGTTCAAATAACCTACTCTGGGGTTTTTGGGTTCGCTGACCACGAATCCGGCCTCAAAAATCTTCCTGGATATACCTGAGGGTCTGCACACCCCCCCACAAGTTAAATAAATAATCAGCAAAATTTTCATATAATTTTATGTTTAATACATCAATTTTGGATCTGTACATTTTTGTAATATTTTTTTAAATCTTCATATATTTACAGTAGGACCATATTTTTTATTTTAACTTTTAAGATTACATACAATATTTCAAGTCTGTTAACTACATGTCATGTCTATAATACAGGATAAATTAAAGTAAAAAAAATTCTGTGATACATTGATAAGGGAAATCTATAAATATATAACAACGCTGTGACTTTTTCTTCACCAATCTAAAAGAAATTAAATCTATAAAATTTTTTCTAGTTACTTGAATCTAACTAAATTTTTCAGCGAGCCACCATCTTTTTAAAGCAAAAGAAAACCTATTCGGTAAAAAAAAATTGTATCAATACATTTTTTAAAGGTAGTTACTTGAATGTAACTAAATTTTTGTGCAAATAGCAAACGTTTCAGAAACGTTTTTGAAAAGTATCGTGCTGTCAGAGATTAAATATCTCTGACAGCAGAATTGCCTACTTGTCAAGGATTGTCGGAGATGAGGTTATAGTGGGTGTACCGACCAGTAGGTACATCCCGGATGATTTTGGACGTTGGATTCGTCATCAGCAACCCCGAAAACCCCTGGGTAGGTCATTTCAATATATTTCAGCCATTATTCGTTGAGAATTCCCGGAGATGAGGATCATAGTGGATGTACCGACCCACAGGTACACCCAGTATATTTTATGACGTCGGATTCGTGATCAGCGAACCCAAAAACCCCCGGATAAGATATTTAAACAAATTTTTGCCATTTCCGAGGGGGAATTTCTGGTGACGAGGTTGATAGAGGGTGTACAGACCCCCAGGTACACCCAGGATGTTTTTTGACGTCGGATTCGTGATTAGCGAACCCGAAAGCCCCCAAGTAATAATAATGAACAACTTTGCACCCTTTTAAAAAGGTTTTTTTATGAAGTAAAATGTGGCAGCAAATTTGATGCAGTTTTTGATGCATTTTTGTCAAAAATGCATTTTTTACAAGCCCCCTTAGTTATCCCCCGAACTTTTTACTAAATTGTTTTTAGAATCGAATGCAAAAAACCCGAGGTCTCTACCGGCGTGTCATAAAAAGTGATAGCTCAGGGCGTTTATTTTTCTCATTTTCCCCGTCTATTGGGTTTGAATCTGAATGATACGGCTCACACTGAGGTATTGACATTATAAAACTAATCGAAAATCAAAAAATCAAGTATGCGATGGTTTTTAAAAATACTCACAAATGACAAGTCGACACAGTGCTTGTTTACTCTGCGTTGTCAAGCATTTGTTTATCTAGATTATTTGGCTGTCATTTTACATAAAAAATACGACAGAGTAAATCTTAAATAAATCCTGAATTTTTATGTGTAAATTCATCATTTAGATTCGATACTGTGTCCTTTTTACATGCAAACTGGGCCCCGCTTTAAGCTGGATAAATAACTGGATAATAGCTTATGAATAACTTCTCTTCAAACTATTATTTGATATCTAGTAAAGATGGTCTGAATTATAAATATATTTCAACAGATTTTGATACATATGTATAGCGAAAACCTAAATATAGAGAAGGAGAACAAGTTATTTTAGTATTTTATAACCTGAAACGTTTTGTGTTGCAACATTAAACAATAAATAATACATTACATAAGCACCGTGGCTGTATAAAAACGGTGGCTAGATACCATATGTTTATATCTCCAATAATCGAAATCGATTCCAGCGATTATACCGCTATCTGGTTCTAGTTTTAATTGAGTTCGAAATAATTCCGAACGCACCTACAGGTTTTGGACGGAAATTGCATATATCTATTATAACATACATTCAACGCAAATTACATTTAATGTGGATTAATTACGTTTTTGTAGTCTACCACTTATTGTAAATTTTTTCAGACTATGCATTTTATCTGTATCTGGGATATTCACCAGTGAAAAAGTGACCCATTTTGAACTTGATAAGCATGCAAAATATTATCAATTATACCATCCTTGCATTATATTCTCGTAAAATTTTGATATTAAAATAAATTTCATAATTAAAATTATACTAGGATATATAAGAGGGTTTATTTATACTTTTTGCTACACTAGAACAAATTAATCTAAATCTTAGGGCTTTCATAATTGATGGCACTACACCCATAATGCGTTTAATAAGTGCAATTCCTATCATAAATCGTTCGTAAATAAGTATACATATTATATTACACAAATATCATATATCATATATAGGGAAATATGTTAGTATTTTGTTATAAATACAGGGTGAATTTGAACTATATGCGAATATTTCAATTTTTAATAATGTTATGACTATAAAATAATGACAAAAACTGTTATTCGAAAAATATGTCGCAAATTACGCTGGAAAAATAATTGAAGATTTGTCTAAATTATACCCTCTGCATATGAAGGTTGTTTTAGCAGGTTCGCCTAAAGTGCACCTGACAGTTTGCATTTCATTGTTGCCGCGAATTAAAGCATTAATAGTAAGTGTTTTGAAATAGTGACGGTTGATAGTTTATTGTCATAAATGTGTGTTATTTTGGATAGAGTGAGGGAGTTTTATGAAAGATATGAAAAAATTAAATGTGAATAAATGTTAAAATGTTGATAATGTGAAATGCCCATTAGTGTTATACCTTCCGCGTCATTGGAGGATTTCAAATATTAACCACATAACCGCTATCTGGTTCTAGTTTTAATTGAGTTCAAAATAATTCCGAACGCACCTACAGGTTTTGGAGGGAAATTGCATATATCTATTATAACATACATACAAATTACATTTAATATGGATTAATTACGTTTTTGTAGTCTACCACTTATTGTAAATTTTTTCAGGCTGTCCATTTTATCTGCATCTGGGATATTCACCAGCGAAAAAGTCCATGACCCATTTTGAACTTGCATGCAAAATGTTATTAATTATACCATCCTTGCATTATTTTGTCGTAAAATTTTGCTATTAAAATAAATTTCATAATTAAAATTATACTAGGATATATAAGAGGGTTCATACTTTTTGCTACACTTTAACAAATTAATCTAAACCTTAGGGCTTTCATAATTGATTGCACTATACCCATAATGCGTTTAATACGTGCAATTCATATAGTTAAAGTAAATCCGGAAATTCTAGATAGTATATTCATAAATAAGCAGACATATATTACACTAATATCATATATCATATATAATATCATATATAGGGAAACATGTAAGTATTTTGTTATGAATACAGGGTTAATTTGAAATATATGCGAATATTTAAATTTTTAAATATGTTATAAATATAAAATAATATGTCGAAAAATATGTCGCAAATTACGCAGGAAAAATAATTGAAGATTTGTCTAAAATATACCCTCTGCATATATGCAGGTTGTTTAAGAAGGTTCGCCTAAAGTGCACCTGACAGTTTGCATTTCATTGTTGCCGCGAATTAAAGCATTAGTATTAAGTGTTTTGAAATATTGACGGTTTATAGT
The DNA here is from genome assembly GCA_964058915.1 of Tetropium fuscum. NCBI lineage: Eukaryota > Metazoa > Arthropoda > Insecta > Coleoptera > Cerambycidae > Tetropium > Tetropium fuscum. Next base: position 372,761 of record CAXKVY010000236.1, read on the forward strand.
TTATTGTCATAAATGGTGTTATTTTGGATAGTATGAGGGAATTTTATGAAAGATATGAAACAATTTAATGTGAATAAATGTGAAAATGTTGATAATATGAAATGCCCATTAGTGTTACACCTTCCGCGTCATTGGAGGATTTCAAATATTAACCACGTAAATGCAAGTCAGGCGACACGATCGCTTGTAAAGTCATTAAGAGAACGTGTTTAGTCTACAGAGATAAATTTCTGATCGCCACCAATTTATTTAGTGACTTAATAGAATTTTTCGTTGTATATATAGCCAATATTTAGTATAATTATAAATATCACTAGTGGTGCCATTTGTACGACAATCCTAACCTAACCTTTTCCTTTTTGGAAAGAGAAGCAGACAGTGATAGTGCAAAGGTTAGGGATTAGATAATCATACGGTCCTCCTTCAAATATAATGTTTGTTAACACAACTTGTATCAAGTTAGCTCCGATTGCCAGAAATTCCTTAATTAACTACTTCTCAAATACATTCAGCATAATTTAACTATTTTAACGGTTTAGTAGTGCTGACCTCAGAGCAATGTAAACATCATGGCCACTCTCAGCGGTTTAAGTTTGATAAATTTTAGCAATGATAATTTCGCCTTGCTGATAAAATTATATTTCACGCTAAGTGCCAGATTAATTTCTGATATAGGTATATACATTTTACTTAACATATTTTTTCGGATAAATTTTTTAACTAGTTATCTATTTATGGGCGATACTCGATACATAGGATTATAAAAACTCCATTAATCAAGTTAAAATTTATCTATGATCGCTAGAACGCGCCTTTCAATATTATTTAATTTCGTTATAGGTCACCGTTTTCTATAAGATATCTCCCATTATTCAGTAAAGAAAATGCAAATATACCGGTTAATAGCGCCAATATATTATTATTATTCGATTTGCATAAAATAGAGCTGAAGTGAAATACTTGATTCTAAGAATATAGGAAACCGTTAATCCGTATTTTTAATTTAAATGTCGTTAATTTAGTTATATGTACAGGAAACATGTTTAAATTCCAGATTTGTTCCACAATTCTTTGTAATTTATAAGTATATCATAATCTTGTCATTCTTGCATTTATGACATCATGTGCATTTTTTGTAACGGAATTTTCTTATGTTATAGGATGATAGCATAGGTATGAATACTAAACATTGAAGTTCTTCGAGGTACGATATTAGGGCTTTAATTATTGTTTTATTCATAAATGACCATGATAGCAACATATTATATTATGTACCATTTATTTACAACATTTACAAGTCAATAGATTATGTAACAATTATTTTAAATCAACGTTTTTATATTTCAGCATTTTTACACGACATAACTTGGTATTGAATTTCGAAAAACATATTACACACAATTTAATCCAGTTGTATCGAATGATCTGTTTATATTCTTGACTGGCTGTTACCCACGACTTCTTGCGCGAATTTAACGCACGCTCTGAGCTCGCGCGACAGGCAGCCTTTGTGATATTAAGTCATTGGAGGGGAAGGCAGGCGCCTTTCAGGATACAGGACACTGCTGCTTTAATTTATTTTATTATTAATTTATTTTATTATTACTCGAAGATTATTACTCGAAGCAAGTGTAAATACTCTGGAGATTCACGTTAATAATTATTTATTAGTGTTTATATTTGATTATATTGGATGTATACTTCCCTATTTGAATCGGACTTTGTTCACAATTTCATGGATTTTAATTTTTTTACGCGGAACCCTAATTCTTTTTCTAAATAGACAGAGACAGACAAAAATTTTAAAAATTATTTTTTTGTTAAAAGTACCGCATATGCTTTTGTTATTTTGATATTACAGACACTTCAATTTTATTTATTTGTATAGACTTTGTACACAAGTTCATGAATTTTTATTTTTTGCGCGGAACCCTAATTCTTTTTCTAAAATAAAAGTAGCCTAAGTTGCTCCTTATAAAATCAGCTATTTGCCAGTGAAAGTCCCATCAAGACAGACGGACAGACCAACGACAGACAGACGCCAGACAGACGACAGACAGACAAACAGACAGACAGACAGACAGACAGACAGGCAGGCAGGCAGGCAGACAGGCAGGCAGACAGATAGACAAGTAGGCAGGCAGGCAGGGAAGCAGTCAGACAGACAGACAGACAGACAGATAGACAGACAGACAGGCAGTCAGGCAGGCAGACATGCAGGCAGACATGCAGGCAGACGTGCAGGCAGACATGCAGGCAGACATGCAGGCAGACGTGCAGGCAGATATGCCGGCAGATATGCAGGGAGACATGCAGGCAGACATGCATTTAGTAAAAAGGTGTTATTTTGACAATACAAGAAGACATTTTAGTTTTATTTATATATATATATTGATGATAAAGTTATATGGTAAATCTATAAAGCATATGACTGTGTTCAAATTATTATGCACATGAATGACTTATTGAAAGACTTATTGAGTTCACAATATACAAATATTATATCCATTATTTTTAGCCGTTTATCGTTCATAGACTAAAAAAATTAAAATTTAAGGATGAATTATCAAGATAGGTTTACATGATTGATTATGCTGCCACTATAATATCGGAAAAAATGAGGTAAAATTAATTTTAAATATGTTTAATGTTAGAATAATGTATTATTCAACGAGACATTGTTATAATATACAATGGCTGTTATTCACTGTGGCCAAATCGCCCAAGTGAATAATAACCTGTTCTATGAGAGTAGAATACTATACTTGATATACCCAAATGGATGAAACTATTTTTGGGTGTTAGTAAACATCTGATATTGGTTTACATATTTGCACTATTTCGTTTCTCCTTACTTAAAAGGGTTCCCCGGATGGGAAAACCCTTTGCAAAATTGCAGTTTCTTTAATTTTCCCTACATAATGCACCTGCCAATTATATTTATTTCAAAATAAAAGTGTGCGCTTATATGTAGGGTATAATGTGAGAAGAGGCTCGAACCCTGTCGATTTCTGTTTTTATCAATGTTTCTCTGATTCTGCCTAGACATTCTGCTCTTCCAGAAAATCGTATCTACGCTGCGTCACATATAGGGATCATTGACTCCGCATTCAAGTTTCACAACAACTCATGGTAATTAATCGGACGGTGAAATAATTTCATATCGTTTCCGTTTAAGCATTAGAGAGTTCATCACGGGGTGTAAGCGTAAAATACGTATGTGGCACCGGACCTAAATAATCGTAATATTAATCAACGCTGTTTCGAACCAGCACCAGTAGTGTGATTTACAAAAAACGCAACGCCTCTGTTGTTCCCCACACATTCACTGATACAGATGTGGAGAGCCTAGCAGTTTCCACGGCTTACGCTAAACTAACTTTCAAAATCTATATAAGGCGAATCAGATTTATATAATTGTACATGAACTGATCATTGGGGACGTATTAGTTTCCATACGTGTAGGTATGCCATAAATAACACACATTTTGTTCAAATTGTAAGCTTGAGATAGGCTGGCTGAATACTTTGTAGTAATATCGATAAATTGTTGTCATCATAATACAGTTGTTGTTTTGCTAGAAAGAAAAAAAATCAAGTCCTTGAAGTCTTGTATCTCAAATAACCTATTAGTCGTACAAAACTTCACTTAGTCTCTTTCTTAATGAAGGAAATTTTATCTAATTGAAAAAAGCTAAGAATATTTTTTTACGTAGGATCTATTATTTACGGGTTATAACCCAAAAACTAAAAAAAGAATATAATAGCAGTGAAGAAGTCTAATCAGAGGAAAATTCCACAATAATATTCATAAATATCATTGTTTCTGTTTATTTTGTAACTAATATTACTTCATGGGTACAGAGATAAGAATAAATAATTTTATATAACAATATCGATATTATCTTTTGTTATTTTAACGAACTAATCCATTATATATTTTTTTTAAATAATAAAACTTGTTATATATATTTATTGTTTCCTAGGTAAAAGAAAATACAATACAATATTCAAATTTGACACATCTTTAAAATACATTATTTTAAAGTTTAAATACATTATTACTAAGTGCCATTCCAGTTCAAGGATTATACACGTGGATAGTCATTGATTCCAGTTCGTGCCGTAGTAGACCTTTAACGGCAAAGTACCAGCTCCCAGCGTACCAGCTCTCCGACACCAGCTATTTGCCAGTGTTCGGGGTACAGGCCCTTTAATGAGCGGGAATATCATGTTGGTTGGGTTGTCTTGTTCTTTTTTGTACCTACCTATACAGGGCATTTAATAACTTTTAATAACTTGGGAGATTATTTTTAATTCATGATAATATATTATGCTAAAAGTAAATGTTTTACAAAAAATAAACCTAATGAAAGTGCTTTAATAACCGAGAAAAATTAAAATATAAAATGTTTCTCAAGTTCGTAAACACCCTGTATACTTAAACAATGTCCTAAATAGTTATATCGAGTCGAATTATAACGAAACTTAACGTGTAAAAAGCTTTCGTCTCCATATATCGCCATACATTTTTGTCACGGGGAGACGTCATGCGCAAGTTTGTTCAGAACGCGTTTTTCCCAAGTGATCATATCTTGTACTCTTAGTATCATGTCAGAAAACAATATATCAGGAAGTTCCGTCTGGTCCGGTTACCAATTGTTTTCCGCTCTGTATCGAATTGAATTGAATTGGATTGCATCGAATCGACTGCCGTCGCAGTACTTGCTAAATATGAGTAGGTATTTTGGAGCGACATACAGTGGGGCGGCATCTAGCGCCGGTTGCCTGAGGCATCTGTGTCACGGGCGTACGGTCAACGTGTATTAACGGATGCGGTGTACGGGAGGTATATATTTTCGGTTAGGTACATTTTACTTTGTTTTAAAACACTGAGAATAAATCCTTATTTTTAATTGAACGTAATTTAATATCATACATGTGTGTACATATGTAAATGTAACAGAATTTGCTGTGTATGCATAAGACGTTATTCATCAACATAAGAAATAGTGTGTGTTTAAGATCACAAGATTGACCCTTGCTGTGTCTTACCAATAGCGGTAATACAGTGGTAATACAGGCGGACTGTTGCAGTATATATTTTAAAATTCGAAATTAGAGGTTTTCACTTCTATCATGTGCTCATAAGCACGCACCTAAATTTTTTTTGTTTAAGATGAGTGGCCTATAAGTCTTTTATTGGATTGGCATAATGTTCCATGAATAAACGCACGCAAAAAATACATTACATCGCGTTCTAATACGGGCATAGAGATGCTGCTCATAATTAAGACATTAATAAAAATTGAAAGTAATCAGTGTAGGCATCTAAAAGAAACATGTTATTAGGCTATCATGTCATGTTATAATTCTTGTAATTTTTTTTTGCCATATTAACTATACTTATCTTAATGCTATAAACACTCTAACAGGCTTAGATAATCCCTTGAAGATTATCTGTTGAATTGTTATTTTAATAGAGTTCTTGTAATTAGCATATATACGCCTAGGCGCTACACGTCATGCATATACGATGGTGTAGAATAGGGAACTTGTGGACAAATATAATGCGATACATTATTTGTACTTATCGTTCAGAAATGTGGGCTTGATCCGGAGATTTCTCATAAATAAACATCTGCGCCGAAGGCAACAAATAATAAACAGTCACAGGATAGCAATGCAAAATGTTAGGGCAATAATTTTCAGTTCCATGAATTCATAACTTAAAATACTTCACTAAGAACGTCGTTTTACTTGATAAAATATGAGTAAGTTAAAAGGTAAAAGAAGCCCGCCTGAGATGATGTGCTATTTAACTATTTGACGCCATTTACATTTTATTTACTCTCAGATGGGAAGAATATTAATGACACTTTGTCATATAAAAGTGTAGTTTTGCATTTTTTATATGTAATATGTAATATTGAAATAATATGTAACACATTGTACATCGCAAATATTCGTTTAATTAATTATATTTTTCCTTTTCAGGTAAGTGACTCGCTCGATTAACAATATCGTAAGTAAAATTCTTTTGTTAACCGTAAGACTTTGCAGACTTTCATCTAAGTGGATCGAAACATTTTTTGAGTTTTAAAATATCTAGATATGCCGTATTTAATAGAAAACACGAAAAGCCTGAATTTACTAAAGTAGAACAAGATTGTAGGTATTAATTTTATTTATAATTAATATTTTAAAACAAATACTAATCAGCAAGTTTATAATTTGCCTACACTTGAGGATTTGTACCTTAGGAGTATACTGCTTTCCAAAATTAAAGAATAATCAGAGAAGAAGTACTTGCAAATTGCAACAGAGTACTAGCAATTCATAAAAAATAAGTAGACTTTTGGGTAAATTTTAACCGACTTCAAAAAATGGAGGAGGTTCTCAATTCGGTTGTATTTTTTTGTTTGTTACCTCAGAACTCCGTCATTTATATATCAATAATAAAAATTCTCTTTTTGTTGGAAAGGGGGTATTATCAAGTGGGTCCGTATTTAGTTTCATTGGCATTGGACCTCGGATTCTGAGTTATATACCGGGGAACATACCAGATATACCAGAACAAATGGCGGTTGCGCCGGTCACAACCCTAATTTATAGATATTAGTTTTTAAATTGTTTGCTATTGCAAAGCTTGCTTAGTTGCTAAATTCATATTTATTATGTGAAAAGAAACCTTGGGTTTGTAGCAATTCATGACATAGAGAAATAATCAAATACATTGATGAATAATCAAAGGAAGCCACACTTACCAGTTATATATCTGGACATATATACGGAAACAAATCACTTAGAAGTTGTACAAGTTCTTTCACCTTCATTGAGGATCTTCAGAGTGATGTACGATTTGTTTTATTGATCATTTATACTAGAATTTAAAATATTAATACTTCATCATTTTCAGTGACACTCTATGTGACATTAGGTTAGACGGAATTTTGATTCATAGAAAACAGGAACCTACTCTACTATTTATATTTGTTCTAATTGAACATATTATATATAAAAGCATTAGACATACATAACATCTTCTGGATAAATGTAGAAATGTAAAAGATTTTTTAATGCTATAACACAAAACACGTGATAAACAATTATTTCACCTAAGTGGCATTTATGTTAAAATATTAACGAGTATTTAATTAATATTTTCGTTAAAGTAAGCTGTTTATATATCATATTTAAACATTATACTAGAAAAAATATAATTCTAGAATGGTGTTTGTATCCTACCAATGATATAAACAACTAAACCGAGATAATAATGCAAGAAATATATTTAAAAGTATATTTTCTCACCGCGCAATATATAGGTTTATAGGCGCAATATATTGGTTAATTCAAACAAATATACACGGTTCTTAAATCGTCATTTCTAAATTAAGTTATAACGGTATGATTCATGTTCCATAAAAAAAATATAGATTCGATAAATCGCTTACTTTTGAGAGCGATCGGTATGTAAATTAAAAGTTTCTATACGTAGGAAACCCAACAAAATTATATATTTTCTATATCCCCTCATAATTTATTGTTCATGTTAAATCGTATTTTTAATCATCTTTATTTATTGACTGTTTAACCTTGCGGGGATTTTGTCGCTGAATTTAGTAAAGAATATTTTATTAATTCTCCTGATTCCTATATCAATAATCTAAGTAATTGCAAAATTTTGATATGTTTACTTGTATTAGCTTTAATTATTTATTCGAGATAATTAAATATAATAATATTAGATGTAATTCAATAAAGTCCAAAACAATTCAATAGTGATTTTCGAGCTCGTGGAAGAATATTCGTTAAAGTAAATGTATGCGATGCAGCTCAAAAGTTATATTTTTTCTGTGTCTGCCCTATTTCCCCGTAAAGTAAATATTTCAATCAGGAACAGCGTTATAAGTGAACTTACATAATAATCTGAAGAGAGTACGTGTGTACCTTTCTAACCTTTGGATATTCTGATAAACAGTTGAAGCCTATTCAACTTATTAACTTCACAATATACAACTACAAGGAAACCAATTCATTAATACATATTTTCTGTTCTTCTATAAATCGCATATTGTGAAGGATCTCTCTTACTTGGATTATATTCAAAACTAGGCATCCTATTTTATTATTATTAAGGAATTTGGGGTTAGGTGAAGTGTTTAGAAACAATATTTCTGTAGGTGGAAATTTTCATCGAGTCAAAACATACCAACAAGTTACATAGGCTTGTAACTGAATGTGTTGAGAAATCACCGCAATTTAGATAAGGGCCGTGAAATGCGACGCCAATAAATACCGGTATTTTTTCAGCGCCAGGAAGATTAACAATTCTATTGTTTTCTGAGCATAATGTATGCCCGTGCTCCAGATGGGTGGATGTCAACCCACCGGCATTCAAAGGTCGTTTGTTTGCATACCATTTACCATGAAAACAAACTATCTGCACCTATCTGCGTCGTAAATCTTAATATGTATACATACATTTCAGCCTAATGTATGGTTATGAGTTTGTAAATATATTTTAATAACTTTCTTAATATTCAGTGTGACATTATCTAGATTCTATACGGAGGTAACAAGGAAAAGGTGTTCCAAAATATCTTCAGGAGTGCAGTTTAAACATGATTGTTTATAAGGTTGAATAATGTTTGAATATATAGAAATGCAAAGTTATAAATAAATACACGTACTTGCAGGTATATTACTATTAAACAATGTGTATATCGAACCGATAACAACGTGTTACGAAGAAGTAATAAGACTATAAATACCTAATGCATAATTTACACGGGTAGTTAGTTAGTACTTTGCATGTAAACATGCTGAATTAGTGCCTAGTATTAGTAACACTGACAATTATAGTGAATAGACGTCGATACTATTTATTTAGCGACAAGTCATCACAATTTAACGAAGCAACACTAACGAAATTTAGCTAGGCTCGTGTAAACTCGTGTAAAGCTATCGTTGGAGTAGGTTTTGTGATTGCATCGATGTCGAGAGGATATTGATCTTTCCTTTTCACCTGCTGAATGCACGCGGCTGGTTGGTCAGTCGCGTGTCTTAAGCTCGCGCGGAAGCTATCGTTAGAGTAGGTTCTTTGTTTTTAAGTTTTAACGGCTATCTGCGTGATAGGTGCGTCGCAGACTGTGTCCTATCTCATGCGAAGCAGCGAAATGGAAGACAATAACATGGACATGCAAATACCAGCAACTTCGGCTGTCGGGGATAACGTTGGAAAATGTTGGACAATTAAGTAAGAAGAGTGTGTGTGGATGTGTGGTCTGTGTCTTATAATAATATAGGGATTTTCATCATTAAACTTCGCAGTTAAGCTTCAATTAATTATTAGACGGAGGGCAAAGGCGCCCATGAAAAATTTAACCACAAAAATGAAAAACTGTATTAGTCATTTAATCCGGAAAAACAATGCGAATAGTTTATATGGTTAACAGGGTGTGAAAATTATGTAAATTATTTTCTTGGCCATGTTTACTTTTTGATGCGTTCATCTCTTCTCCTTCTTCATTGTGGACAGTTCTTCGGCCGAGTGTTACTGCTATCTGAACTGAAAGTGAATTACGAAACTGATGACATTAGTGCATAAAATAACGCTAAAGAACTAACAAATGCAATTTTTAAAAGACTACAACACTGAAGTGTCGAAATTGTGTGAATTAGTATTGACAGTCCCTGTCACAAGTTCATCAGTATAACGTAATTTTTCAACACTTAAACGTATCAAGAATTTCGTGAGAAATTCAACGGGACAGGCCAAAACACGCCACGAACATCGCCAAAACATGTTGGAGACTCGACGTTTTTATGATGACGTCGTTGACGAATTTGCACAAAGAACAAGGCTCGGTTTTTAAGATCGGTCAAATTCAGAGAAGTTATGAGCATTTTAAAAATGTTTATTTTAAATACTAATTATAAGACAATTTACAATTATAAGACGTAAAAATTCACAAACCGAAATAAATATATTTTGTATAACATACAAAATATTGTATGTAGGTATTAGCTACACTGAAGCAGAACTCGTAAAATACTCATGAAACAACAGTATATTCTACAAAAGGGCATTTTTGCTACAAAGCCATCACCTTCTATAGTAATACATTTTCTTGCCAATTTATTATTAAATGTCATATTTTGATGGTAACAGTTTACTTACTCATAATACTCTAATACTTATCTACAAATAGCGAAGCGATGGGAGAGTTCGACGTTAGATTAGAACCTAAACCTATTGATGCGTTACATTTACAAATGAGTCGTAAATAAAATAAATAAATTTCAGTGCGTAACAAGATTTTGCGTATCGCAGACACCCAGTTTTAATACTTGCTTTCACTAACAAGATTTATCAATCGTTTTTAATGATCTTCCCACATCATATTTAAGTGTGAAATATCTCCATTACGCAGGACTTACCAGTTATAAGGCAGGTTACTTAAAATAATCTTAAGTATGCGGCCCAGCATTCGCGAGGTAAATAAGTATTAGTGAGTAATATTAGCCTTACTAAATGTGAAGTATCTATACTATTCAAGTTCAGCTAGTAGAGGTACAGGTTGTCTCTTAAAATTGACAATCCACCCCTTATCTCACCGTCCTCTGCCAATTTGACTAATTCAGAAAAGTGGGTATTCTAAAAATAGATGTTCTAAATGTTCTCAAGTGTTCTAAAATATGCAGGGTGGAAAATAAAACATGATTTTTTTAATGGAACACAGAATATATTTTCAGACCAAAAATTTTCTTAATTTTCTAAATCGGAAAATACATAATTGTTAGTAATACATTAAGGTAATCACTTCACATTTAATAAGACAATACATATGTTATATAGCAATAATAATTAAAAATAATAGTAACGAGTAATAATAGTTAAGAATAGCAGAATAATAGAAGCAAATAAAAGTAAATTTCAATAAGAGTAACACACATTCTACGACAACATTTTTCACGAACCACAATAATTCTGAATGCACATTTACAATCGTTTAATTTGGTATCAACATTTTGATTTAATACCTCAATTATTACATGTATTCTTTTATCTCATTAATATTATTAAAAATTAATTATCTATGTACTCACTCCAAAGAAAAAAATTATAGAAGTTAGGTCCAGACTTAACAGGCCAATGTATAACATCGTTCCTTATTATCCAAACAGGATATTTCCCAGTCAAGCATTCCTTCCACGGTGTCCTGCTACCAAATAACATATATAGTAAGTTGCCCACTGAAATAATATTACCTAAATAATTTTCAACTATATTTTGAGAATATACACATAACGTACTGCATCTAAGTATCCATCTAATATAAATGCACGATTTACAATAGCGTTTTAGCGAATACGATACTATACACAGTTTGGTATACTTGGTTTTTTTTTATTTCCCTGAAAATGTGGGATTTTCCGCTGCCCAATAATGTGAATTTTCTTTATTAAAAATTCCTGTAGTAAAAAATCTGCTTTCGTCAGTCCAAAATACATTACTGAGAAAATCATTATCTTTCTCTATTCTTCTAAGTGTGTATCTACAAAAGCTTAACCTTAAAAGCCTTGAGAGTTATTGTCATCTGAATATTGAACAGGCAAAATACTATATGATTTAAAATTATGATATTATAATATTTTCGTCACAGTTTTCTTAATTATATCAAATTCTTTTGCTGCGACACAATGATTTTTCGGCTTTCCCTTTTCTCCTGTTTTAGAGGCTTGCTTTTCTTAAACTTTGCGTAATGTGTTTCCAAAGTATTTTGGGAAAGTGGTCGGCTTTCTGGAATTAACTTAATATACTCCCTCTGAGCAAGAGACTCTTCTTGTTGCACTAAATATATATTTCTAGTAAATCTTTTCGTCCTTCTAATGTCAATTCAACTCAACGTTTTTTACCAATGTAATTTAGCTTATTCAATAGCACATTACAGTGACAATATTTACGTCATAGGGAAGTCAATAGTCTTACAGCGACAATATTTACGTCAAAGAAACGTCTAAAACTATGGGTGGAAAAAAATAACTTTAATAATTCGGGATAAACAATAAAAACCGTTAAAATCATACTTTTTCAACATCCTGTATCTCGAAAACGAAGGCTTATGGGAAATTTTATATAGCATAAGTCCGAACCATGAAATGTGAATCACCCTGTATTCTAATCATATACAAGTATTGCCTCATTTATTATTTATTTTCAGGAAATAAATCGAACCACTTTTTATCAATAAGTATTAACCGTAAACATAATCCGCAGAATCACTCTATCAGTCGTGATGATCACAGTAGGTCAGGGCAGTACGTACATTGGCTAAAAGTCACGAATTTGTAGCAATTATTTTCGAAGAAAGAGTTATAGTTTTAGCACGTGTTTTAGATAAATAACGTGCGCTAGTAAGTGTTAAAAACATGTCTGTCAAAAATAAATATATTGTAATAGTTTTAATAATAATAGTTTAATTTTAAGTAGTTTAATTAATTAGTTTTTAATTATAATAGTTTTAAAGTTCTTCTATCAGTGTGTTGTTATTGAACTCAACTTGAACGGCTGAACTGATTTTTATGATGATTAAGTTGATTCGAGAATGGTTTTCAGCTTCACAATTTGATCCGATAGAATATATTTTTTTATATCGGATTTTCTATCGGTCTACGTTATTATTTAAGAATCGTAACCACATAAGAATGATTTTGACTGTATTAGAATATTAAACCGAAAACTATTGTTCTGTGAAGTTATTACAGCAATGCGCAGTGGCTTAAATTATATAAAACGATGTATTATTTATATAGTAAACAATAACTGTTTAAAATTGACTATATAATATTGTCATGCAAGTTTAAATGATAATTGTGGTAATATTCGAAAACAGAATAGTTTTTATTTTTGTCGAATCTAAAATGCTCGAAAATGGCGAATGCGCGGGTCATTTATAAAGGCAGGAATTAACTAATTTATGTGTTTCATGGTATGTTAAATATTGTAACTCTATATACACCATATCTTAGGAAACAATCCAGTTGCGTCATTACAACGCATGATGGAATTTGTTCACGTTAATGGCCGTACTGTTTTAGATATCTTTGAACTACTAAAATTACTACTGTGTAAGTAAAGTATACCTTTAGGTAGGCAGTTCTAAAATAATTTTAATGCTTCTAGATTATATTTAAACTACAAGAAAGTCAATTAAAAACTCGGAATTGCAAACTAAAATTGTCCACTGTCATATATATATAGTAAAAGAAACATATCGTATGTAAATTCGGAATTCACCATAGTTGATGGTAGTCTTAAATTAATCACTCTTATTTTCCTACAATAATAATTTATTTGAAAAAATTAATATGACAAGCGATATTTTTTTGCCTTTAGCATTCATCATTCAACCACTGCAATAACTATAATGTCTCAAAAATTTCTGGAGAACCACACTTCAGAATAATTGCAAAATCGATTTTCGATTAAAGCAAATAATATATGAAGTAGATATTATTTAGTAGATAGTAGATAGTATTTGTTAATTACCTCTTTATTCATCATAGTCGGTGTCGGTTAAAAAAAACTATATGTTATTGAACTAAAACCAAATTAGTATTTTCCCACAAAATTATTTTATTGGAAATCAAAATTCCAAAACGTGTTACGTGTGACCTAGTAATTGTTGTGATTGTGTATTTAGCTTATAAACATCAGGTTTAAAAAATGCAATATCATTGGAAAGCTCATCATATCTACATAAGCTGTCAAAAAATAAATTTGTCGGTTGAAATTTGTATTTAGTTGTATAAATAGACGAATTTAAATTATACTGGAAATGCGGAATATTATAAAAGCTTGACCTCGTATATTTGTTTGTTTAAAATATATAAACGTCAAATATATAAATATGTAGTGTTCCGGTGACAATACAATTTAATATTTTTTTATTTAAAAAAAATAAAAATGGCGGATCCACAATGGCGGACCATAAAATTAATGAACCGATTTGTCTCACACTTGGTACTTGGGGTTGTTTAACTGGGCTCATCTGGTTCCATTTAACGAGTCCCATACATTTTACTTGGTGAAGAGGGTTGGGTGATGGAGGCTGGAGGCAGGAGGTGGAGAGTGGAACTTAAAAAAAACTAAAAACTGCAAAATAAAAATAGGTAAAAAAAACTTTTATTTTAAACGGTTTTATTTAAAATCAGTTCAAATCAGTATTTACAGAATAATTAGGACACAACCTTGGACCTTCCTGATATTCTGACGTTTGGTAAGGTAAGATCCAGGTTTATGTCCTAATTATTTAATGTGCTAATTTTTATTTTTTATATCAAATGTAATAACCTAAGTTGAGCCGATCACCTGCCGCTAAATCCTAATATACCGTAGTCGGTTTAAGAAAAATATTAACATTGTCAACGTCAAAGAGGTCACGTAGCAAATCTGATTTTTAATTAAAACGTTTTAATTCAGATATTGCAAGGACAAATGAACATAAAAAAGCCGCATAACACAGTCCATTGAGTTGAACGATTGTCGAGAAGTAAATTTGTCTAATAGATAGATACTTAGCCGTAACATAAAAGGAGAGCTAAGTGTGGTTTGAAGGTTAAATTAATATTCAATGTGTAGATAGTGTGTTTCGTTAAATAATCATCTACTTAGATACTAATAACTTAGCAATAAGTTCGCTGTATTAAGAGAAGCAGATGGCAGAACATCGCCATCAGTCATGATAGAGCGGCCTTAGATAAAGTAAGCGAATTTATGGTTGATTGTCTAATTCTTCTACTTTTTAAGCATTGTAATTTAGCACATCAGTCAAAGAACCATTTTCTGTAGTCCCTAGTGCTCTTACTTACTGCATATGATGTCATTAGTGATGTATAATAAATAATCCCAGAGGTACTGACATACTCACCCGAAGTAGATACCAGATAAATTTCCTTGATATTGCAGGCTGTAAAATACATATTTTTGTATCTGTTTATTGTATGTTATTATGTGTTTTCCCAGGCACCCTATATAAAAAATGACAATTCTAGCTACTGAGGTAGTTAGCGGCATCTAAGCTGACCTGAAAATAAGAAAAAAAAATCAATTACTTTGTTTTTATACAGTGAGAGCTGAGTTTTCAAAAAAAGTCCTTATTTCAATAAATCCCCCATATATTCTAAAATAAGCGGCCAAATGTCAAAAAACGGCAAAATCGATTTAATCGAATTGTTCCATAGGCTACCCTGGTATAAAATTTTATCGTGCTCAAAAAGATATATACAGGGTGTAAGCTAAACTCCTACAAAAATCAAAATTTCATTCTTACCGAAAATTTAGGAAAGCCAAATTCGAGATACGTTATTAAATGTTATTATATGTTTTCCCAGGCATCCTGTATAAGAAATGACAATTCTAGCTACTGAGATAGTTAGCGGCATCTAAGCTGACCTGAAAATAAGAAAAAAAATCATTTACTTTGTTTTTATACAGTAAGAGATGAGTTTTCAAAAAAAGGTTCTTATTTCAATAAATCCCCCATATATTCTAAAATAAGCGGCCAAATGTCAAAAAACGGCAAAATCGATTTAATCGAATTGTTCCATAGGCTACCCTGGTATAAAATTGTATCGTGCTCAAAAAGATATATACAGGGTGTAAACTAAACCCCTACAAAAATCAAAATTTCATTCTTACCGAAAATTTAGGAAAGCCAAATTCGAGATACGTTATTAAATGTTATTATATGTTTTCCCAGGCATCCTGTATAAGAAATGACAATTCTAGCTACTGAGATAGTTAGCGGCATCTAAGCTGACCTGAAAATAAGAAAAAAAATCATTTACTTTGTTTTTATACAGTAAGAGATGAGTTTTCAAAAAAGGTTCTTATTTCAATAAATCCCCCATATATTCGAAAATATGCGGCCAAATGTCAAAAAACGGCAAAATCGATTTAATCGAATTGTTCCATAGGCTACCCTGGTATAAAATTTTATCGTGCTCAAAAAGATATATACAGGGTGTAAACTAAACCCCTACAAAAATCAAAATTTCATTCTTACCGAAAATTTAGGAAAGCCAAATTCGAGATACGTTATTAAATGTTATTATATGTTTTCCCAGGCATCCTGTATAAGAAATGACAATTCTAGCTACTGAGATAGTTAGCGGCATCTAAGCTGACCTGAAAATAAGAAAAAAAATCAATTACTTTGTTTTTATACAGTAAGAGATGAGTTTTCAAAAAAGGTTCTTATTTCAATAAATCCCCCATATATTCGAAAATAAGCGGCCAAATGTCAAAAAACGGCCAAATCGATTTATTCGAATTGTTCCATAGGCTACCCTGGTATAAAATTTTATCTCGATTTTGGTTTTCCTAATTTCTTGGTAAGAATGAAATTTTGATTTTTTTTTGTAGGGGTTTAGTTTACACCTAGTATATTCCTTTTTTGAGTAGGATATAAACATGATATTCACGCCACTTATTATCAATGAAATTTCCTAAAAAACGTCTTGACAACCGTATTTTGATATTCAATATTATTCAGAAGATAGATGCATACAAAATTACATTAAAATTTTGAATTATTCCAACCTATTAGCTAGCAGTGTAGGACCTAACACACTTATAACATAAATAACTAATTTACGCATTTTTTTTTGAAAAATCAAACATTATTCTCAGTTTCTATTGGATATTAAAAATAGGAATTTTAGGTCATATTATGATTTCTAAATTCGAAATAAAAATTGAAAAAAGTTGTGAAAGAATATAGTCATTAATGCAGTTATATTTGGCTTTTTCCATCATCTGTTTCAAATGTTCCATCATCTAGAAACAACCCTTATAATTTATGGTTAAAGGCTTCAAACTCTAATCATACCTCGCCGTGGCATAATAACGTAGAGCCTTAAATTAATAAAAGTGATTAGTGATCAATAGCCAATATTTTTGCGCAGAATTCTATAGCGGTGTATTTAACGTAACGTATTTCTTAATAGTAAATTAATTTAACAAAAATTTGGCATAGATACTGAACCACTATAAGTATATGACCAAAAGCTCTGAGAATCTAATTATAATAGAACAATTGAAAACCGTGATAACTCACGAGTAGGCATATTGTTGTTAATACTTTCACCGATTCATTCATTCTTACGAATACCAGATGCATACCTTCAAATCTGGTATAATTACCTAACGTATGGTTGACCTTTGCGTAAAGCAACAAGTTATTCCGAGGAAACAGAATGGAAATAATTAAATCTAGATCACGATAGATGTAAACATATTTCGTTAACGCTATTTGCATGTAGTGTTTTTTGTAAAAAATCATAAGTTAAAATAATATAAATCAGTTCCTGATAGATCACGATGATAAATTGTTGAAAATTAGGTGGAACGTTTATTAAAAAGAATGTTGTTTGTGTACTAAAGCACTAAAGTTGAACTTTTGAATATCACGGGTGTGGACTTTGAGCACCCCTATATATTAGGATTTTGAAACCTTCACCAAAAAACAACTAAATCATTTTAAAGCCAATAAAAGTCTTCAACCCACAGTGAAAGGTAGATTCCTCTACATGCCTCCATGCCAAAAAATACATTGCTCCAAAGAAATACAAAAAATCAATATCCCTATTCATTTTGAGTAGATGATATTATCCCATTAAAGAACTATCGATGACGTCATATCCAAAATACTTTGAGCGCCATGCTATTATATATTACATCGAAATAAGCAGATTTAAGAAAAAAAAGCTGTCTGAGGATATTAGACAGAAAGATCTGTATCGTCACACGTAGAGAAAATTTAGAACATAATATGTTTTAAAACTAGGTATACCTTGATATATAAAAATATAAAACTAATTTCAACACGTACCTAGGTATACCAAGAGAAGAAATTTCGAAGTAAAGCTGCAGAAAACAAAATTGTAGTTCTTACAAAATACCACATTTTAGTACCAACAGTGTTTTAAACAAATAAAATAATTTTAGTAGGTATTCAAATATACATTGAGTATATTTTTCAATTACTTTCCCCGTGATCTAATAATTATGATATACAGTTCTAAATAGCAATATAAATTCTGACAACAAACTGTCCTTACACGCTATTAGCTACGATTCAATATACTAAACGTATATTTTTTTACAAAACCATAATACTACAGAAAACGTTATTGTTCACGTCGAATAAACATCTTTATAATTTTGTATCCACTGCAATAATTGGAGTCGTATTCTTTTATCTCATTCGGCAGCTTAAAAAAATGTAATTTCCTCTCCATCTAAATCCAGCTCGATTAACGAGGCCGCACACTGAGATCAAGCTTGTAATTCAGCATAATTTTGAGCTAAACAGTTAGACTCGATGAAAGAAGCAAATATTCTCACACTAGTGGCTTACTGCCTTCTTAAAGGAATTTAAATTGAGTCTACAAACCGATTTGAATTTGTGATAAACGCAGGTCTGTAAGTACTGTTAATAACTAATGACGCGTTCTTGTATCTTAGTATATCAAAGTCTATACCATGGTAATTCAAATGTAATGAAATATCAGCAGTAGTTTTGTATAAGAATTAGTCGAACAGGTTTTATATTATCTTTTATTTCTAAAAAACTTTTACAAAAGGCAATTGTAGGTAATATAATATATTATGCAGATTATTACGTTCCATGCGAGTAGGTAAGCTCCTCGATTTGGATTTGTTACCGGTACTTTTCCATTGTTGATGAGGGACATCTAGCAGATTATGGAATCTACCAGTTAAAATAAGGTAATGAGATATTTAAATTCTTGCCTATATCCAAATAGTAGAGTACCCTATCAGTTATTCAGATCGTTTCACGAGGAAAAGGGTTCTGATTTTTCATTCTGCAAGGATTGGTATAATTGTTTTGATATTTGATACTCTACAACTTGGATATATTCGAGGCAATAGCACCTTGATCATCTATTATCATCCTCTTATCTTCTACCGACTTGTAGAAGAATCTCACCCTTATATTAACCGAAGTCTTGTGATCTCCTCTAGAAGCTGAAAATACCACCGAATTCCTCTGCTGACAGCACTCAAGAATCTTTCGTATCTTCCAAATTTTCTCCAGTTTCGATACAAAATAAAACTATTATCTCCAATCAAAATTACCAAAATTATCAAAATACAAAATTATTGACACATTTAAGATATTGGAGAGTGAAATTGGGGTAAAAAATCTGGGGCTCTCATATTAAAAGTATAATCGATTCTTCTAGTATCTTCATTTATAGTATATTGAAGTAGATGACCAAGTATCTCGTACTTTTATTATTTTTCATAATCTTTATAACCTTATCTAAGTACTTCTTCTTTTGTTTGCTTTGATATAATTTCTTAATTGTTATGTATTTCCTCTTGTTCCTTTGTTTGGTTCTCAGATAGTCTCATATTTAATAAATCTTCAAAGTACTCGCCCCGTCTTAGTTTTTCAGCTTTATTACATATTAATTTTCCGTGTTTAGTTTTTACATATTCCGGCATACTATGTTACTATTCCTTAATCCTTTTCTCCCTCCAAAAATGATTTATTTCTATCCTCTAGTATTCTTCTTCTGCATTCCTTATATGCTGTTCTAAATACTCACATATGTTCTTTTATATTTTTCATGTTCCTTTTTCTTATTTTAATATGTTTTACCCGAAAGTTCTCTTTATCGTTATCTCGTGGTCACACTCCTCAACCATCCATTGTTCTTTCCTATTGGTCTCCTTTTTCTTATACATCTTTTAGTGGCCACTTTTATGACTCCTTCAATTTGTCTCCTCTTTCTATATATCCACTTCTCAATCTTGCGTTGTATATTCTTCACGTTGGTTTTCGTTTATATCAGCCCTATATCTACTGCACCTATTTTCTTCCTTTAAGCCTTATTCTATTATACCTTATACTGGACTGCATTATACTGGATAGGGCTGGAACCTTTGATGTAACTGTAACACTCGGAGTAGTTTCCACAAACACCAAAACACTTTCACTTCGCTCGACGCGCGTTTTGCCAACCAAGTTGGCATCATTCGGAGACGATTAAAACCCTTGCATTATAATTCCTTTTCTCTGCGGTTCATATATTATATATATATGAACATCCGTTCTTCGATATGTCCTTACTTTGGTAAATAATTTCGAAGAGCAGCCTTCTATGGTTAGAACATGATCGATCTGGTTCATCTCATTCGTCCCCGGAATCATCCTTGTTCCTTTGTGAAATAAATAAATAAATAAATAGGTAGGTAAATAAATTAATTAATAAATTTATTATTAACAGTTAAAATTATTGATATTTTAAGTATACTTATATAAAATAGAAAATATCAACAATTTTATATTTCGAAAGCGCTAGAATGCATTTTACAATTAAAGAAACAACATGTTGATAGCTCAACTCGATACGGAGATATTGGAATATATAGTAGAACGCGACTCAATTTTATCCATTACTTACTCAATTACTTACCGTTTTTGCTACTAGACAAACTTTATTACATAAATAGAGATTTAGTTTGCGATTATTTGCGATTACAATGTTATTGCATGGATTTAAATCCATGTAATTCTGAAAATTTAATATAGGCCAAGATGCAGAGATTTTTACGACATTAGAAAATAAAAGGCAACGAACTGTGCACGGTTTTCGAATATAATACATAGATGAAAAGGTATATAAATTAAGCCCATTGAAAATATCAAATTGGTGTCCGAGGAACAGAAAAAAATGCAAAAAAAATCGCTTTTGAGTTTCTAGCAACAACTACAAGTACAATCGTTTTGAAATGAAAAACTTACAAAACGAGCTCTACCCGAACTCTCTAGCTTCATTTTAAGCAGAGAAAAACGGTAAAAACCCGAAAAATTTGTGTTTTATTAAAACTTCGTAACTTTTACAATAAAATATTTAAGTTACGGCGTCCGTGTTGGGCATAAGAGTAACTTTAAACATATAAATTATTTGTGAAAAAACCTATATCTCTCTTAAAAATTGTAAAATTTTTCGACTAATTTCCAATAAAACCCTTCTCTTTCGCGGCTTTTCCCATTTATCTAGCTGAAAATGTAGCTAGAGAGTTTCGGTAGAGATCATTTTATAGGTTTTCCAATTCTCTACAACTTATAGTCAAAACGATTGTACTTATAAATAAACAACAATTGGCTGTTTAATTTATATACGTTTTCATCTATGTATTATACTTTAAAACCCTGCACAGTTCTCAGTTACCTGTCATTTTTTAATGCCCTAAAAACCTTCATATCTTGCCCTACAGTAGTTCTAATAAATATAGAGTGCACTGACAGGCAACTCTGACCTACAAAGTGTTACTCATGGGCGTAAGCATTTTTTTTATGGGGTCGAAAGGAGAAGGTTTTTATATGAATATTTTAAACATCACAGCTGATAACACTATTTTCAGTCACTTTCCACTTCATCGTCTCTGTCGCTATCACAATTTCCAATACTAATCACAAAGGGTTCTATGACTTGATCAACCGCTAAATCCACATTCCACATTATCTGTTCCTCTTTCATCACGTGATTAGTAAATACACTTCTGCCAATTTTCTGCTGTGACATTTTCCATTGCTCCGCGAAAATGGCTCTCTATGTCACCTAATTTAAAAGTTCGATTCACTCTCGCCTCTTCACCTTTTACTTGCGCTCATAACAATTCAATAGGGTTCAATACACAGTGATAAGGAGGTAATCTCAAGAATATGACTTCATGAGTCAATGCCAGTTCATCCACTGCAAGTTTATTATATTTATGGACATGTGCCTTAGCAACTTGCAATAATTCCGCCTTCAAGTAATTTTCTTGGTAAGGAATGCCCTTTTGTGTTAACCATTCTTGAATTCTTCTTTCTCCGCGATTGCTGTGGTGTTTTTTTATATTTTCCATGACACTTCCTGATTCCAAATGCTTAAGTACGTCGGCAAACCATTTCTCGTATACTTCGGAATTCATTTCCTCATGGTAGTCTACGGTCTTCTTGAATTGAAATATCAATTCTCCATTAGGCAGAAATCCACATCACTTCCAATATATCTTATAATTAAACGAAAACCTTTTCCATATGGCATTTTTTAACCAGTTGTCCAGCCTTCAATCGCAGCTTGCAGTTCAATATTCACGTTTCCATCCTGCCAGACTCTCTTCACAGTTTGCCTTTCGTTGACCCATGTGTTTCATCAGCGTAATCAATTTTCCGCCCTTCGTTTAAAAACATCTTTATTTTTCGAACATCATTTTTTTCCAGACTAGCCCTGCACATTTTAGGTAAAATCATGTTCACTTATACCTTGCAGCACCGTATATAAAGTGGGCAGTGTGATTTCTAAAGAAACAGTGAACCGTTCTACGTATCGAATTTTTTGCATCTTCGTCCACTACAAGCTTATTTCTACCGACTTCTGGTCTCGATGACTGTCCTCGGTGGCTTATCTTTTCTTCTCTTAAAAGTATATATATGCTTGACTTTGATGCTTCTGTATAATTCGAACACATATCCAGCAATTCATCCTTGTCGCGATGAGGTATACAGTAAAATAATTTTCTTCTCAGCTACCGTTTGATGGTACCTACGTTTTGAAATATTTTCCATCGTTCACTGATATTATATTCACGATCACAGTAAAACAGTACTAGATATACGCGAATATCTCAACCAACGCACTACTCTATCGCGAGTGACCATTATAGATCACAGAATACGCGAAAATCCCGCCAACCCGCCAATGATGGGTAAATAAAAGTAAGGAATGTATACCAAATTTACCGACTGTGCCAAATGATAGACAGACAGCGCGTCATTCCCATAAGTTAAAAAGAGATACCGTTCGCTGTGACATAAAGCCGTATTGTGAAATCGAATCCCCGTTCGCTGTGAGATAAAGCCTTATTGTGGAATTGTGAATATTGAGGAACTTGAGAATTAGATGTGGCAACAGAAATTACTTCTTTAGGCGGTCAGTGCAATTTCTATATTTATTAGAACTAGTGTAGATTCGTTAAGATCCATTCTAATGATTCATTATTATTATTTCTAAACAAAACATATCCTGGACCATTAAAATAACCAAAAATAAGGATATCAGAATCAAGTATGTAATTAAGAGAATTGAATGTGTCAAATAATCATTTATACGTGAATACCAACAGAGGAATTAGGAGGAATATAAATAGTAAAAAAATAAATTACTGAAGTTTATTGATATTTTAACACCAACGATATCGATGGGTGGTATAAATTTAAAATCTATATTGCCTAATTTTAATTCTGCAGCGATTATGCAAGAATTAATAGCTAGCATAAATAACATAATAAGTAAAATAGCGAGGCAATATATAAAAAATATCGCCTGCTATCTACAATATCTTCTACAATAAAATAAGTACATACCATATTCCTGCTATAAGCGACTATACAGATCAGTATGAGCTAAAACCCACGTTGTAAATAAGAAATCCTACCGGTCCAACCCAACATTCTAATCCTCGCACTTATTATTTCTCACCGTAGCACTTGTGCTGCTCGGTATATTACAAAATTATACCTCAATTATAGCCGACAATGATGCTGCTCACTACATTTGCTCGCTGCTCTCGCTTAAAGACTAAAAATGCCGCTCCGGATTGCGTCAACAAAAACCTGAACACAAAGACACCTTTAAGAGGAAACCGTTTTTTTGACAAGGGCACTAATGAAAAACAATGTTAAGGTGTCGATTATAGATATAGGTAGGCGATGTTGCTAATATATATTATTTAAATGTCAGCTTGTTTTGCGCATATTCTACTCCTTATAAACACCTACAGTTGATATCTGAATAACCTGCTCCTTAGTAGTCATGTGTGCTAGAGCAGGACA
This sequence comes from Tetropium fuscum, assembly GCA_964058915.1. Classification (NCBI taxonomy): domain Eukaryota; kingdom Metazoa; phylum Arthropoda; class Insecta; order Coleoptera; family Cerambycidae; genus Tetropium; species Tetropium fuscum. The sequence goes on from CAXKVY010000236.1 coordinate 396,688, forward strand.
GTCGTTCGACAGCATTATGATAATTATCCGGTGAAAAAATCAGAATGCTTCGCGGAGCTCGTGCGGACTTTTTAGTCGTTCCTTAATATTCGCGATGTTGACTTACGCCGGTAGAGACAATTAGATTGAAAATTTCGCAAGTTTTATTTTGTTTCGCGTCCTGCCGGTTTTGGTTCTGTGAGTTATTATATGTGTGTGATAGTTAGCAGTTGATAAGTGCTTTCTGTGCTTGCGGTCTTAAAGCATTTTAAAGTGAGTGTAAGTCGTTGGATATTACTTATATTACATGTTAATGCACACACGCGAGCGAAAGTTTTATGACACTGTCAATTTGTTAAGTAATTATTGAACTCTGTACCCAAACGTTTATAGCATCGTGTTACTACACGGATCATTAGCAATTTCGAATATTTATTGTAATCAAAAATGACTTCTTGGAATTAATAAAATACATATTCAGTTAAATGTAATTATGACATGTTTCTATTATAGTAGGTAAAATATGAAAATATGATGTTCAGAATAATATCTACAAGTGTTCTAGTATTTTATATACTACTATGGTAATTTATAGAGAACTTTTAAGAAGATTTGAGCGACGTAGATACGTTAAAAAATATTTATATTTGAAAGTATTTCCGTACTTAAGTGCGTATAACTAAATTATTACCCAGCTATAATTTCCTAATATCCTTCTGTGTATTTATTTATTACATTTTCGATTATAAAATTATATATTAGCAAATAGTTAAGGCATTAAATAAGATGCTTTGTGAAAAATCTCGTTGCACAATTTCCATGGTTCGTATTGAAAAAGATCATGCATTTTAGTCTAGTCAACAAGTCCCATTTTGGTGGATATCTCTTATCCTGTACCGAAAATTCAGAGCTCATTCGATTCGGAATGACATATTTTGATAAATGACAAATATTTTAAGTGGGGCCATTAAAAATTGAAAACAAAAATTATAAACAATTCAGTAAATAAAAAAGGGGAGTTTGTTTTTTTGCAAATATCCAAATATCTCAAAAACTATTGCAGATATCGGAAGTCGATAAAAAGATCCTTAGAGAGCAGGAAACGCATTTAAGGACTCTAGGAACTCTACCACCAATATTTATAATTTTAATTTAATTTGGAGGTGAAAATAGGGCTAAAAATAGGTGATGTCAAATCTGTTCAGACACTTAAACTGAAAATTATTTAAACCCACTAAATATGAATTCAGACACTTAAACTAAAAAATATTGAATATGAATATGAAGAAATAAAAAAATTCGTATACCTTTTGGATACTTCAATTAATGATAATCCATTGGAAAAAAATGTTTCCGTACATTTTTTTTATTAGATATGCTTTTGTTAATTATCTTATTTTCACAAGTTTTAAATTAACATAAAAATCTGATAATTGTCAAACTAAAAACCTTTGTTTACCCATAAGATAATCCAAATTTGTTTTTAGATTCAAATCGTCAATGAATAATGATTTTTAAGAAAAAGTCGTTTCTTAAAAAGAAATTATTGCTTTTTTTGTTGCTAAATATTAATATTAAAAAACCATTTATTTTTTGAAATCAAATTTTCTATTACCCTTCCATATTATGATATTTTAACAAATTTTTGTTTATATTTTATTTCTTTAATTAATAAACATTTTGTTATAAACAAATTAATTTTTTTTCAATGCTTCAAAAAATAATAAAAACAACCATGTGTGTCGTGATATGTGAAAAAAAATTTCTCTATTTTTTATATAATTTTAAGTATTTTTGCATTTCTATGTTTGTTACTTTCTTCCAATTTTTCATCATTGTTATTATAATACCTTATAAACTATTGCAGATAGGATAAAGACGCTTTAAGTATTTTTTATCCCCCGTTAAACAATAAACAAATTGGGCTTTTAACCGATTTTAAATTTTTTTCAAGGTGTTTTTATAAATAATTTCAAAGTAGTTAATAAATAATTGAGTTAGAGCTTCGGCTGAAAGCTATATATCTCTCTAATAGTTTATAAGTTATTCTAATAAAAATGATGAAAAAATGAAAGAAAGTAACAAACATAGAAATGCAAAAATACTTAAAATTATATAAAAAATAGAGAAATTTATTTTCACAAAACATATGACGCACGTGGTTGTTTCTATTTTTTTTTGTAACAAGGAAAAAATATAACTCACAAATTAAATTTAACACTCGGAGTAGTTTCCACAAACACCAAAACACTTTCACTTCGCTCGACACGCGTTTCGCCAACCAAGTTGGCATCATCCGGAGACGATTAAAAACAGTTTTTAATCGTAAAATTAAAACGATTCAAAACATAGTTTTTAAACGTCTCCGGATTCGGAATACGGAAAATTCATCCGGATACGGATCCGGATCCGGATACGGAAAATTCATATTTAATGGGTTTAAATATTTTTATTGTCAAAGTGTCCGAGTCGGTCGGCGCGCGCGGAAGTCAGACCATCGTTTTTAACCCTATTTTCACCTCTAAATTAAATTTATAAATATTGCTAATAGAGTTCCTGGATCTTTTTTAAAGAAATTTCCTGCTATTTAAGGATCTTTTCTTCGATTTCCGATGTATATATAATAGTATATTTATGAGGTATTTGCAAAAAGCGAAGCCCCCTTTTTTTACTAAATTGTTTATCTTTCGTAATTTTTACCGGTCACCACTCCAAATTTTTCAAAAAAGTTTCTATATGTCGTTCCGAATCGAATCAACCCTGAATCATAATTTTCGGTACAGACTAAGAGAAATTCACTTGTTGACTAGACTAAAACTGCAATAACACAAAACTGTTGATCGTGATAATATTCCGGATCAACAAGTTGTATTATGTCTATATTATGACGACTAGGTCCCAGTAATCAGCATTAATTACAAGATTAATTATGTAATATAAGGTGATCAAAATTCTTCGCTTCATGTATGGTTCGAACTAATTTACGTTATTATAATTATTGTTCATAATTACAATGTAGATATACGTGAAATATGTATTTTAAGCTGTCCATTTAATATCAATATATAACCTTTATAACCTGGGGTCATTATATAATATTTTTATAACCTTTCCTGCCCTTGGATTTATTTTGTAACATGATCCTTTTCCACGTTTATGCTCATATGTTCCACTTTATATAAACACTTTTCCACTACATATCATTAAGATATCCTCAACCTTCCATCCTTCAAAGAGGCCAAATAATCAAGTGTTCTAAACACTTGGAGAAAAAATATTATTAGGGCATAAAATGTGGGAAATTTTATATACTTCGATATTTTATTTTTGTACATACAAGTTGTTATCGAAAAACGAATAGCATAGGTAATATAACAGAAACCAAAAAAAAATCAATTTTGTAACCGTTTCTAGCTTATAACTTTTTTTCCGGAAATAAATGAAGGTGGCAAAATCCAAATTCGTGTTCAGCGCCACCAAGAAACAGTATTTAGTCCACTAAAAATTCTACCCCATTTTTTTCCAGGTCCGTGCACTATTTGACTGGGTTATAGTGGGTTTAAATTTATTATTTATTATTTGGATCAGATTCGAAAGCCCAATCCAGATATATCCAGCAGGATATGCATAAGTAATATTGTATTTTGGTTAATTCCGATTCTGTCACGATCGTTTATAAATTATATAAAAATTGCTTTCCGCTTTACTTGTGGATCGTGCCCAAGTCAAAGCTGCATTCGATATCTCTATCTCTCTCTCTACCTCATATCTGTCATATGCTTTATCTCTCTTGCGAGACGAAAATGTTATAAAATGTGTTGTACCTTGAAAAATCACTCCCCTGCTGCTAAAGAAGTATTCACTTCCAAAATATTTTTATATTGTCATCGCCATCTAAAAATGTAGTATTCCGTCATTCAATTTTGTCGATTTCGTCTCCTCTTTAGGTACTACCGTATTATGTCTGTTAATTAATATTGATATTTCATTATGGCTTTTTTACTAACCACCCTAGAAGACAGAAAAATAGTTTATGAAACTGTTGAGATCACATTATGTCATCTATAATAAAGTACATCAAATTCTATAATGAACTAGTGACGTCAAAATGTATTTTTTTAACATGTATTGGAACAAAATTATAAAGAAAAATATAAAACTTATATTTATATATATATATATATATATATATATATATATATATATATATATATATATATATATATATATATATATATATATATATATATATATATATATATATATATATATATATATATATATATATATATAAAATATAAATATATAAACTCACGTTATGTAAATTATTTATGCGATTCTAAGTACCTTTTATTATTATTTTGCCTTTAGCTAACAAAGTTTCTGTTAATGCAAAAACTTTTTACGCCAGTGTGTACTTAGCTGTGATATTTAAATTAGTTTCAATATACGAAGCAAGGTTACGTTTGTATAACCATTTCAGTTGAAAAATCAGGGTTACGTCAATTACGTCTGCATTTTATTTTATAACAAACATAGTTCTTAGGTTTTATATAATTTAACGTGATAACGTTTCGCTTTGCATCAATGAGTTAAAAACCTAATTTGAGACAAAACGATTATTTTAATTCGAACCACAAATAATATCAAAGATACACGTTTTTTGCCATATCGAGTTTTTAAAATAGACAATTAATGCTGCATTTGGATGTACTCGAACAAGTCGGTGTAGAACTTTTAAGGTGCAATAAAATATATTTAGACTTGGGTCATCGTGTGGAAACCTGTTAGGCAACGCTTTTATTGATTGCTTTAGCAGGAAATATTTTTCTGTTGCAATTAACTTTATTATTGACAATTACTAAGCGATATATGGAGCCTCTAACATTATCTCTCGACAAAATCCGTGTCCATTTTATGTTTCATAGGTTATTATTAAACACTGCTATCTAATAGTAATTTTAATCACAAGTATACGTGAGGCAACTCAATGAATTGTGCTTAATGCATACTGCCGTTTCTGTAATCCCCGATTGATTACTATAAAAAATTGTTACGTAAATTGTCGTAAACATTTACAGTGAGAATTAATGTTGTCGGTTTATGCAAAGTAAGTTCGTATACCGTTTGAGCTTTAAAAGGCATATGGTCTGCGAATGGAACACTATGCCGTCATTTATGACATCGCTTGTGACATATGCAGAACGATATTTGTATTCCGATGATGAATACATCTTTTCGTGGGGAACCGCTCTAGTATACAAAGGTCAGATCGATCAACTTTTTGCTAATTAAAATTCAAAACAATTAAATTCTGAGAACTAATAACGTAATCATATTTAATTCTACAACGTGACATTTTCAATATAGTTTGTGTTTTATTTGTATCCTTAAGAAAAGGATGTTGTAACATCATAATATGAGACATAAAAACTCGAGCAAGAAACCCTCATTATATCGATAAAAGGAGCCGCCGATCCCGTTTTGTGGTAAAGTGGGGTTAACAATAATTCTTGAAACAGAAGTAATATAGTTATTCTTTAATTTAGTGTTTTATTTTGATGGGTTTTGTGTTAAAATTTATTAGTTATTAGTATTCTATCAAAGCATAACAACTTGTTGTATGAAAGCGCCTTTATAGTGACGATTTTAGCTTGCTGTAAAAAAAGTTATACTGCCCCGATCGCCCATTGCGGAATTGTAGGTATCCTTTGAAATTTTTTTTATGTCTCATATTTCGATGTTACAAACAGGATATATTTTGTGATATAAAATGTATTATGTTTCATATATTTTATATTATCTTTTATACAATTATTTATTAATTTACTAATTTAACACCACGTTGGGCTTGACAAAATTGTAATCAATGTAATTTGTTATATATTTATTTATTTTTAATGCGTTAAATTATTATTTTTATTATTTTATCAATCTATATATTTATAGATTGTTTTATATTTGAGCTTGATAATATGTAAATGGATGATATTTGAAATTTTTTAGATCAGAAATTTATATAGACAGATATGTTTAACAACCTTAAAGGTACTTACTTTGATATGCTTAATCTGTAAACTCTTTTGTTGAATGGGCGCCAGTTCACAAGCTTGTGAACAATCTTGAAGTTCTATCAATCAAAGCACACACAAGAACTTATCTCAGGTGAGGTTCAAATCAGGCTTTAAATATTTTATTAATTTAAATTGAATCGCTTTTATATTCAAAAATGATTTATATTTTTTTATTATGATTATCTTAGGGATATTTTTGGAAAAATTACTAAATTAAGCAGCTACTGTTAAATCCAATAATTAATGTTGCAAGAAAAGAGATATGTTTAACTAAAATCAATATAAATATTTATAATAAGTGGTTATTAGCGATGACTGGATAACAAAATGTGAAACTGTTGTTAACTTAAATACTAAAGTACATAGGATATATAAAATCCTGGGCCAACAAAGATATTACTTAATATTAAATGGTCAGAAACATATAAAAGAAACGGTTTTCTATTATCACCTGATTTGTCAAGTTATTCCTTTGATATACAACGCAAAACACTTTCTCCTCGATGTAGCCCTCTGTTGATGAAATGCTGCAACTGGAATCCCGTACTTCCTCGTTCTCAATGAATAAACAACTGATGACAATATTCACACACATATATTAATCTCTTTTATTATATGAGAATCACTTCCTTCTATTTTGATACATTTTTGTACCTCTACTTTGCTGGCTTACGAATGTATCTTGGATACTCTGGCACTTCTTGTATGATATCTTCCTACACACGGTAGATGTCCCCGAATTTTCTTCCGTATGTGTATACTGAAGAAAATTCGGGGACATCTAGTAATGAGTGTTCATTACTTTGGAAATTTTACAATTTTATACTTTGATTTCATCTTATAAATTTTACTATTATTATGGTCTACAGACTTTTAAACATTTACAGGTTTTTACACTACCTAATTTACAAGACACAATGCTCTAGGTACGTGGCGACCGTAATAGTGCCTTAGTCGTAACTGCTTCATTTAAAATGTCACAAAAATGTAATTTTGGACTTTAAATTGAGTTTAGTACAGGGTGGCTGTCAATACCAAGTAAGTAAAAATGAGATAACTTTTTACCGCAAAATTTTAACACTTTGTTGTTATTTATTTTAAATCTTTAATATACAAAGGCAATTATTTGAGTCTAATTACATGATAGTCAAAGCCAAAGCCTATATGATTTTTTAAAATAATCTCTTAAATAAAATTATTAAAGCAACTGTTATTCAATGTAACTCCTTCTAATATCTACACCTTTTCAGCTCTTCAGCCTTTACGGCTTGTTAATTTCTCTGATTACGTATCTTGTTCTTTCTTTCGAAACATATAAATTGCGTGGAAGGCCGTCAACGTATCATTTGTGTTTCAAAATGCCCCATAGAAAGAAATCCATAGGTGACACGTCAGGTGACATAGCAGTCCAAGGAATAAGAAATTATCAGATAAATTATTAGACCTAACCCGGAAAGTATACGGCGACTTTATCAGATGAGCTAAAAATGTGTGGATTTTGTAGGGAGATACATTGAATTACTTAATTAATTTTATTAAATAATTTATAATTTTATTTGTAACATATTTTAAATATAATTAGTTAGTTATGTGGTAAAATTCGGTTTTTATGAAAAAAATTATAATGTCTCGCTTTCATTTTCATCTAATTGAATCAAATAACCACCTTTGTATATTACATTTATGACGATGTACATTTTTGTACATTATTGTACGTATATTTATGTGCTGATAAATGAATAAGAACAAAGTATTATGCTAAATTTTGCGGTAAAAAGTTATCTCATTTTTACTTACTTGGTAGTAACGGTATATGTAAACTCAAAGTAAAGGACATTATTAAAGGACATAATTCGTCCATTTAATAATGAGAAGATAGAGCCTGGAAAAGAATGGGTTCTATCCATTTTAAAAATAACAAAGCGTTTTCTTTCACTTACAAGTCTTAAAAAGTCAGCAATAGCTAAGGCAATGACGTTTAACAGACCTTTCGTCCTGTTTTGGGCTACTATGTGGACGAAGCATACATTCGTATAAATAAACCATCAAAAGTTGATTGCTACCAAGGGCAAAAACAAGTAGGAATACTTGGTTTTGCAGAAAGAGTGACGACAGATTATTTTAATATAGCAGGAAGATGGTATTTACAAGATCCAGAGAAAATTTCGACTTATTAGATGGAACACCGCTTAATACAAAATCTTGTATGCTATCCTTTGGGTTGGATGAATACAGAAATAATTTACGCAACATATTTGAAACACTTTTTTAGACATGCCAAGCCTACTGTTAATTAATCAATCCTCCTTATTCTGAATGCTCATGTCAATCATACAAAAAATATTCTTTTAGTTGATACAGCTATAAGAAATCATATACATATTCTCTGCATACCATGACATGACATACCTCCCATTGCTTCCAGCCACTAACACATGACGAAAATCAAAATAAACGCAAAAAGTTATAGTTCGGGCATTAAGAATTGAAGACGTAGCTGATGATATTTTATACGGTGCATTTGAAGCCCAGGTGGATTCTTAAAATCTTGTTCTGGTGAAACCTGGATATCCTGTAGTCCGAAACAGATTGAAATGTATCTCATACGATTGTCTAATGTCTCCTTCTTGTAACTGAAAATCTATATTCCACTTTGTCCCATATAGTGTTCCACTTCGTCCTACATAACGAGCAAAGTGGATCAAAATTTCTTTCTAATAAGAATTTGAATTCATAAGAAACAATCTTCCTACTAGAGATTTTAAGTTATTGTCCTTTTTTACAACATAACTATAATTCTATTGACATTTTTTTTTTCTATTGACATTTTTTCTATTAACACTTTTTTTACATTCTTTCCGAATAATAAAATCATAACCTCAACAAAATATTTTTTCCGCTTTGCCCATTTCACCCCTACTATGGACTCCTACCATTAGAATTGATATTTTTTAACTGTTTAAATGTTAGATTAAAAGAAAGTTAAGAAACGCAAGTCTCACGCAGGATTAAATTATGATTTAGTTCAGGAAAATGACTTCAGTTAATGTTGGTATTGAATTTCACCAGTTTGGACGTAGCTGTCTTGTTTCCTGACATAAAGTATATAACAGACACGGTAAAAGCCTCATGAATTACAGAAAATGTTTAATCTAGGCTATCTGAATAAGTTTTAATGGTTATGTAGTTACTGACCTATGCCACTGCATTTTTTGTATACCTTTATTTATTGTTATATCGCGTGTGAACTCTTCCATCAATAACACTTACATATATTCAAATTAGCGAAAGCCCAAAGAATGTATTTATACTGAGGAATAAACAGGATATTAAATCATTCTGGCCTTCGAATAATCCGCAATCAGAATACTCTAATATTTTTATTGCCAGAGCAAAAGTGAATTGGATGTGTTATAATACGTGTAACACTATTCTCGTACATATGTCTATATGAATTTCCATATAATCAATATAAAAACTATTAGATATACAAAAAAAAAATGATATATTACATTTGGTTTCTCTTTATAATGATATTATGAATAATGCAAAGAGGAAACCCTAGTAACATTGCTGTCATATATTCAGTTATATAGGATATGGAGGTTTGAGGTATATCTAAATGAGTTTCAATCAAGCAAAACAAACTGACAGCGCAAGATAGCTCAAAAAATAGGGGCAACCTTACAAAAATTCGCATAGAGCTGAAAATTGGTACGAATGTTTATTTTGACCGGGCTTTTTTGGAAAAAATTGCATGCCTACGGACGTCATTCTGTGCTTAAATTAACGCTAATTACATTCGCTATATCTTCCCCTATGACTTTACCCGTAAAATTTTCCTCGATTTCATGGACGAAAGTTGACCAAAACTTAAAATTTCACTCTAAAAAAAATACCTATATAAATAATCCATAGGTGTAGCAAATCAAAGAGGAAGTAGATCAAATTAGAGGTAGTAGATCAAATTGTAGCAATTTAATCTACTTTAAAATACGTAATAAAATGCTTTATGAACAAACCTATAGTTCAGAAGATATAGTGAAAAAAACGAAAAGTACGAAAATTTCGCGGTTTTTCGCGTTAGCACAGGCCTCTTTAAAAGCTGCAAACTGGGATATATACTACTGGTAGTGGTCCTAACAACATATTAAAAAATCAGAACTAGCCGTTCGTTTTGCGATTTTAATGTATTTAGTACATTAAACTGGCCTATATTTGTTTTGCATCAACAAAAACATTACAATCAATAGTTCAAGGAATTTTTTTCTCTATCCTGGCCCCGAGTAACGCTCACTCAGCTACCACAAAATATTAAGAACCCAAACTAACCTGATCTATTTCTCAAATAAAACCATGTAAACCCCCACACAAGCGGGAATAAACTGGTATACTCGTTTCACGTTAAGGGATATATCTTAACGACTTATCATGACAACACAGGGTGTATCTCAGTTAGTAGGATAAATATACAAAAGGTCAGACAGAAGGTTTCAAAGCTAAACTAAATCCTAAAATATAATTTTTATATTTTAGATTTACATAATCTAATAAAATGAAAAAATATAATTTGTAAATGATAGTTATCGATAACTAATTTCAGAATACTAGTATCGTTTAGTGGTAGTGGTATTCTTTTGAGGATTAAATTGCTCATTAAATAATTAGTTGCATTGGTATTATATTCACAGGCAAATAACCAATGGTTAATATCACCAATAGGCAAGTTATCGCAATTGCATAAAGTCTCTTAATTTTATTTTATATAGGTGTGATTTATGAGTTCCATGTCCAAATAACGCTCTGGTAAAAGTTACAAACACAGATCTTGAAACGTTGACTTGTTTAAATAAAGGGTTAGTCTGTAGTCCATGTCGAATTTTACAGTATCTATAATTGTTGTTAGCAACGATGTTATTATAGTTATCTTCCAATAGTTCTCGGAATTTTTTATGTAGTATAGGGATAATGTCAGTTGATGGTATTTTCTTTATGATGTTGCCTTCCAGTGGAGTTCTGTGAGCATATTTGTCAGCGATTTCATTACCCATGATTTCCACATGTCCTTTGACCCATGTGAGTATGACATTACACCCCATTTCTGCTGGTTCAAGGAAACAATATGGTTAAGAAACAATATGGTTAAATGTTCTCGTCTTAAAAAAATAAATTAAAAAAGCCTGAGGCCTGAGGCAAAACGTCTTTTAAACAAACTAATGATTTTATAATTTCAAATCCTCCAAATGATACCATAATCCTAAGAAAGTTATAAATCATTACATAAAAAGGTCCAGGAAAATTAAAAAATTTGAAACATGTTTCCAAACACAGAGGTATCAAACCACATGTTTAACGGTATGACTACCCATCTTGGTCTTACTCATACTCAGTTTTGAGATGATTTTGACGCCCTAACCGTTTAGCAGGAATTTAAAAGTTAATTGGGGGAGATGCTAGAATAACATTAAGCTGGACCAAAAAAAGCGCTAAAAATAAGGTGTTCGTAATAAACGCATCTACTTGAATCTGGTAGCATACACTTGGGTGGTCAACCATGCTCTGAGTGCCATACAGGTGGCACACTTAAAAATTTGTCTGGTTCTCGATGCCAATTGCCACATGAGTCTCAACTGAAAGTGTCTTCTGCAAGTTGTTTACATCACCAATGATGGTGGGCGTGGATTAATTAAGGTTTAATAACATGTAAAAAATCTACCCACGTATCCCATTTTGATTAATCTGCCCCACGCCAAAGCATTAGTTATTGAAAAATATTCTTACGAATTTACCGACAACCTACTAGTTTTTCGGTATGTCATAAAGCCGAAGCCAGCGCTGAATTTTTAATGACGTGTTTATCCTATTTCAGTATAAATATTGAGCGGCTTCAAGGACTGCAAACTTCCAACTGCGATATTATGAAGAAAAACTTAAATCAATATTTGCTGGAACACGTCTAAAAGACGATTATTCCAAGGTTTGTTTAAAGAAACTCTTTGCTTGAAAAATAGTTCCTATCTAAATATTTGAACTGTCTATAATGCGATGTGTTCAGACTTTATGAGATTATTCACCAAATTGGCCATGATTATAAGCAATTTTTCTTAGTCCAAGCAGAAATTTTTGTGACAAGAAATCATTTGTAATGAAATTAGTTAAATTATATTAGCAATATTAAAATTTAGTAGCAATTTAGAGGCGGAGTAGCAATTTAGGATTTAGTATAAAAAAGTATACAATATTAAGATTATAATATGTCACATTTATTGGTATATATTTGTTAAAATTATATCGAAAACATGTACGTATATAAAGGGTGAATTTGCCGCCATTTGTGCAGTAAAGTGTTGGCAACCCTAAATAAAAAACAATTCGATAGCTGATAGTTTAGGGATAGTAAACATGGAGCGTTACACGATAGAACAACGTGTCTTCATTATTGAACAATATTTCAAAAATAATGAAAGCTTGGCGGCCGCAGTTCGAAAATTTCATACAAAATATGGTCGGAATAGCATTTTAACTTCGTCAACTGTGAGAGATTAATTGAGAAATTCAGGGAGACTGGATCCGTTGGAGACGCCAAACACACTGGTCGTCCAAGAACAAGCCGTTCAAATGTCAATATCGAAGCAGTCCGTGAGAGTGTCGGTGACAATCAAGGAATCTCAATTCGGCGTCGTGGGCTAGATGCAAATTTCAAGAAGCTCTCTACAGCGTATACGCACTAAACATCTGTCTCTCCATGCTTACAAAATTCAATTAAAGCAACAACTGAAGCCTAATGACCATGCACAGCGAAGAGAGTTCGTTGAATGGATTATTGAACATCAACAAATGCTGATTTTTCGATGCTGATTTTTCATCCACAACGTGTCACTGTTTGGTGTGGATTTTGGGCTGGAGGTATAATATGGAGGCTGGAGGACCATATTCTTTTGAAAATGAGGCTGGTCAAGCAATGACTGTTACTGGTGCTCGATATCATCGCGACATGATAACACAGTTCTTTCTGCCGAAATTGAATGATATTGATGTGGCCAATATGTACTTTCAACAAGACGGTGCCACATGCCATACAGCCCGTGAAACAATTCAATTACTGAATGAGACATTTCCAGGCGGTGTGCTCTCTCGCTTCGGTGATCAGAATTGGCCCCCTAGATCGTGTGATTTAACACCATCCTTTTTATGGGGTTATTTGAAATCACAGGTCTATGCAACAGGACAACCACCCGTGCAAGGAGGAGATTCAACGCTGCAGCAACGAAATTTAGCCACATTTATGCAGAATGGTCATGGGAAATTTCGACAAACGAGTGCGTATGTGCATGCAAAGCCGTAGATCGGGCCATTTGCCCGATGTGTTATTCCTTAAATAACCTTATCCTATGTACTTTGTGATTCAATAAAAAAAATAACACTCAAAAGACTAAAAACTGTGTTTTCTATTTAATTCAAATCTTGCGTTAATTTTGAGACAACTACATAGACGAGTTTACATTTAAAAATATGGTTTGCAACCATTTGTTTAAGTGATGTTTTTGTTTATGCATTTCTGTTTTTTTTCTATTACCGATGTTTAAGGATTACGATGATACGTACTATTTTATTGAAGCAGTCTGCATTTTGTAGTAGTTTTAGTTTGTAGGAAATTTTTGAAATTACAGGTTTAGGAGGCGGGGAAGGACAGTGTTATATAATATTATGGTATATTTGGCTAAGGTTTTTATATCTGTTCTATCATTGATGGAGTTTTTATTTTTTTATATGCATCAAGTCTTTTATCAATATTTTATGGTAATTATTTTCTTTTGTGAGAATTTTGACATTATTAAAATTTGCAGTGTGTTGTTCTTTTGTTATATATTTATGCTGTAGTACTGTGAGACTGTTTTTCGTGTATCTTACCTTGTATGTGATTTTCACACAATTGTGAGATGGTTCCGATATAGATTCCATTACAGTTGTCAGACGGTATATTATAGGTATACGAAGTTTTTATTTTTTTAGGATAGGAGAGTGGTTTTACTTTTTAAAGATGTGTATAGTTGGTTTAGGAGATTCTGTGCTTTATGACTATGACAAATGTTTATGTTGTATTTTGCAAGTATTGATTTTTCGATATTTCTTAAATGTATGGAATTGATATGCATTTATTGATTTGAACTGGAATTTGATTGTTGTTTAGATTGGTTTTTGTTTATAAAATAATTATATTCTTTGTTTAAAAATCCAGTTAATTAGATTTATTGGATATTGGCTATTGTCTTTTAGTGTTTTTCGCTCTTTCTATGGTCGTAGGTGGTATATTTTAGACTAGTTAGCTTAGATTGCTCGATCAGCTATACCACTTTTTTTGGGATGAAGACAAGTGAGTAAGCCATGTTTATGTATTTTGGACAAACAGTATAATCTAGGTACTTTTGAGACTGAAATATATAACTTCTTCTTTAATGGTTGAGTAATAAGGTTGTTACAGCTTTTAACTACGTCTCTTACTGGTAATCATTTTTACTTAACGGATTTCTATATAGTTTTTTTATAAGGACCATTATCAATGGGGTTGTTAACCCTTTCATAATAGCCCTCTTTATCTAAAATAACAACCTCATTATCTTTATCAGCCTTTAAATAAAAACAATCTTTCTCTTGGAATCGTTGGCATTTTCTCTTTCCTTATCTTTTCCAATTCTGCTGTCATTGTTAGATTCCTTTCCATGTCATACTCATTTAAGGTGATATTCCAGGTTTTAAGATTTTTCTGTAGATCATTTTGATTCTCTGCCATAACTGCTATGTCACGTGCGTAAGCTTCTCCTGATATTTTCACTGCCTGCAATTTTCTGTATCCGATGCACATTTTTTGGTCTGGAATGCACTTTCCAGACCAAATGCGGTACTTTGTCAAACGCTTTTCATAAATCCGTAAATGCAAGCATTAGCCTCGTCGTTTTCTAACACTTACTAACAACTAACTAATAAAGAATGAGGCGGTTCTCAATTCGACTGTATGTTTTTTACCTTGGCTGGCAAAAAATAACAATAACTGTATATTATTGGCTTAATAAATTGATTGTATTCTAAGTAAGAATGGAAAACGTAATTATTTTTTACTTTTTAGTGCAGTTTTTTAGAATACATTTTTTTAAGTCGGTTTTGTTTTTTTATTAAAAATATTTTTGTTGCCCAGCTTCATCTATTATTTTTACTGAATCATATATTAATAAATTTAATTAATATAATATATATAATACAATAATTACTATATATAATTCGCCAGTTTATAATTCATTATAATTCACGTCACCTCTTACATCGTTATGATGTATGTATTTTGTCATCATATGAAAATTAACACTTATTCTATGGTTAACACAGAATTATTTAATTATAAATGTTTATTATTATTCTTTACGTGAATGCATTTCATTGTAGCTTCAAAGTGTCGACTGGAGACCAATATAATTAATATAGTAACATCGATGATTGGTATCGCCCATCTTAATCCAAGACCACCGCAGTAACTCTTTGAATCATATTTCCAATAAACGAAATACTATTAAATCCATATATCATTACAAATTTATACCTGAAATATAAATTACAAAATGATTTGCTTGTATATTATTATCACGTCAAGAGAGATATATCTATGAACGGCAAGGTACGTTTAACAGTAATTTCCGTTTGTAATTATACTGCAAATAAAACAAATTTCGTTATCAGAGTCAACACGTAAATTGCAATTATACTGAGATCTAGGCATACCTACCTACTTATATTACCCAGGTTACTGGTAATCCACACAGAACGGCTGGTGGTCTGTCATTTAGTTAATATCGACTTGTTCATTTTATAAATGAATTTTCTTTCGTGTCAAATAATAAAAATGTATCCCATCATGGACATTTCACCTCCATTTCACGTCCAAATTGACAGCTTGACATTTCACGACAGCATGGCACGTAATTACAAATATTTTGATCAAGTCTTCATTCGTACGAAGTGTTGCTTTAACATAATTTGACCATAACGTAGATGCCTTCAACTTTGCAGATACATTGGAAAAGTATGCAATAATTACATTTTCAGATCGGGAGAGGTCTGGTCGTTTTTTTGGCAATAATCCATGAAACGTTTGTAAACAAATTCGTACTTTTCCCTGGACTTATTTGGCAATAAATTTAATCTCACATTTTTTACAGCTGGTTATACTGTAGTTATACTGCCTCTGGTGATCGGCCAGACATCTTCTAGGCACATTTATCAAAACAGTAAACAGAGACTGTGAAGAAAACGATTTCATAAGCGACTAGATTGTATTTAAAAAAATGCATTAATTAGAATTCCTTAATTCATGATAATGACTGGATTGCAATTTTATTGCAATAGTATGTGTACCTTCCTTTTACTCTTAGCTAAAGAATATACTACACTCAGTATATTTTTCATAGTTTATGAAACTATAACTACTTCGTAGGATAACCTAAACCTAATTATATATCTACCTGCTCTCGGGAATGCTTTTTTGTGAGCGCATTCCGAAACTTACCTGTCTCTGCTGTATAACCACGGACACTAGGAGCATGAATAACATTTAGAGAAGCAGGTTAAGAATGGTCGTCTGAGCACGTATCATGGAGCAATTCCATTTAATTAGGCGACAGTAAACATGCAAAACTCAGTTGCCATTAGCCGTCAAATTACTAGTTTCCTCAGGTAATCATATTATGATTGTTTATCTGTACAACTTGCGAGGGGCAAACCTGTCACGACACGAAATCTGCCGAATGCCATGTACTTACTCGACATAAAATTATATGGGGAAGTTGTACCATTCAGTAGCAGTAGCATGAACAATTGGGCGACGTTATTTGAATCGAGTAGCGTGCTGGATTTTAAATGGAAATCACCTTAATATAGCAGAGTGGGTCTAGATTTCTTAAATTTCAAAAATGTTTATACCCAATCTATCGAGTTGTGGCCCCTCATATTTTGACGGGCTCAAAGGGAGGAGGGAAAGGGGGAACGATCAATTAAAAGAGTAGGAAAATCGTTTTTACGGCATTTCTCGGCGGTTTTTGGCAAAAAAAAGAGTACAAAACACACACGTTCATTTAAAGCTGAGCGAAATCGGATAATTAGTTCGCGAGATATCGCGAATCGTAGTTGCGAAATACAGAAAAATCAAATTGATTTTTCTTCATTTTTTTTGTGGAAGGAGAGGGAATATGAAGGAAACACGAGGGCGCAGGCTGGGGGAGGTGGGATAATTATGAGGGGGGGGAGTGGGTGAAAACGATTTTTTTTAAAATGTCCATTCTCTGAAATTGGCCGATCTTAAAAAATTAAACGGCTCTTTTTGCAAACAAACGCCTTTCGCAAAAAAAAACAATTTGCGTGGTTTTTTAAACGGTCTTTCCGGTATGAGAGAATGGGATGGGGGCAATATTTTTTTTCCAATTAACAGCTTTTTTTTGACTTTTTATTATAGAAAGAGAAACCTATCTATTATAGAAAGAGAAACCTAATCTATCCGAGAAACCGTCCAAGAATATACATTTTAAAGGTTTTTAATCGCGAATAACTCGAAAAATATGGATATAACGGAAAAAATTAGATAATGAGATAGAATAAATTAGTTAGAATAAATAGATATTTTTTTACTTAAAACTTTTCCCTCTTTTTCCCATTTTTGGAGTTATTTTGAGTGAAAACATTTCAATCCCCGAGAAAAGGTATCCACCCTCAGGGTAAAAAAGCACACATCGGCGCTGTCACTTTTGTTCTTTGAGCCATCCCCTAAGTAGGTACTCACCAAATTTCACGTCGATCAGTCGAGGTTTAAAGAATTCGGAGCGTAAACCTTCAATGACTGGTCTATCTGCCGCACTGCGTCTCAGAGCGCAACTTTAACAACACACAATCGCCTTTAAGTTTGATCTGTCAAAAAACCATTTTTTAAATATATTTCAAGCCAATTTCTTTTAAAAATCGACAAAAATTGAGTTATTTTGAAAAAAAACGTTTTTGGCGCCATTTTTTTCCAAAGAGAGGTATTTCCGGGATGCCCCATATGCCCGAGTGCCCGAGTACGTTAAGTTGGGCTTAGTTAAGTCGACTTAAAATATTAAGTCAGGATTATTTTTAATTCAAATGCACCGTTAAAAATTCATAAAGACTTAACTAAGTCCAGTTAAAATGTGGCAACGTTGCCTTTTAAGTCGAACGCCTAGTGACTTTTGACGCTTTTGGGTTATTTTGTTGAAAAATTTTGTGAAAATTGACATGAAAATAATTTCAATTTGAATATTCGAAGGTAGGTATTTAATTTTGCATCAATATATCTTCTCTCTGTATGGTCGAAGATCGTAATATCATTATACATTATAAAGATACAACTTTAATATCTACATTTATCCAGCAAATCATGGCAGATGAAAGTAAGAAGCAAACTTATTGTTCAAACTTTACTCCTGAGGAAAAATAACCCTTATATTTTCATTTGCAGAATAAAAACACGAAATTGAAAATATAAAGATTGATGGGATTACATCTGAGGAGAAAAATAGGGCGTGGGTAGAAATCGTAACAGATAGGTCTCCAAATATGGTAAAAACGTCAAAAGGTCACTAAAAAACGGTTTAAAAAGCAAAAACATTTGAGGCAAAAAATTGCCGATGAAAGAAAATCTAGATACATGACCAGTGGTGACCCTACTCCTGAAGAGATTTTTCTAGAATTAAGGATTTTCTAATTAATTTCATAATTAATACCAACATTTATGTACCTATATATGGCCTATATATCTATCAAATCCAAATGATGTTATGTTGACCCAAAGACCCAGAGGAGTATGCATTTATATATATATATATATATATATATATATATATATATATATATATATATATATATATATATATATATATATATATATAGATATATATATATATATATATATATATATATATATATATATATATATATATATATATATATATATATATATATATATATATATATATATATATATATATATATATATATATATATATATGTAAAATATGTGTTTAGTTATTAAATGCCCTCATTTTAAATCTTGCTTTAATTCTGCTATTATTGTTAAAGATGGTGGGTCAAGAATCAAGAATCATGAGCGCTACCGGGCCATCTTGCCACAATATCTCTAATTTTTAAATCACTGTCCCCTATGGCATTAATCCGGGCTTTATTACACGGTGCAACGTAAATGTGTCAAAATAAGTATGTCTTAAATTTAATCCAGGATTAAGACTACGGTGCACTCGGCCATTAGAGAGTATTTTTTCCAGGTGACCTTTATTTAGTCTCTATTGCCTGGGGTATATTGACATATTAATTTTCGGGGCTAACTTCACGCAGCCCTAAAAATTTTGCAAAATCGATTTATACAAAACCTAATCGTTTGACTTTCGTCATACCATGTAATACCACCAATTAGTTTTGTTTGACACTCTCAGGAGAAAAATTATTGAAGAAAAACGATTTTCTGAAAAAAAAATTAATCAAGGGTGAGTTTAAGAGCCTCTAAAATTTAAGTGGATTGTTTAAAGCAGTTGTCGACATTCCGGATCGTTAGACCAACCCTAAAAGCATGTTTTCCACTCCCCAGTTTAGATAGAACATCCTCTCGAATTGTATGTTGTATAATCACATTTTTCGCAGGGGCTAACTATTTTTGTGATAATGACATCTTTTCTCGCGGATAGAGCATCATAAGACTAGAAGAGGCCACCCTTTAGTGTCATTAGACCACCCTTACAAAAAAAATAATCTAGATTTAAAGATTCTAGATCTAAATTTCTTCATTATTTTCATGCTTCATGGGAAAGTGTTTTTATATTTGTTCTATTTAAACATATTGATAGAAAAGTATCTGGGATACAATTGCCTCTAAGACTATTATAAAATTATTACGCATTTTAAAGTTTTCCAGGAGAATTACAATCATATTATAGAAGGGTAGGACTTTACTCTAATGCGGATTAGCCGAGAAATTATCACGGATTCCTTTGCTAACTTTTGCTGTTATATACCAATTAAGATAATTCTTTTAGTTTCGTTGACGAGTGCAAGATATAAATAATAACGATGCTATTTTTTTTTCAGTGCCACGGGAAAGTGCGCGTGTCGGTGGAGCACTGAACGGGGACGGGGCGGGTCACCTTGTGGCTTCGCCCGTCAGAAGGGAACGACTAAATAAGTCAAAAAAGGAACTCGCCGAGGAGGCCGCACGGATCCTGCATCAAGCGGACCGGATCGACTGTATCACAGAAGATAACGGTGAGTGCATGTATCATCACTACCCAAACGCTACTGGTTTTCCTGAATCCGGCTATGTGGGTGTGACATATTTTTATAACTTTCTTACATTGACGCTACAATGTATGTTACTGGTGAAAGCTTTCTCGTTTTTTTTCCTTGTTTGTTTAGTGAGCCTTTGTTTAGTTATAAGTCAGTGAACAAGGAGCTTATATATTTGTATAGCATATTAAAAATTGTTAACTGGAATAATGTTTATACAGTATTATGAGTTGATATAAACTGCAAAAGATTATAACAAAAATAAGTACATATAACGACATTCAAAAATATCATTAACCGTATTGGAACTTAATGCGATGCCCCTATAGCTTTACCAATAAAATTGTTGGCTGTATAAGTTTTGAAAAAATCGATAGATTGCTTCTAAAAATTCTGATAAACAGCCACAAAGACCATCAGCATTTTCATAATTTATCAACAGCGAAAGAAATTGCCCATATTCAATTCCTCTTTGCCGTTTTTGTGGTGATGCATGACCACTTCTCATTAATAAGCTTTCCTAGAGAATGATGTCAGCGTCAATCAAGTGGCCTGATTGATAGCAGTTCTTTTGTGATTGTTTGTGAATCATTAAAGAGAATAAAAAGTAAGATCTGAGGCATATCCTCTGTATTCAAGATAAAGTATAACAAAAAATCACCCTAATAATATAACACAATAAAACATCCATAAACCTTAAAAATTACCCATGTATTTTTAATACGCATGACAAAGGGTCCGTGCGCATTGAAAATACCAGACACAGCTTTTTCTTTACTGTAGTACAGTACTTGATTATTTGGATTAGAAGTTTAGGATGATCATATGCTGAAAATGAAGCATTTATCAATGAATCAATGCACAGTTGAAGAAGTCGCTAGGAGAAAACTTCAGGCAAAGCTTGCAAACTTATTTTCAAACGAAGATGTCGAGAATGGTTTTTGCGCAATAACAAAGTTTTATTGTTGCACGTGTGCTCGCTCTCAAAATTGATATGATTCAGTTTTGTAAATTTTAATACATTGTATTTTCAAGTAACGGATATTTTAAAATAATTCTGGTATGTGCTGACTAAGTAATGTTGGTGGTGGTTGACGCCGATTGCGAAATGAACATTAGGAAAACAGATAAGAGTCAGTCATTCCGTCGTTCGTCATTGGCATTGTATGTATTGTAAAATAGAAGATAAAGATTTGTTTCAATTAAACCAAAACCAACAAAAAGAAATTATTTAGTTTGGAAATAATTAAATTATCCTCAGAATGCCTAATCATATATTTTATGCTATTTAGTTTATTAAACACGTATTAAGTATTAATGGCACCAGTTACATATGCATAACCCAAACATGGTTATGTATTAGAGCTCAAACCTTTGAATTCCAGCACTCGTCACCTCCATCGATATCAGTTAGTCAACGTGCTGGCGTAAGAGCTGTGATGCTCTTTAATGGCGTGATTGGCACTTCTGCAATGAGAGGTCCCCTCTAGTCCTCTTCATCTTCATTAATCAATAGAAGCTCAATAGAAGACTAGGAAGACACTCTTCTGAGTCTTCTATTGAGCTGAAGTGCTACCAATGGCTGAAGTGTGGCGTTTGGGTGATGTTCTAGCTTGTTGTAGTGTTGGATACTGCAATCTTTGATGACATCTATGACATAAGGCACTTTCAGATCTGTGTGTAACGTTTGATTACTTACATACCGGTGCGTTTGTTATTGTTCGGAGTAATTTAGACTGGCTTCTCTGGATTATAGATATGTTTGAATTGCTAGCACATCCCCAGAGTTCGATTCCATAAACCCAAATAGATTTAATTATTGTCTTTTAGAGGAGGATTTTGTTTTCCAAGGATAGGCTGGAATTTCTTCCGATCAACCAATACAAATCTTTTGTTATTAGGTCTATTTGCTTGCGTTTCTTGACTACGTGATCTTTCCAAGTGAGTCTAGTGTCCAGGTGAATTCCAAGGTATTTTATGCTCGAAGATTGAGGTATATTTACATTATTCAAATTAACTTGTGGACACTGTTCTCTTCTAAGTGCAAAGTTCACTTGGACGGATTTCGACTCGTTGATCTTAAATATTTCTTTTCAAATGAATAAGCTAAGAGTATTTTTAAACCGAACTATATCGAAAACACAGCAATTGTGACCTCTCCGCAATCAGGAGAGCTTGCTGACTAGATGGATAATCATGTCGCATGTCACGGACGTTTTCTTAAAGACTGCTTCCATATACACGCGGCCTGAAGTATTTTCAATACTAAAAATGAAATCGGGTTTTTCCAATAACTTTTGATATGCATTTTTATAATAATTTTATTGCATTTTGTGGGAAAATTCAGTAAATATCGCCTAGTCTACCATCAGAGCCGTAAAACCGGAGGTGAGGGGATGAATTGCGAAACTTGAAATTTTTAAAAGTTAAAAAAATATGAAAAAAGTTAAAATATTAAATGTCAACCAATTAGAAATAATGTACAAGGTTTTTGTAGAATCTAGTATTTTTAGGTTTATTAGATCGGGATGATTAAATATTGGATTATTAAATATAAATATGCTGAAATTAGAAGCATTTAAAAAATTGTATCAAATATTATTAAATAATAAAGACTATTATACTTACTAATCAGATCTGCTATATAAAGTGTTAGGAATGTAATGGACATTTAATCAGCACACTGAAATGGCTAATAATCAGCACACTGAAAGTAATATTTTATTACTACTAAACCTCAAACTGAACCTCAAATACTAAACCTCAAATTGCAACAAGAAATAATATAAAAACCCTAAAAATCCCCATAAGACGAAAAATAATATGGCAGAGATGCTGTTCTTCTATTGCACCAAAAATGTTTAAACCATTGCCTCTATAAATAAAAATTTATTTAACTCACAAACATACAATAAATTTCTTAACATTCTTGGTTAAAAATATATATGGAAAACATAAGTCCGTTTAAGCTTAAACACATATATTAGACTAAAAACTTTACGTATTCAAGTGGCCTTTGTAGGAGTGCTAAGATATTCCGCATACCTACGACCGTGTTTTACTTTTACAGAATGTAAAATATAATTTCAACAGAAAATAACCTTTCCTAAATATCCATGGGTACCACAATATACTAAGCAGACGTTTATCTCCATTTATGACATTGATCGTTAGATAAATATCATTTGCGTATTAGGTCAAAAGTGTTCTGTCCTAGTTGCAATAAATTATATGATCATATTTGAATTTTAAGTATCATCATTTTGAATTTAAATATTATGCATAATTGGTGTCGCTAAAATTAATGTGTGACTAATGATATAATATACAAAGATGATGAATATTTCTATATATGATGGCGAATATTTTTATAAATACATTTCTTGAAACTCTAAAATACAGGGTGTTTAATTAACACGGTGCACAAGATAAAATTTGACGAAAAATGGGCATTTTTTAAAACTTTATCTTAAGCTAAATAAGTCAGATGAAATCCAATAAAATTCTTGGACAATTTTAAAGTGTCTTTACTTTCTGTCGAATCACCTCTATTATTTATAATGTAACGAAATTTATGTACTTTTATTAGAGATAAACTTATTATATAGCTCTATATTTTTATTAATACGTTGACCTCAGATCACTTCTTAAAATAGAAATAGTAAAAGTTGTCTTAGCCTTAGTTAATTTTTAAAGTATTTAATTATCGCTTAGCGTAAGAAACATTTTATCACTTCAATATAATGTTCGTCTAAAATCTGTACGTTCAGTGATTAATAATAATAATACATTTAATTTATTGTATATTTTATAGGTTGTAACCTATTGTAGGGTTACAACCTTGGTTGTAAGAACCAAGTATTGATTTCCACAACACACTTCATATGGCTATTATTAATATCTTAATTAAACCGTAACATACACAATGATAAATCAATATAACGTAGTCCGATTTTCGTGGTTATCTTACAGCTATTTATGTTATCAATTCCGTATGAGGTATTTTATAGCATGCGTCTGAAATTTACAGAACGAACGGAAGGGGAGTTCTGTATATGATATTGACGTTTATGTATGTATATATATACGACACAGGCACATATGATGAACTATGAAACTCCAAAATTACTTATGTGGAATGCAAAAATAATATGCTCCGAAAAAATGCGATTGTTTTGTTACTCCCTCAATTTTGAAGCTGCAAACATCCATCCAACAAACATTTTACAGGTAATTTCAAGGAATACAAGATCATATACATGTAAATATATCCAAACTCTTCATATTCAAAGAGGTAAACGGTCAAGTTACGTTTTAACTCCTCTATTTTTTGGTTTCAAAAGTCTAAAATGATTGGGCTAATAATTTGTATCGGTACAGGATTACAAATACTCAGCGTCCGAATCGTTTTGAATAGTCAACCATAATCAAGACCATGTAACACAACCGATTGTCTACAAATATCTAGAAACACCCACGCTGTTTTATTATTTTTAAATAAGTGATCCTCGAATTAACAATTTTTATGGTCAATGAAATGTTTACTTTGACGACATAATAGGTTGCAAATGATTGAATGGAAACACCAACAATATTCTCAGATAGCGGTCAGCAAGACGTGGGTGAGATACAGCAACAAAAATGGCAAGCCAGCTGGAGTATGTAGGTGGTAGTCCGTCCATATATACATATATGCATCCACTTAAATTTGAACACAAACGGCGAAGATTACGCAAACCTCACATTTGCATATAATATTGGAAACTGAAGTTGAAGACTATGTGTGTTAGTCATACACGTGGATAGCCTAACATTAATATGGATACCAATATTAATAACAAATAGTAAATTAAATATTATATAAGAAATATTTGTTTAGGTATGACTTTATTAGTCAATAGAGATATAATCGTGGACAACCGATATGTAGTAGGAATGCTTAAGATTCTAATCGATAACACACATTATCAAAAAAAAGTGTTGACATGTGGCCATATACTTATTTGGCTAGATCAACTTTGACGAGGCGGAGCACTTCCATAACTAATCCTTATATGCATGTATATATTACCTACATTGGCTGAATTATGATAATACCTACAAAGTCTACATTTACACATGCTTGAAAAAGAAAATAGGGAACACGATCGAGGTTTGACTGAAAGCTTAATGGAATTAATTGTATCACTCTGGTTCGTTCAATCATTTCAATTGGGATGATGAATAGGCTAGGAGCATAGAACAGATTCCAAGGCTCTTGCATCTCAGGTGTTATCAACCGATTCTCGAGAAGATATTGTAATGACAGAAATGATGTGTTGGTATACGATAGTTGCTGCTTTACTTCAAAATCGAATTATTACAACGCGGCGCCTCAATTATTATTATTGGATAGAGTATTTTGTAATTATTGTATGGGTACAGTAGAGAATGGGGCGCTGTCAGTATTCTGTGGGACATTTTTATGGATTTAGCCTTCATATCTACTGTACGTAGATACAGTTCACTGGTACCGAGTTCCTATGTAAAATTAAAAAAGATATCCGCGAACAAATTTTGGAATGGATTAGTGTATATCTAGAGTCACATTATACACGAAATTTTTCATTGAAGACATCATTAAAATGAATATTTTAACGGAGATATATGTCAATGCAATTTTCCATAACTTATCGCAAGCGGCCGTGTACCGCGTATTCAACGAGGTAATTCAACGTAAACTTGATGCCTTATCCACAGTAGGACATGACAAAATCAACACCTATAACTGATTTATTAATCTGTCAGTTCAATTAAAAAAAATTGCGGTAAAATGATGTTTATGCATACATTTAGATAAATGCGATGTTTCAAACGTACTCAGTATGCCAAAAAAATCTCAACATGCACTTGAAAGATACCGTACAAGATTTCATGAAACAAATGTGCCTGGCCGGAGATATTTTTTGATATTATGAGAGTGTTTGAAATCGAAGCCATAGCAAATATTTATCCTGGACGAAGCTACAGAAATAAATGTTTCGGGTTATTTTAAAGCTAACCGGGAAAACTCTACAAGAGACTGCCTGCGAGATCTTAAAATTGGGTAACAATTTATAATATTTTAAAAAAGTATAAGGTATGTACCCTACAAGTATAGACCAGCACAATGTTTAGTACAAGGTGACCGAGGCGAATGTTATCAATGGCTTAAGTAATATGGTTGACGATATCCCAAATATTTTAAATATTTTTTTCTGGATTGATGATTCTAACTTAATAGTAATAGAGGAATATTTAATAAAAAAAATCAATATTTCTAGTCAAGAAAATCTCATGCGTCACAGTCCTTTTTCCCCTTACGGTTTGTGGTGCTAATATATTGGAATATGTTATTAAATGATGTGCTAATGTACTGGAATAGGAAAATTATATAGGCCAAAAACTGAATTTTTCAACTTTGGTCGTTATATATATATATATATATATATATATATATATATATATATATATATATATATATATATATATATATATATATATATATATATATATATATATATATATATATATATAAATGGGCAATTCTGGCTCTACGTCTGTAAATATTTATCATTTACTAACCCTGTCTCTATGACGTACAAGTTTCACGTAATAAATTTTTACGTCAAATCAATTGGACTAAAAATATTGTTCTCGCCTCAACTTTAGTTGTGCACTGTTGGATTCTGCCAGTATCATCATGGACTTTAGGCATTCTCTCATCGTTTTAGTGCATACAATTTTGATTTGGGTATTATATCAAGATACAGTCCAGAACAGATTGATTGATTGAAAAATGAAAAACTGCTTGGAAACTAATCAAGAGCATTAAATATTTTAAATAGCACTCACCTTGTTGTCCAAATATTATTACGAGGCTTAAATTGATATACAAATTCGTGTGGCTAATTAAAATTTGGGCAGTTATTAAAATTCCTTTGCATACACTTTCATCAGTCACGACTTAAAATTAGTACATTCCTTAAAAAATCGCTTTGATAAGTGCATAAAATGTCTCGTTACCTTTAATATACTGGATGCTCTCTGAGAAAATGAAGAAGTAATTAAATGTTACTGCGAGAAAAATTACCGGTATTTCGTAAAATTAACGGCTTAACCAACAGAATGATTGCTTAATCTTCTGGTATGAGGCTGGCTACCCAGGTCCTCACATTAACGTTACATAAAAGTAAAAGTGCATAGATGACCGTATAAGTATGTAGGGGAAAGTGGTTTAAAAGTATAGCTGTGCACAAATATGAAGTTTTTCGCGGCGTGCATATACAAAATATGTATGCGTATGTAGATACTTGTACATATTTAAAAAAAGGGTAATTAAATTTATAAAATAATTTTATATTTATGATAACTGGAAATTATTATAATCTATAATTTTTGTGATGTACAGCAGTGCTGCTGTCGTTCCTGTTGTATAGCCTGCAGCCATTCACTGGGCAAAAATTATGATATTATATCCAGAAATAGTTTTGCCGAACTGTAGTGAGTAGTAAATTTGTTAAAAAGTGGCCCCTTACTTACAAGAATGCAAAAAGAGTGAATTTTACCTAATGCCTATGCAAGGCTAAGTACATGTTTGCTCGTCAAATTGAACAATTCCAATTAATTAATTAAATTGTCAATCGAACAAGCAACAAGCTTGTTACTGGTTCGCACCAGTAATAAGCACGGTAAGCACGGTAAAAATCTAGATCGTACAAAATGGTTTATAATTTATTGAAAAAAATAATTCTGAAACCCATTTTACTTGTGAAATTAAACATATGAAAAGAAATAATGCCAGAAATGAACAATATCCTGTTATGTGATCTGAAATTTTGAGCAATTGTTTTTGTAAGGTGTTTGGAAACACGTTGTCAATAATAATTACTATATTTACTTACATGTAAGCTATATTACACAAAACACAAAAATTAGTACGTACCACAAATAAATGGTACTCAATAATTTGGGTATTTTATTATATTTCCTTTATAAATTATGTACACGGTACTTGTTCTCTTAAACGTAACACAAATGAAATAATATTGTTTCACACGACTAATTTAGAACGTGTTCATAGAATATGCGTTTCATGCATTTAAAAACACGTTCAAGTTCAATCGGAGTTATGCTTTGTATTTCTTGCTGAATTGCTGATTTTTAAAAAGTTATTTTTAATTCGTCCAAACAGATAGAAGTCTAGGGTGTGAGATCAGGACATTGTGCGGGCCACAAACCCCTACTAATTACACGGTCATCATAATATTCATGTAAATATCTTCTCCATTGATTTATTTTGTCCCAAAAAAAATGGTTCTATTATTCTTCGCCTTGAAATTCGCTACCCATACACCAATCTTCTGAGGATGTAAAGACGTTTCAACGAAGTTATGCTGGTTTTCGGTAGCCCAAGTTCTATGGTTTTGACTCTTAACATAGCCCGATAAATGTACCCATGCCTCTTCAGAGAAAAATGTCAGATCTAATAAATCATTATTATTCAATTGTTCATTAAACCATCGACTATATTGTTGGTTAAAGTCAGGTGGATGTAATCGTTGAACAACCGAATCCTTGTAAGGATGCATGTACAGTTGCTTTGTTTATGCCTTGTGACAGGTACCGTAACAGGCCTATGGACAAAAAACTATTAGAAATAAAGAAATTAGATAAAAATGAACAAGCCACCAAAAATGTTAGAATTGGTAAGTAGTCTGCTGGGATATGCTTCAAATGAAAACATCCGAAACCAGTAAGACACTTAATGACTGCCCTTATGATATTTTTGCACGCTCAAATATTGACCAAATTTAAACAAAACTGAAAACAAAAATTGTTTTTTACAAATGACTCACAAGAAAGTTACGAATCAAGCTTAGAAAATATTTGGAAAGTAGGATTCTTTGCCTTAATTATTCCCAACAAGTTCAAAGAGAGATAATATGAGAAAACCATCAAGCTATTCGCACAGTGGTTGCCCCCCTGCTGATCGATAAGTAGTCACTACCGATCGCTGATTTATAAACGTCACTTACAAATGTCAACAAATTTAGTAAAGGTATTTAATTATCTGAGCGTACATAAAGGTACTTTAAATTTTAAGTTTACTAAATCTATATAATAGAAATTATACCAGCACTTTATAAATACCTGTTTAAGCAGATAAATGATATGGAATAGATTTTTGTACATTTTCTGTTAAAACAGTTGGTCTTCTTATCGTTTAAGAAGCACTGATTTGTGGTCTTTAAAATTATCATATGCAATATTTTTATTGGGAAATTCTTCACAAAAATGTTACATCCAAGATTGCAAAGATGTATGTATGCAGTTATATGGATCGGAGTGTAGTGGTTTCACTTCCACTACAGCACTTAGGCCTTATTATGCCCTTTGTGCATTCCTCCTTCTTACTTCAGTACTTTGCCTTAAACCATCCTATTTATTATGGATGGCAAAGTCTCTCTACAATTTTTATGTATGATAACATGATTCTGAGTTACCGAGATTTATTACTCTGTCCTCATAAGCATTTATCTGGGACCACGCGCCCGTGGGAGATGTTTAGTGTTCCCAGGTCTCCGTTCGACTGCCATAGCCCATCCCCAAGCCTATCTATGTCACCCGACCGAAGATCGAAATCTTACCGCTCAACGATCACGATCTTTGTGCCGTGTGCCACTTCGAAAATCCGCATTAAAGTAAAGGCATCTTGTTCTGGTGTAAACGACACTTTTAAAAACTAAAAATTTAACAAATAAATAAACAACCCTAATTTTGTACTTTTAACTTACGTAAAAAACTAAAGGAATTTTCCCAGTTCTAAAAAGAACTATTGTTTAATACAAGAAGATTAATTCGCAGATTACAACAATTCTGGTAAAACACTAGTAAAATTTGTCTGAAATCTAAATTAATTACATTGCAAAACCTCAGGCACACCTGTGTATTATTGACCATGAAATCTCTGAATTCACATTTCATAGGGACTTTTATATAGTTATTTACATGGTAACTTCTCAAATACCACCTTACAGAAATTGTATTCACTATTTAACACAAATAAACTGATCACGTGGGTTTCGGGATTAAATAAAAGCCTGTATACTATTCTCTCTTATTTTGCCACATTATAGCAAAAGTTTTTTTTGTGGTCCATTAATTTCCATTATTTCTAAAGATTTCTTGTCAACTGCAATATTGGTGTGCCATGAAACCAGATATTTAACCGTATGACGTACTTGACAATGCGTGACCAGACCATGACATTTCACCCCGACATATTTTCGTCCGGTAAAGTATGCCACCTACAGTCGACAGTGTCCTCGCGGCTCACTACATACAAAGGCAACAATAATTCTGACTGAATGACAGATTATAGCATTCGCCGATGTGAACTTATTGTTTATTTGCAAAGCCCACTACGTTGTCGTTAAACCAATTAAAATTTTAAAAACTCCGATCGCGATGCTAATTCGTTTTTCTGTAATTTATTCCCTAGACGTATGCTACCTACTTATTACTTTTAATGAAGGTTACTTACATGCCTACATTGACATACCATCTACTTATTGAATATATTAAGCGCATTTAAACGTCAAGATGTGTAATGTCTTATTTGTCTCTAAATGCTTAAATTGTTGACAGTAGTTAAGATAACTCATATGAGTAGCTAGTAGATATATTCTTTAATGTGTTCGCGTTAAGGTGATGAATGAAGGGGGATAGCATAGACTTGAGAAAACGTCATTAAACTGTAATTTGATTAAGATCTCAATAATGCTGCAGCGGCAGTTAGCATCGAAATGGCAATTAGCTTCATACATGAAGGAACTTGCAGATGTTCTATGTAACCGTTAAATACAACTTTTATCTACTAAACAGTGAATACCATAATATTTTCATCTCATTAGTTTGTTTTATTTATTACCATTCTGTATTGATTTAGGGTTAATCAAGAGGTGATAATTTGTCTAATATGACATACGCCTTAACGTTTATAACGATAATTATCTATATATTGGCTTAATAGGTCAAGCGGTACGTCGAAAAAAACTACAAACATTTAAAAATGGGGGCAAAATTAAATGAAGCAATGTAAGTTCTGTTACATGTATACCTCCATTCGTTATGTCAATTGCTTCATCCATACAATGCTTTAAGCTCTTAAGTCTTTTTTTCAATAAATAAACTCGTAGAAAACGATTAGGAAAACTTTCCCAGTCCACGATAACTGTTGAAATCGAAAGTACATCGTAGCAGGCCACATATCTTATCTGAAATATTTGTTCATATAAGTATCAGTTTTAGAATTATTTTCTAAATTGCTTTTTATTTTACCTTTATCATCAAGAGAAGTCCTATCTATTTTTAATTAATTTATATATTTAGTCTTTAATATTCAGATCATATTTGCCCCATAAATTTTATTAGATGAAACGATGTGTAACAAGCAATAATCTAATGCGATTCTTTTATTCTAGGTGTGCCATCAGAAAAGTTCTATACTCTACCAAACAGAAAAAAGAAAGACTATTCAACTGCCTCTTTGGACAAGCGCTTAAAGCGAAGAGGATCATTGGAATTGGTGCCACCAAAGAAACCTCCTCGGACTTTTGCTCCAACTAATTCGCCACCTCATCCTCACAAAACGTCGATATTCGACATCTTCAAGAAAGACAAAAGGTCGGAACCAAAGAAATCCAACTTACGACGTAGTGTTAGTGATGCTTCGAATGTGAAATCTAAAGTATATGGCCCCTCCAGCACCGAATTTAGGAAGAGGTCTGGCAGTGATGCTGAGGATATTGGAAGTTCCAAAAATTCTAAGAAACAGTTGTCGCCTATAATAGAAGTAACACAGCGTGAGGACTACTTTTCTCAAGCCGATTTAGACAACGATAAAGAAAATATCAGGCATGACGACAATTTAACCGCCCCGCGTAGAAAAAAGAACAAAAAAGAAAGCGTTACAGATAAGTTGAAGGAGTACATCAATGAAGTTGATGAAGAGTTATATAAAGAGACTGGTATCAGAGTAAGTCCCCCAAGGGAAGAAAAAGATCCGCAACCCATTATAATAGACGTCGAGAAGGCTCAGAAAATTACTGGCAAGAACAAGAATAAGAAATTCAAAGACTCTCTTTTTGGTAAAAAGCTAAAATCCATCACATATAAAAAGAATAAAACCAATGAAGCTAACAAAGCTAAGAAGTCAGCAGCTAGTAACAAAAATAAAGAGTGTGTTTCACAACCTGAACCTGAAGTAGCGGAAGTCGCTGATAAAACGAACCTCGAGGAGAAATTGTCCTTAGGTTCAGTTTCGCCTTCTCCAAAAATCAGGGCGGCGGTGGAAAACTTTGAGAAATTAAACAGAAACTCCCCGACCATGATTCACAGTAGTCAAAAACCAGTCGAAAAGTTGCCTTTAACAAAGGGACGAACTGTGAATACTATGGTCAAACGGTTAAGTAACGATTCATCTTCCCCTCCCCCTACAAAAACGAACGTGATGATTACACCCCATGGTTCAGTGCAGCATAACAATAATCAACCATTTTCTTACACACGTGGGATAAGCCCCGACAAACACATGTCCAACGACCATTTACCTCACCCTGGTAGTCCCATAATCTACGCCCAAGTGGTTTGCGGAGCAAACGGCACAGGTCCCTCCAAGCAAACGGTACATACCACGTACACAAACGGCAAAAGGAACCCTCATTCAGACTCTGACGAAGGTCTAGGAGGGGAGGAAAACTCGGGCTTTAGTAGACTGGAAAAAACTGTGACACACTTCGGAGATGATCGCTGCAACGGTAACGGCTACCGAAAAAAACGCAATGATGATTTCTTTGACGAAGATAAATTCGAAGAAGAGAGTCCAATAACCCCTAGGTTTAGAAATCCGGCGTTTATAAATAATGGTTTTTCTGGTTATGAAAGGAAAATAAACGAGTTTACCAGAATCGATTCTGGTTATATCGACTCTTCATCCAGAGGTAGAGGGGATGGGATGGATGCGAAAAGACGAGAGAGCTTGACGGAAAATGAAAATGGATTTATTAAGGTAAATGGACGAAGTGACTTAAGTGCAAGACGAGACCTCTTAGAATCCAGAATAAAAACTAGGATAAACGATAAAAGTCTAAGAACCTCACCGGAATATCCTCAGAATTCCACCCCTACGAACATCTATATCTCTGAATCTACCTCGAAGTATTATCGTGAAGGTTCTACTAGTCCAGTTGGTTACACAGAGAAGCACATTTCTGAAACCAGAACTGATAAATATGGAAAACCGCATAAAGTAGAGTCACGTAGCAAACAATACTTTGGAGAGCGTAAGAGTAGCATAGAATATGAGACTAGGGACAAGCCCAACGGGTACCACTACAACGGTTTCGACAATGAGCCAAAGAGTTTCGACTCTCAGATAAGCGACTACAGATCATCCCCTGAAAATCGACAATTCGAAGCTAGTCATAATAAGTCGAATAACAGGTACAATCTCAGGAGTGAGAAACAGAAAATATTCAAAGACCGGAGTTTATATAAGTCTACTCCTGAAATTCATAAGAGCTACCAGCCAACACAGAGCTATCAGGACTCTTACCATGATTCCTTGCGGCGAGATAAAGCGGAAAATAGAACCAGCTCGTCCAAGTACAGATCCGAGCGCTACCTGGATCAAAGTGAACATGAAAGGAAGGATAAGTTCGGGGATTCCGGAATTGAAAACGATTTCAGGCGTGATTCTGGCGAAAATTTCAGAGGCTCTCGTCCGTCGAATTCGAGGCGGGAATACTGCAATGACAGTGAAGATGAGGGATTCGCGAGTTCTCTTCTGATCGCTAGTGAACGGCAACACACAGAGGACAATATTAACCACAGGAAAAGACGGGACTATGACTCGGACAGGACGAATTCCAGAGAAGATGACCATTTCCGACATATTGAAAGTATGGAATATAGGAATAAACACCGAAACGACTATATTCCCAGGGAACGCAGCATAGACGATGGATCGCACTTCGATCCGAGAATTGACAAAGATATAGACAGGTCCACCTTGAAACGCGTGGATAAGAAACCGCCAAAGCCGGATAAGAAGAGTGGATTGGAGAAGGTATGTCAACAATGTTTTTAAGCCATAAGATTAATATTTTCTTCTGTCTAGGTTAAATCTCTGTTTAGTCGGGACAGCAAGAAGAAGAAGGAAAAACAGCAGCAAGGAATGGTTCCTGAGGAAAGCTTAAGGGCGAGATATTTTGAATATAAAGGGAGGGATACTGTTGATTCCAAGTACAGGAAGAAAGAGGTCAAAGAAGTACAAGCGGTAAGTTATTACATTGTTATTATACCATTCTCTACGAAATTAGAATATAATCTTCAAATCTTTAAAGTTGGCGGTTACGTCATAGTTATAAACCAGACGACTCAAATCGGTATTGCACCAGTCAAATCGGTATTGCACAAATTTTATTCGTTCCCCGATGAGAAACGTAAATATAATATATAACCTACAATTTGAATGTTAAAATCATAAAGGCTAGAGATAGGAGACTGAGCCTGGTTTAAGCAATGAGATGTTTTCCCTCGGAATAAGGACACTGAAAGTGAAATAAAAGTGAATTCAACTGAAAGATAACCAAATTCCCTTAGAGTTTTGAAATGGTACAATGCTATTGCGAGTAGGGCCTACTAGTCCAAGCATTCTGTCATGGACCAATTTTAAATTTGCAGAAATTCCTACCTGGGCCTGGGCGTATAAGAAATAAAATTTAAATATGAGTTTCTAAAAAATACGCAGTTGCAAAAGACGGTTTTTTGTAAATAACTAAAAAACTATCGCTAAAAAGTTAAATGAGAAAGTTGTAGATATTACAGTCTATAAAAACGCTTTTATAATAATTTTCGATATCTTTCGTACTTTTCGAGTTATATCGAAAATGCCGCTAAAAATCAGGTTCTCTAGAACTTAGAACTTAACTATAATGTTCCCATACTTGTCACTTGGAGTAGATATAGCTCATGGCAAGCTAAGAAACAACTAGTGAAAAATTTAAAAATATTGATTATTTATCGAGATATAACGATTTTTCGAGAAAAATATGCTCTCTTAAGTTCGCTATATCTTCTCAGGGGGTCGTGCTAGAGCATCGAATAAGCGCTCATTTTGTCCGTGAAGAATTGCGCTATCATCCTATGAAACAGTTCTGTTGAATTTTTTATTACAAGGGTCAGTAAATTAATTTGAAGACATTGAAACTTCTTCTGACATGTTTTTTTAACTGACCCTCAATTGTTAATTGGCGGAAATGGCCGTTACGAGAATCAGTACCTGGTATTTTTTGGTAAAAAGAAAATATAACTTTCTACGACTATTGGGGGCTCAGATAATTTTTTTTACAAAAAATCTGGAAAGCGCAAAAACGTTGTAGTTTCACACACATTAATGTTAAATATCCATATTTTCGACAGAAAAATACTACGATAATGTTCATTAATTTTTAGTATTGGAAATTGATTAATAAAATGAAGCATGCGGATGCACAGCGTAGCATTTGGAGCGGGCAGAGGAGTGGGAGAAGTGCCGCGTGCTCACAATAAAAAATTTTGCGCATTCAAATTGATTGGCTATTGCAAAATCTTTAGTATCGCGGCGTCCAGACTTCCAGGTTACACAATAAATAATTTTGTACTTAATCTATGGTAGCTCGACGAGATATATATGAATATCATATTTATTTTTGCCTTAGAAGCCAAATAAAGCCACGAATGTCTAATTTTTACTTACTTTTCCCATTATTTTTACTTTTTTCGACATTTTAATTATTATTTTCTATTACCATAATATTTTTCATTCGATGCTTCAATTTTTTGAGTAATTAATCGAGCTCACGTTATATTTGCTGATGCCGGTAGAAAATTAAATAAAAACAGCATTTTATTAGGGTTAAAAGTTAAAAGAAAGTAATTTATTTAAAATCTTGTTTTATTATGCTAATATCTATGTATTATGTACAAAATCATAATTATAAAAATTTTACAATAATGATTTTGTACATAATAGACATTTATTTGCATAATAAAATAATTGTTTATGATTAATAATAGCCTTCAAATGTATATTAACACATTCTTCTTCTCTTCGTTGGATAATCTTCCGATTCACTGTCTTCTTCTTCGTCATCATGCACATTTTCGGAAAGAATACAGCGAAAGTCATTGAAAGATCTTCATCATTGTCTTGGATGTTTGTAACAGTTTTCACAATCAGTTGACTCGCAATGTTTCCAAACACTTGTGCATTTAACGGAATGTTTTTTACACCCACATGCTTTTGTTATGCAAGCACCTGCACAGCTGCATGTACTTTTTTTTTAATGACTAATCAACATGACAGGTTTTGTCACGATGATTTAGTTAAAAAATGTTTTTGTATATTGTTAATTGCTAGTAATATCTTGATAAAATTGGTGAAGTTTTAAAAATTGAAGTAAAAAATAGTTAATTTTAGGCTAAATTGGTTCCATGGAGATTTGTAGTTTCTGATAAATAAGATTGTGTTTAATTCTAAAAAGTATGTTATGCTCCCTGATGCCTGTGATGTTGTTTGTTAATGGACTATCATTCAGTTTAAATTCGTAGAATTTTTGCGAAACGTTTCTGATGTAGTGTGCTATGGGTACTATGTCGGGGCAAAGGTTATGTATGTCTTTGACGCAGATGTATCGATTGGAGTCCGTGATGGAGCAGAGGTTTTCTAATACCTTTAGTTGTCTTATGTCTGTGGCCAAACCGCTGGCGCTTTACCATGTGGCTTTCCGGGCCGATGATCTTCCCACTGAGCTATCGTACCACCACACTTCCATTCTACTTATTCGCGGTTCCATTCTTAGATAATTGCCTAAAAAATAAATATTCAAGGTGGCTGCAAGATTGCAAATGAATTTTGCCATTTACGGTCTGAAGCTTTCTGGAGCTATTATTACGGGACTGACATCTGTATGGTGGTTGTAATGGTGATATGTCTGCGTGAAATACTATATAATTTAGACAAAATAATAATTTGAAGCCGAAAAAGATATCGTACGTTTATGGCGGAAGTATTACATCTAAATTGCGCTTCACTAATTTTACGGTTCTTTACTCAGCCGGTTGCTATAGTACAGCTATTTATTATCAGCGTATTAACTGCATCAATAACAGTAGTATAAACTGTTCGCTCTTTTAAATCTAGAGTTCCTCATTGATTAACTGCGGAGTCGGCTTAATTATAATGTAAATTCATCGTTGTACACTGTGAGGATACAAATTGTGAGACCAAATCTCCTTGTTTTTTTTCAAAATGAAACAATTGATATGATAGATATTTGTAATGCAAATGCGCAGTGAATAACACGGTAAAGAACTGATACAAGGACATACATGTCTTGCTCAACCTACTCGCCATATGGTTAAGGCCGAACAACAGGTTCCGATATCCCTTCATATATTATAGCCAACACACTTGTTTGCTGCAGTAGTCCGTACAATCGAACTAATTCGATTGGACGCAACTGGACTGGAGTCAAGGCAAAGATGCTGGAGCGAATTCATACAGATATGCAAAGATAACGAAATTGCATCGCTACTGCGCCATCAATCACTGTGAACTACAAATTATCTTACATAATTTTTATGTAAATACGTGATATGATGCGAATAAATGGCTTATGTATTCTGTATAGGTAGAATTATAATTCAGCTTATATTATTGAATAAAATTCATACGTAGTATTTTCCACATTCAGTTATATTCAGTATTAATACTATAAGTAATACTTCAAAATAATTGGTTACATCGATAACTTATTACACTATAATTGAAGACATAATTGAATTGAAAAAAATACTTGTGGAATATTTTAACTTCCCTGATAGAGATCTAACGCCCCAATAATAGTAAATCCTAGAGTTTAATGTCCCAAAGACATTTAGCATAATATATAATATATAATAGTATAGTATAATATATGCTGGGTTAAGTTTAAACGAAACACCATATCGAGGGCCTCACGCCATAGGGGCGTATGCACCAAAAGCAACATTTTACAGGAGAGACGAAAAACTGTTGAGGAACGAATGGTTTTAAAAAATAAAAATAAAGAAAGGAAAATTTATTAAAAAATATATTGTTAATTTTTTTAAAATTAAAAATATTATCTATTTTAACCAAGAATTATACTGATACGCCTTTATGCCAGGATGCAGCTATTACTTATTTTGGGGCGTATGAACCACTTATATGAAATAATAATAAATGATTAGCCAAATAAGGAACGATTCAAGTTTATTACTACCACTAAACCAGTTTTAGGAAAACAAATTGCTTTGGGATGTATAGGGTGTTCCAAATAAGATGTCCCACGTGTCCCGGAAAACTATTAAAGTAACAAAAAAACACTTAAATACAAAAGTTTCTCAGTTTTAAGTGTTTTTAAATTATACGGTTTTTATTTTTGTACAGGGTGTCTAACACGTTCTGCCCGGACCTCAACGTCCGAAGTTTAAATGGGGCATCCTGTAAAAATTATTTAAAAATTTACTTATTGATTATATATTTTTTTTATCAATGGGAAGTTTAGAGTCATAGAGTGGTTTAAGCTGAAAATATAAATTCTCTCTGCGTCCTTTTCTTTTCATAATGTTTAAAGCTTGAAGTACTCTTCACAAAATTCATTTTTGAAGAAAAGTGTATCCGGATTTGACCTCAGTGTGTATTTTTATTCCTTTTTTGTTTGTACATTTGTTATGATAATAATTTATTTATTTATTTATTAATAGACGGCTCAAGCCCTTTTAATACAAAAAAACCATACAATGTGTATGCTACTTAAAGCTAATTAGTACTTAATATGAATAAATCCAACAGCTAAATATAACCAACTAATAATAAAAAACACTCGGAGTAGTTTCCACAAACACCAAAACACTTCGCTCGACGCGCGTTTGGCCAACCAAGTTGGCATCATCCTGAGACGAATAAAAAATTACCGACGAGTTTTTAATCGTCTCCGGTGATGGGCAGGAGCTATTAAAATATCTAATTTACTGTTTACTAAATTAGCATTGCGTAAAATTCTGGTAATAGGTTCGGTCTGTCCATAATTACGATGAGAAAAAGGAATATGTAAAATTTCTGTGTTTCTATTTCTTCTTACGGTAACATTAAGATTCACTAGATTCAAAAGCTGAGACGATTGAATGTGACCGGTAAGTATTTTATTAAGAAAAAGTAAATCAGTTTGTAAGCGCCTATGTTCCAATGAGATTAAATTGAGATTGCTGAGAATTTAGCCATAGGTGTAATGTTCTCTTTGGTAACCCAACTTAAATGCGCATTGTCTTAAAAATTTCCTCTGTACATTTTCAATTAAATTAATATGCATATTATATTTCGGACATTATACAACATACAACATTCAACGATTATACAACAATATTCTAAAATTGATCTGACTAAAGGACAGTACAGTATTTTGATGCTATGAATCGAATATTTTACCCCACTACGATGGACAAATCCGAGCATCTTAAAAGATTGTGCGACAGTATTTTCAATGTGTGTACAATAGGACATTTTACAATCAAAAATGACACCAAGGTCCCTCACGTGCTTAACATCCTCTAATAGCATATTATTTAATTTATAATGAAATATCAAATGAGAGGGAGATCTCGTGAAAGTAATTTTGAGGCATTCTTAATGTTTAAATGTAAGGCATTAAGGTTACACCAGTTGTCCAAATTATTCAAATCTTTTTGAAGAAGTGTAGCATCTGATGAGTCTTTAACAGACCTAAATATTTTCAAATCATCAGCAAACAACAAAAATGAACTGTTAAGCAATAAATTAAAAATAATTGGGACAATATGCGAGCCCTGAGAAACACCAGAGGTAACATTGATAGCAGAAGACTACATCGCCATATTTAACAAATTCTACTTTTTCTTTTAAATAACTATCAATCCAATATAAAACATTCCCACCTAAACCCACTTCTTTAAGTTTTTCAATACGTATGCCATGGTTGACTCTATCAAAGGCTTTAGAGGAGTCTGTGTAAATAGGGTCAACTTGAACTTTATTTTCAAGTCGACATCAACAGCAAGATTAGTAGATGTAGATTTATTTACAAAATTTGTAACAAAACCAGCCCTATTACAACACCCTATACCTATGTGGATTGTGACTTTTTGGTTAGATACTCGGGAGACCCCTCCATCGACCCTGAAAGAATCAGTTTGCCGGGACATTTTTTTTTAAAATGATCTCTGTATTGGACTAGATATGCCGACATCACTATTAATTCCTGCAGTGCTTTGGTGTCGGTTCTCATCTGATTTATTATATTCTCATGATGTTATTGATCTAATTGTAGATAAGGTTTTATGGAATTACTACTGCCGTGACCTGTTATTTTAACCAGTTCTTGCTCCGATAATCCTGCTTTTTCCAATTGTGAGACAGCAGTAGCTCGGTGAATGCAATGGTTTGATTTTTTTTTTGTTTGCGACGTCTAAGCCTACAAATTCTGCTGACTTTTTGCTGAAATTTTGAAATATGCCAACTGGCATATTTTTGTACAAGCCAAGGGTATTTTTTCCCAGTTTTATTATATTCCTGAAAACATGTACATTTTCTTTTTTAAGAAAAAAAATTAAGAAAAAGATTTAATTAAAAGAATTGCCTCATATAATTTCTTTTACAAGAAAGTAAATATATTTTTGCTTTTTTGCTAAATAAAGAGATGTTAAAATTGTTCTAACATCTCTGATATTGGTTGGAAGCAGGTTTTAAAATCTATTTCCTAGAAATATATGATTTCTGTGACCAATACTTTTTTTTATATTTGTTATTTTTCTTTCGTCTGGTTTCGGAGTTAAGCTTAATGAACGGGGATTTTTGTTTGTTTTTTTAAAGAGCCTTTAAAATGCTTTTTAAAGCATTTTTTTAGACGTTTTTAGGAAGGTAATGCTGACGTATATCTAGCACTGCCGCTTCCGTAAAAATTAAGTTAGAAGAATATTGAGTTTTACATACTTGCTGAACTTTTACGACTTTTTTCTTATACGACTCTTAATACGAATATGAATTATTTTTGACGGGTACTATACTTCAAAACAATTGGTTATATATCGATGACATGTTGCACAATAATTATAAAGTGTCCGTTTGACAGTTTAAATAATCCGACCGCGAAAGGTTCTGTCAAACCGACACTAGTGTGCATTAACTTTGCAGATAATATTTTTAGTAAATCGTAACAGAAGAACATAAGTTTCATCCGGTCAGTGAAAATTAATTTCTCTACATTTCGAATTGAAGAGTCCGACAAATGATAATTTATGAAAACATTGTGCATAATATTATTTCTACGTCTATTTGACAGTACTTGTAGAGGAGTGGTCACTGGTAATTTATCTGCAATGAAGATTATAAGCGATCGGTCCGTTGAGGAATTCAACGTAATACACAGGGGGCAGATGGATATTTTCTCTCTGCACCGATGCATGAAGATAATGGCTAATAATTGTATGAGCGTTAAGTTAATGATATAATCCAGCATAATGCGATGATGGAAACAATTCTGTAAATAATAGTTTTTGCCACCTGGTTTGCGAACATTTTATCTGTAGATTGCTAACCGGGACTAGAAAATGAACCGAGGGAATGGCAGCGTTAATATATCAGGGCGTAATAGACTGGCGGACGATTCTTATGTGGCGATGTTTGGTTAATGCGTAATTATTAAATACATCACGGGAAAGTGAGAAGTAGACGTTTCCTATGTTATTACCTTACCGCTTTAAAGATATAATGACCACCGAGAGAGTTCTTGATATTTTTTCAGTTGCATCATAAATTTTCCTATATACCTAATGTATGCGTCTATCTGGGAATTACGTCACTTAGTCAGTGATTTATTTGTTCGTAGAATGTAGTAAAAAAGGAACGGAAATTTTAAGGCAAAGTAGCTTTGGCAAAAGGCTACCTATACCGACTGGCTCAGCAGGTCGGAACAAGCTTATATCTTGAAAAATAATTAGGATTGATTTCCAATCAGATCACATATGTCCGAGTTCTGGTTTTGCTAAAAAAGTTACACAGTAGGACTTTTATTTACTTATTTATTTATTTTTTTATTTAACATGCGCCATTCCACAGTAAACACAAATTATTGAACGGGTATAACACATATACAAGAATATATATGAAAAAGACAAAAATAGGTCACAATTACATAAATACACATTTTCATATTGATACTTATGATAATATAAATTAAAATACAGAAATAGTAAGTAAAACAGTCTACAATTTAATTTTTTTTATCAACGCCACACTGCAATTTCAACTGCAATGTCAAATCAAATATATTTAGCAATAAATTATAATTATGGCACATTTGTGGAAGCGACGAAAACTTTATGTTTATACGAGGCATGCTGAGAAAAAATGTAAGAGATTGCCGTATACGAGGAACAATAAAAATAGTTGAGTG
This sequence comes from Tetropium fuscum, assembly GCA_964058915.1. Lineage (NCBI taxonomy): Eukaryota > Metazoa > Arthropoda > Insecta > Coleoptera > Cerambycidae > Tetropium > Tetropium fuscum. The sequence goes on from CAXKVY010000236.1 coordinate 439,664, forward strand.
AATATATTATCACAATCAATATCATTTGTTATAAGTTTGCTGAGGAAAACTAATTAATCAATAATGCGTCGATTTTCTAACGAGTGAAATGAGTGTCTCGAAAGTGCTTGCGGAAATCCAATCACTGGATAAGTATATCTTAACTATGATAGTTTTGAAAACATCTTTGGATCTTCTCTAAATTATTAATGTCAATATTGAAGGTATCCCCAATAGCATGTAATGGAGGCATATTTAGCGTGAGGTCTGACAATAGCAGTTTGATAAAGTTTAATATTTAAATTTTGAAATTCACAAGTATTTCGTATCACCAAACCTAGAGATCTGAAACATTTGGCTACTATAATATTTATATATGCTGAAAATGATAGAATTGGATGGAAAATTATGCTAAAGTCACGGATGGGTCTCTGCAGAATTACTTCTTCAATCAAATAATCATATTTGATAACATCGTGTCTAAGGGAAAAGCACATAACGTTACATTTACACGGATTTAATGGAAGATTGTTCAGTGAGCACCAAATATTAATTCTGTTCAATGCTAATTGTAGTTTAGCAATCATCAGGACTTATAACTTGTAATAATAGTGTATATTTTTATATCGTCCGCGTAAAATAAACAATTCGCCTCAATGTCATTTAAAATATCTTTAATGTATATATTAAAAGTGATGGTCCTAATCTGGATCCTTGAGGAACACCTGAAGTGACCGATATTCTAACAGATTGTTGACCATAAAAATGAACTAACTGTTTTCTCTCTTCGAGGTAATATTAGAATAAGCTGCCAGATTTTTTAATAGACCTGAGTTATGTAATTTATTAAGTAAAGTAATGTGATTCAGTCTGTCAAACGCTTTAGAGAAATCCACACATATATAATGTCTACCTGTTGACAAGAATCAAATACATCAGCTAGATATTGAGTTATACAGAATAAATTAGTGGTTGTGGACCTGCCTTTCATAAAACCGTGATGCTGTGATGTTGTGGTATTTTATTTTTTATGTGAAAGAAACGAAAAGGTCATACTACAGCATTTAGACCCTTAGCAAAGTTATTGATGATGGTTATTGGTCTGAGTAGATGTATTAATAGACATATTAAAAATTATGTTGAGTGGTTTAGAGATAAGACGCAATCTCTAAGAAAAAAAGCAGGTGTTTCAACCGGGCCTATAAGGTAAAATTTGTAAGACTATTAATGACTTCAAATTCGCTAAATTGCTTTAACTGTAAGCTATCTGTAAGGACTTTAACAAATTTAACATAATGGTAAATATCTGTTAGGACACTGTAAATTCAGGAATATTAGCTTTTGTATAACAGTTCTGAAGATATTTCGTTATGGATCACTTATTAATTAATTTTTGAATGAATGTCATATTAATAGACATGGTGTTGTTATTTTTCATTTTTTAACGAATTACCACAATTGGGATTATTACTTAACCTCTGTTACACTGTCGCAATATTCCTTATGTGAAGTATATATCCCTTTAATGCAACAGCTTGTATATTTGCTTGTATATAGCTTGTATAAAAATTGAATCAGCTACATACGTATTTTTGGCCGATTGGTGGAAAATGGCGCTAATATTTGCCGCTAGTATTTGCAATAAAATATACGGCATTTAGAAATTTTAATAACACAACATGCCAACCATTTAAAAATCCAGATATTACACTCGCGCCATCATAACAATCAGTGAGAATCATTTCAAAGCAAGATGGACAAGGCTAAACGTTTCAGCTGTAGGATCAGCACATAAAAAAATCAAAAAAAACTGTTTACTGTTAATTTTACTCTAGAATTAACTACCTTTTTGCTATCGAATCATCCACTTGAACTGAAAATATATACTTTATATATTTCTTGTGATATTGTTTCCTGAATATAATCAGAAATAAATTTCGTTTTGTATTGTTATTGAGTCTCCAGAAAGTACAGTTCTAATTTTTGCGTAGTGATTTTGTGTATCTATATTGTGTTCTTTTCACATAAGATTTTAAAACTTTTTTAAAATTTCCTCGATTTAAGGAATTGATCTTTCACCAAAGCCACAAAAAGCCAGCTCCTGCTTTCCTATATACGAAACAACGTCAATTGGAAACTCCGTAAATCGCCGATTTAATTTCAGGTTTTCATTAAATTTACAAACGACTATTTTCTTTTAATGCATCGGCAATGGTATTCAAATTTTTGTTAAACTTTAGGTGTTCCCAAGATCCTTCGCGTTTGTGAAGAGCTGTGCACCATTTAGAAATCACCTAAACAAATTTTATTCCACACAAACTGTTTGTTACTAAGGACAAAATTTTAATTTTGGCTAATATATATTTTTTTAAAAATCATAAAGAGATTCAGGAATTAATAGATCAGAACTTCTATACCTACAAGGAAAGACATCAGTGCCTGGTATTTTCAGGCGAATTTCAGGATATCAGAAAAATTAGATCAGTGAAAAGAGAATTGCATATAAATGAGAAAAAGACAAAATACATTGAGTTGGTTCTGCTGACTTCGATTAAAAATTCTGCGGTCTTCAATTAAATTATCTTTATACAAATAAAAGCAATTTAGATATTAACTTGATTTGAAAGGACCTCTTTCTTAAGGAGAAAAAAATATTTAAAAAGGTCAAGGAAATTATCTCCCGATGGAAATTCATTTTATGTACCGGGTAAGTCTCTTAAGATTGACACCCCCCTTATCTCACTTATCCTTTGCCGATTTAACTCATTCAAAAAAGGAGTAGACACAGTTTTTGATGAATTTTTATAATCTGAGAATAGATATTAAAAATCTCGTAAAATATATAGGGTGGAAAATAAAACATGATTTTTTTAAATAGAACACCCTGTATATTTTTAGATCAAAATAATGTCCTTAATTTTCTGAATCCAAAAATGTTATATAATCACTCCACCTGTTCGTGAGATATTACTAAAAACTTATCACATTACGGGTGTCAATTATAAAATAAGAACATCAAGATACCTCTGGACACAATGCATATTTGCATTGTTTATTTCTTGACAGATGTCATCCAGTTTTTTGTGAGATAGTAGTTCACTCTCTTAGATATTAGCGTAAAAAATACGTAGTGTTCGTAAAGAAGCAAGTTATTTTGAAAATGGTATATTCATTGGAAGAGCGAAAAGAGTTACTTGAAATTTATATTCAGTGCAACAAGAATAAGTATCTTGCTGGGAGGGAGTATGTTAGGTTATTTCGAGATAGGCTTCCTCCTTCCAAAAATAGTTTTAAAAACATTTATGCAAAGTTTAGGAATACCGAATCTCTGAGAAACAAGAAAAGGGAAAGGCGAAGAACAAAAACAGGAGAAGACACAGAACTCAATGCGTTATTATATTTTGCTGAAAATCCATCCAAAACATCCTATGCCGCAGCAATAGAATTGGATATATCACAAAGAAGTGTGATAAAAATATTACATCGCCATAATTTTAAACCATATAGTATTTTGCCCGTGCAATATTTAGACGACAACAACCTTCAAGACAGGTTAACCTTCTGCAGAGACATACTTGATAGAATAGAGGAAGATGATGAGTTTCTAAGTCATGTCTTTTGGACTGACGAAAGCAGTTTTTCTACTGCGGGAATTTTTAACAGAAAAAATGCACATTACTGGGCAGCGGAAAATCCACATATTGTAAAAAAATAAAAAAACAAGGATACCAAACTGTAAACCTGTGGTGTGGCATCCACAAGGATGCTATTGTAGGTCCTGTATTTTATAAATGGGCCCTTAAATGCACAACGTTATGTGGATATTCTTCAACATCCAGTTGAAAATTATTTAGATAATATTAATTTAGTGGACAACAGATCTGTTATTTGGCAGCAGGATGGAGCACCACCACACTCTGCAAGGAACGTCACCGAATACCTAAACAGAAAATATCCTATTTGGATAGGAAGGCACGGTGTTATACATTGGCCCGCTAAAAGTCCGGACTTAACACCTATGGATTTTTTTCTCTGGGGTACGATAAAACAAGATATATACGAAACTGAGGTTTGTAATAATATGAATGAGTTAAAACAATGCATACGTGTAAAAATTGAGGAAATGAACCAAAATGGTGATATATTTCAAAGGGCGAGAAGCAATTTTATAAAGCGATGCCAAATGTGTATTCAGAATGGTGGTGGTTACGTGGAAAATATTTAATTACGTTACGTGTAAATAAAAATGTGTTACTCTATTGTGTTACTGTATTAATATTGGCTTTTATTTGTTTTTATTAGGCTTATGTTGTTTATTGTTATTACTCGTTACTGTTATTGTCACCTATATATTATTTATTTATTATCTCAATAAATGGCATTGTTTCCAGAGGTATCTTGATATGTTTTTTGTTTTATAATTGACACCCGTAATGTGATAAGTTTTTAGTAATATCTCACGAACAGGTGGAGTGATTATATAACAATTAGATGTTTTTTTATTCAGAAAATTAAGGACATTATTTTGGGATAAAAATATACGGGGTGTTCCATTTAAAAAATCATGTTTTATTTTCCACCCTGTATATCTTACGAGATTTTTAATATCCGTGCCCAGATTATAAAAATTTATCAAAAACCGCGTCCACTCCTTTATTGAATGAGTTAAATCGGCAAAGGATAAGTGAGATAAGGAGGGTGTCAATCTTAAGAGACTTACTCTGTACCTACTATTTCTTTTATAAATGGTGTTTGTGTGTAGGTACTTAGTAGGTAGACATGAACTACAAACCTGCAATAATTTCTACAGGAAAAAGTCATCCTCCAACTCAATAACCCATAGAAAGAAATCCATCAACCATAATATTGCAACATCCGGTCGATCAGTAGCGATTATTAACCATATTGGTATTGCTCGTAATTATTTCTCAAGGAAAGTTGATAGTGTTGCGTTGAGGTAAACCCAGCCAGTCGTAGATATTAAATCTAGCGTTTTTTAAACGTACCCCGGTAGAATCATGGATCAATCCATCAGCGTGAAGTCAAAAAAAGGTAATGAGAAGATGGGTGCCGTGATCAACCGCGGCGCCAGGCGGTGTTGGCGGAATGAGTCAGCACGAGCCTCCTCCCGGTCGACTTGCAATGACCGAGTTGTGAGGACCCGTGCGTCCATATAAGGTGCTCCAGACCTAGGCCATAACGTGACGTAACTCCACGACTCTTGAGATGCACGGTTGTACTTTCACTCTCCTCTCCAGTAACGTTCGCTTCGCCTTGTAGAACACGTTCAAAGGAAATTGCAAAAACGGCAAAATTGGGGCTTTAATGGGTTGAATGTTTTTCTGTTCTGTGGTATTTGGCGTGTCTATGCATTAATGATATTTCATATTAGTGAATTTGGGTACGAAGAAAGTGACTTATAACTATAGAAAGAGTGAGAGTGAAATACAATTTACTCGTTAATATTATGCGGCGGAGCCAAATACAATAAACGAAAGGGTCAAATATTAATTCAGTCATGACATTTCTTTATAAATTTAATACTATGCTTAATGCATCAGCAGATGCGGATCATAATCTTATTGCAATAATTATTGAAATTTGTTCGGTAATTTCAGTTAATTCATTAACTTCGCTTGGAGACTTAAATGCTCAAATAGACCACGAGCCTCATAAAATTCGGAAATCGAAGTGACCTCGCGCTGGTTTTTTTAAATTTCCTCAAAAACTGTTACTCTGACGGGGAAAATGAATAGGAGCTAAAATATTCGATATACAATTCTACATCATTTATGTTCAATAAACTATTTTCTACCTTCAACTCAACTCTTACAAATATGGTTTGAAAAAATATGTAGCTAAAGTTAAGCAAAAGCTATTAATATAATTAAAAAACTGTACGGCCAGAGAGAGATCGTAGTATGTGACGGTTATTCTGAAAATGGAGAGTACAAAAGGCATTGAACGACAACAAGGACTTTTAAAACAAATATCTGCTGAAATAATTTTCAACGAAAAGACGTTTGTTCCTGAGTCACAGATATATTTCTGTTCATTTTCCACGTAACAGTTTTTGAGAAAAAAATTAAAACATTAGAGCGAGGGGGCATTAGATGGTGGTTTCTGAAGCAAAAGGGGATGAGGCACCCTCCTGAGAGGTGGGAACTATTTTGATCTGTATTTGAATGTCTATTAGAAGTCTGCACCCAAATTTTTAAAACTTTATAAATCATTTCTCCTATTTGGCATTTTAATTGCTAATTTGCTGTGACTATAAATGGGCGTTTGCAGTTAACATGTTTTTGATTGTCATTTGTTACATTTCCTAGCTTTGACTGGGTTCCAGATAATTTAATTAATTTACTTATGAAAATTAAATTATTGATTAAATTATAACTGATTAAATCAAAATGTAATTATCATAAACAATAACTAATAAAAAATAATTATTGAAATTTATTCCGTATTTTCAAAGAATTCACCAGCTTCAGTTAGAGACTTAAACGCTGAAGTAGATCACAAAACTTTTAGTATATTTTTTAAATTTTATCGTTGAATTGTTTTTTATTACCATAATATCAGAATTATCCATTTTTATCATAACTACCATGGGTAACCAGTGCAATGGTAGCGAGATATATATAAATATATACCCCCACCTAGTGGCCATTTGCTACTACACCTGTCCGACATCAGAGATGTCTTAACAGATAGCGTCCAACAATGCAGGAACCAAGAGCTACCCCTAGCCCTAGTGGGCCAAACTGCGACTATTTTGGTTTGCAGAAAACATCTACAATATCCCTACTAATTGACTAACGATTTCGGCTACTAATCTGAGGTTTGTGGATGTAATTCATCGCAGGTTCAGAGATACCTCTAACTCTTGCTCTCCGAGTAGATGTTTTCTGCGAATTAAACAGATGGGTAAGCGGGTCAAAAATATTGCAATAAATTGAACACATAGTCAAGTTCCGTATATATATCCACATACAATAAATGAAAGGTTGGAACATTGATTCAGCACATTAGTTACTTTATTAATTTTATACTATGCTTTATAGCCTCATGTATAGACATTAACATATGCAAAGGCCTTATCTTATCGGAATGATTGTTTTTTTTTCCGCAATTGTAAATAATTTCACTTAGAGACTTAAATGCTGAAGTAGAGCACGAACCTCATAGAAACTTTAGTACCTTTTTTAATTTTATTAACTTACCAATACACGTTACATGGAATACGTAATATGACACTATAGTCGGATGACCCCTGTTTCATGAAGTGTTCGATTCAGTTAAAAATTTTACACAATAGTATCTTACACAATCTTACCTACAGGTAAGACGTGTAGGTAAAAAGTGTTTGATTCATATAATTTCACCAAATTTCATATAATTTCAAAGTGTTTGATCCAGAAGCCAACAAGTACTATTCGAAATTTAAGTTGGTTTTGAGTAAAAGAATAAATAAAGCAGACACTTTTGGACGGGTTGACATCTAAATAGATATATATAAACATATTTGCAAAATGTCAGACACTATATATAAACATATTTGCAAAATGTCAGGGTATAACAATTGTTATTGGTATAATAATTGGCATTGGTAATTAAATTTCAGCGTGAATCAATCACTTATTTTCTTATTTTAGAAAATACAACTTTGGGGTATTGTGGTTCAATTGTAACCCGTCCAAAGGTGTCTGCCTTATTTATTTTTTTAATCAAAACCAACTTAACTTTCAAATCGTACTTGTTGGCTTCTGAACCAGACGCTGAGTTTTTTGAGTTGTACGTCACATTATAAAAATACATAATAAGCAGGTAAACGTTGACAGTATATTACAGTATAACGTATATTAGTTATGTTATTATTATAAGAATATGTAAGAATCGGAATCTTCTCCGAGTCTAATATTCATAACATAATTTACAACAGTTAGTCGATAAAGTAACATACCTTATCAAAAGTATCAAGTCTATAATAAATCTCAATCAAATGCTTGACAGTGCATCCTTAGCATTTTCTAGTCTCCGCCCTACACCTGTGCTGTAGTTTCCTGAAACATAACTTTTTATTTTTCATATACCCTTTATTTCGGTTTGTTATTTATATCATTTTTTATTCCTAAAATTTTAGGTATATGCTCTTTGATTTAAATCGTCTTTTATATCAGTAGTGTCTTAATGAGAACACAAAATGATCATAATCATTCTTGAGAGCTTTTCAGGAGTCTTTGAAAGCATTTGAAATCTTTTGGGAACTCATACAGCCTTTAGTTAGCGTAAAGGGTTCCAAAAACTCTCAAAGGCACTCCAAAAACTCTCAAAAAATATTCCAGAAACTATTAAATGTACACCAACAGCTCTCAAATGATTTGATATGATCTGATGCCGTTGCTAATTATGATGAAGAACATTTTGCCTTCTCATTAAGACACTACTTATAATATCAATTATTAATAATTGTTGTTGTCATAATTATTTATTTATCTTTAATTTAAATGACAATCTGTCACACTGTAAAATGTAAAAGTATTCCAGCTAAGTATATAATGTACCAGAAGTGATGCAAATAGCAATGATGCAGGAAGACTGTTGATTACATATACTCGATATGTAGTCGAGGTATCGAAGAAAAATAGGAAGGTGCATTGTACAAAATTATAAGTACGTATGCATGGGAGGTTGCAATGTTTCTATTAACACAAATTAATACTGCAATGCTGTTGATGCCCCCGATTTCATAACAAAAGCGTTAACCCGCAATTTCCATCCATTATCTATTTAGACAAATTTAAATTGACATTTGCATATAATGGAAGACGTAAATTACAACATTGTGCGATCGTTGACTCGTGCAATTAAGTACGGTTTAAAGCATACTTAAATCGAAAGTCTTAATAATAACCTTCTCCGGCGTGGTCATTGTTGTTAATTGATATTTAGTTTTAAATGTAGAACATGGTAAATTTTCCAGGAAAAAAAACACTCTTGGCCGAGTTAACCTATAAAAAACATTTATATGTAATAAGTTAGATTAGTTTTACGGTATTGAATTAACCGGTGATAATTTATAACATTTTTGTGGTGTTGTCAAAATAATTATATGCCCTATTAGATTAGGCATGGAAATATCTATGTTGATGATATCCTTTATCGATATATATTACAAGATGAAGATACCAATGTAGGTATCAAGACGATAATAATTCTCTATTCCTGAATATTTTACGTGTATTTTAAAATAAATATTTATAAAACGCACTCCTGAATAAATAATTGAAAAACTAGTACCATTTAGGAGTCAGATTGTCTTATAATCATTGTCATTTTCCTGTAGTTCCTGGGCATTTTAATCTGGTAAAACATTGTGTTTTTAAATTATTTTTCACTTATCTTACTTATAATTATATATAGGGTGTTTTCAAAATAAGTAGCATAAACGGTAAAGGGGAACCTGCAGCTAAAGGACACGTTCTGCATGAAAGTCACCTTAGTAAAATATTCACCCCTGAGAAGATACAGCCCTTCATGGTTTCAAAAAAAAATGGAATAGCGGCTGTAATGCGAAAACCAAATAAGATATAACAGTCAAATTTTACACAAATTTTCTACTAATGCACGTGCATCTTATCAACAATTTTTCGAAAATTTCTACCCCTTGAAGTGGGTTGAAATGAGAATCCCCTAAGTTATATTTTGCTTCAATTTATTTGTTCGACAAAAATTTGTTAGATAGCCCGGTTTAAAACTTTTACATTTTATACTTTTTTACTTCAAAACTTACCGTTTATTAACAATAAGTAAATAAATTCAGTATCAATCAAATAACACCTCACACGATTGTTAATTTATGTCATTAGTTATTTTGTGACTTTTGTGGGTGCTTGCTCAGATTTGCTACTTAAAAATTCTATTTTTTACGATAACTTGGAAAGAACTATGGCAAAAAAATTGCTAATGAAAAATGCCGCATCTAGAAGAAAGTACCACAAGTTCGCCACAGAGACTTTCTCAGCGGTAGAAAGAAAGATTTCCAGAAACTGGAGGACTACAGCTTCATTGCGAAGGAAATAGCCAAAGACCTTATGTTGCTACTATTTATCTTGACGAAGCAGTACTTGAAAGTTTTGCAGACAATTGCCAAAATAGTACCAGAAAAATATCTATGCAGTTAACCGTATCTCACAGCCTTGTTTGGAATATTGCTCATAGCAATCTCAGAATTGAAGTTTACAGCATGCAGCTAATAAATTTGATTGAATTCGAAAACTTGAAATAATTCATAAAACTGCAATTTGTTAAGATTTCACACATGTTCTAGGCATTTTAATCTACTTGCACGCATAAAATATGTTCAACTGGTACGTACTTTTATAATCTCGATCCAAGTGCCTTAACATATATAACATAAATTGGGTATAATTTATTATTTGTCACGGGATAAGGTGTTTTAAAAAATTATTTTATACTTATCAGTGCCATTAATTGATTTTTTGCTTACTATTTATTAATTGTAGCGGGTTTACTTCGTTGCTATGAGAACGCGGTAGGTCAAAACTGTACCGTTCGCTCTGTCTCTGTTGTGTAGTTTGCGCTTCTGTGTTTCAGTGGGTTCTCTGTCTGACTCATGCTATATGATTCAATTTAATTTAAATTTTATGGTGTTTGCCTAAACACTACAACTGCTATTAGCGCTCGTTTTTCATATTTTGATGTCTGCATTATACATTTTCCCAAACGTTCTCAACGGTTAACAAAAGTCCTTCCCTGTTTTGCGTCCGAAAATTTATGAGATGAATTTATTTGACCAATCGTCCCCAAATATTTTCAATTAGATTGATATCGGGATTTCTGGATGACCCAGGTAAAACTTGAATGTTGTTGTCCACTAACTAGGTATCTTGCTGTCCAAAACGAAGCAGAAGCAGAAGGAAGGAAAAATGATGTACAGTACATCATTTTTATTTTATGTCGCTAAAATTTCAACAAAGAAATTATAAAAATGCATACCGACAGTCACTAAATTGTAATCCTTATAAAGGATTAAAATAATTATCCTCGTATATTATTTAAGATTTTCAGTAGGCACTTAACTTCGATCACTTTGTACATGTTGCACAATAGATTTTCGCACACCTTGCCTTGACTGCTACAATGTATTTATACTAAATGCTCAAATTTACGATCGAGCACTTGATAAAAAACATTAACACCACCAACCCAGAGAGTAATAATTAAACTAAATGTAGTAACCCATAAAAGTCAATCAATTAACTAATTAGTTGCGTGCGTAATTAGCTATATTTTATATCCCATTGAAAAGTAGTTCTATGCTTGCGCCGCTTACGGCCTAAGATGGTACTGCCATAAAAATTCCTATTTTTACCGCGTACCGAGAAGGAAGGCGAGTTACGTTTAATTTTTGGAATAACTGGACGTTTTCCCACGACTATCTGAGATAAGGCAACGCACCGGTCGGCTTAACAGCATTAGAAAACGTCCTCACAATACAATTTTTCTAATGATAATTATTTTATAACCGCCGTTATTGGAATCTCGGCATATCCATAGTTGGAGATAGCGTAGGAACACCTCACCAATGAAATACATTGCACACTTACTGTCCTTTCTGTAATTATTCGTTACTCGTAGTCGTATACTTGCTTTAAAAGACGTAAATATTTTAAAGACGCAGCTTTATTTGCGAATCTCTATCGCTTACGCCAGCCCTTAGGAATCCTGGGGACCCAGCATTTATTTTTTTAAACAATGGAGTGCGTAATATTTCAGGTCAGCAATCTCTCATTCTAATCAGTATTGTAAAGTAAATTTATAACGTCATTGTTTGTGCCTTGAAATTATTGATTATTTACTCGTGGTTCGACTACTGAAACAGGAATATTCTAGTATCTAAGAATTTTAAATATGTCTGTCCGTCCATATGTCCGGTTCCCGCGTTCTTCGTGAATACGAATACGAAGGTTCAAACAACGTAAGATTTGGTAGAAAAATCAGTGTTGGAAACAAGAAGAACCGAATTGTTTTGGAAATAAATTCAACAACAAATTAATGTACCCAATTTCTATAAAGTTGCTACAAACAAAAAAAAGTATTTTAAAACAGCTGATGAAGATTGTAATTTATGGTCCGAAGCGACTCTATATCTTATGGTTTTTCGGGTATCAAGAATTCATAATTTATCCTCAAAATGAAGATTCAAGATGGCGGACAATTTTCAGTTCGTGCGTCGAATCGACTCAAAATATTTTGTGAAAATCTATACTCAAAATGACCGCTCGAAGACAGCCGACATATACTCTTTATCAAGATTTTTTTTTCAAAAGTTACTTTCTCACCGCTCATAGAGATTGATAATATTGTGTAAAACCTGTTTCGTCATTTCAGTTTCCCTTTTTGTACAAATAATATGAGTGCATCATATATTGGTGATATTTATAGTCCTTTTTGAGATCGTGCACTTGTACTATATGCCCGATTTGTACAAATGCACTTGACGAAAAATCCCTGACACAGCCTTCCATTAAAGGCGTGCTGATCAAAATAAAGCAACAAATCTATTATATCCTAATACGGCTAAGTACTAACCTCTGATTGATACTTGAGGTCAGTGGCAGTAATTTACGAATGCGAATTGAAAGGAGAGGTTTGCTGTTCGTTTCAGTTACTAAATGCATTGTGATGAAATAATTGCCTTTATATTTTAATTCTTTTATGTCCTAATTTTAAATTAGGTACTCCTATATTCCATGAAGTAATAAATCAAAAACAGTGCACAGAGTTAATATTCAAGACAGTTCTTTACAAATTACCTACTCTTCAAGTTTGTGTGACTTCCAGTTTCACCAGAAGGGTCCCGAACTTTTGATTTGGTTTGACTTGATGTATATCTGTTATACAGTAATTGCAAAATAAGGATTTTGGTCGTGAGCGTTAATGTATGGGCAGATTGTAATATGTTAAATGAATCACCTTCTAGCAAGTAGCTACCTTGGTCCTAATACCTTCGAGTTACAATAAAGTATTACCTTGTCATATGTTTAATGTCTTCTTTATATGAGCATGGTACTAAAGCTATCTATCCTATAGCTTATTTACATGGAGAAATGACATGGTTTTTAAAATAGAAATAGATATACCCTTTTTCAGCTATCTTGGTGTGTGTATGCATAAATTTTATGCGTTACATTTGTTATTTTTGGTCAATTTCTGGGAACATCAGCACGCGATGTATATTGACGCAATAAACGACTCACGTCACATAGTACAATACAATTTCGGCCATGTTAAGCACATGTTAAGCAATAATGTCAGTAAAAATCTTTGATAACAGTTTATGATTTGATAGTTTTATACTTATTAATATATTTTCAGCAATGTCAATACTATTGAAAAACAGAACTGACAATTCATATAAAACCTCCTAAAATACTACAAGAGCGAAAAAGAAAATAATGGATCTTTGCTACCATTATCTTCCGTCCATTAGAGAGTTGCTGATGCTTTAAAAATAAGTTTAAGAAACATAACCCGTATAAAGGAAGAGTCTAAATCTGCTAAACCTTTTGCTACTCCAGAAAAATACGCAACAGACGTAAGTTGAAAAAGAATGATGTTCATGTTGGGGTTAAATCAGAAATTGGTAATATTGTGTATACTATGAAATAAGAGAAAAAATATATTACAATTAAAACAGATAATGAAATAGTGAAGCAAAAGGCTATCTTATATGTTTTGGATACTGTGAGTGACTGGCTTTTCTTTTACAGAGGAAAATAACACGTTTCCTTAATGAGCAACCTCACATTAAAGTAAGAGAATAGCTTTTTTACGAGATTATATAATGATATCCGACGAAATTACAAGCAGATGTCCGACGCAATTTGTGCACGTACCTTAAAAGAACGTGGCAAGATCACAATGTAAAAAGTTCTAAAACAGGCCACACAGGAAATGGTAAGCGTTTTGTTGTGCTATATGCTGGAACTAGGCGTGGATTCATACAAAATGCTTCATTACTTTTTTCTACGAGGTCAAAGTCGGCAGACTACCACGATTCAATGTACCAAAATTCTTTTAAGAAATGGATTTCGAAAAAACTGCTTCCAAATCGTGATGGATAATGCATCCTACCATAGTTTTTTGGAATAGCCAATTCGTACTGCTTCCTGGAATAAAACAAGATTAAAAAATGGCTTTCGAACGCCGTCACGTTTCTGCTCTAGCTTTACATTTATACGTTCTGAATCATTTATTCGTTCTGAGACGAATGACAGAAAGCATTCGTTTGGAGGTCTAATGACACAAACCAAATTTTTAGTGTACGCCGAGAATTTCCGGGTTAATCTAATCGACTGAATGCATTCCCCTTATATAGGGCCTATATATCCTCCTACCTACCTCAGGCTCGCTCTATTGAAGAGTTTACTGGACAATATTGAGTCAAAAAGTCAATAATAACGGATCCCATCCGTTATCCGTTATTAGTATAAAATGAAGAACAATCAATGATGCAACGCATCAGAGGAATACTTGTGGATTATTTTAATTTTGTTTTATAACGGGGATAATTAAAATAGATTGTTTATAAATTTGATAAAAATATAAAACTATTTTTATAAACATACATTTGTTTGAATAGTTATTTATTATCAACCGATATAATTAAAACACCTATTTTTATTGAGTAAAATAATAATTCTTCAACTAAATGAGAATGAAAACAATAGCTTCACAAGAGGGATAAAAATTGAAAAAAAAACTATATTCGAGTGGCCATATTTCGGTCAATTCTAAACCAAAAAATTTTTCGATTCAGCATTTTAAAGGAAATTAAAAAATAAAGCAGAAAAAAATAATAAAAATCTAAACTTTTGCCTTTTTTTCGTTTTGTTTTAAAATTGTTGGCATAAAAATGAAGTTAAAAAGATTTAAATAAGCCATTGGGAAATTCAATTCTCTATAATAAGTTTCATATAAAGTATATCGAAAATAATTTTGCTTCGTTTGCCAAATATATTGAAAAAATCTGAAAAACATTTTAGATTAGGATGCATTTTCACCCTTAGGTATCTCCAATTTCCATCCTCTAATTTAATAGCACTCAATGACCCATTAACCGATTCCTGCAATAAAAACCCGTGAACCTTAGTTCCTTATTGCCCTGTTTTTCAGGGCATAATCAATAGCCTATTATAATGGAACGTTTGAAACGTGCTAAATGGAATGTTTTCAATCAATCGTAATAGACATTTTGAATATATACACATGTTTACAAATGCATGCTGCTCCATTACATAAGTAACCATACACCTACTTACATCTTTCATATTAACATAAAACTGCAAGAAACATCCTTACTTGAATAATTTACCCCCAAGTGAGCAGAAACTGAGATACTTTACCACAAGTAGAAAAATTCTCTAAGCATAATTACAAGTTATTTGCGAACATATTTTATATGTGTATGTATATGTATACGCATGTTTATAACACATCTAGGCATACTATTTTATACAAATGTAACCTCTCCAGATCTTATCCTGGTGGGTTATTGCCTCAATAAATTCGTGTCAGCTAGGTTTCGCGATATATTTTAATAAGTTATATTTAATTCAAGACAGGAGACATTATAGCGTTTGGAAAATCGTTAATTTGTCATAACGGGCACAGTAGGTGCAAAACATACAGTAATTAAAAGTACCTCGGCTTGATGACCGATGTATAACTGCGGCCATAAATTACCACCGCTTATGTTCTACACTATAGTATTAACTTTTTAGTACCTTTAAGTATCACATAATATCTGCTGATTGAAAATCAATGCTTTTTAACGCAGAAGCGCAGAAAGGCAGAAATTAAGTTAAAGAAAGAAGGCTTTTTATGTATATAATGCGTCTCAGATGAAAATTATTGTAGAATGAATGCTAACGTCATTTTATATAGGGTGACCCAATATATTTAGACCCTTTTTTAACCTACGTAACTTTTGATTATTTTTATTATTATTATTATTAATCAACCCTTGCGGAGGAGCATTTACTCATCACAATCTGTTCGTTATGTCGATCAATTAGTAAATTGTTCCTTACTTAAACTGCTACTTTGAAAACTTGAATATAAGAACTAACTCACTAGTGTAATACATTTTCTTGAATTTTATATCCAGCTCTTCTTTTTTCTTTTCAAATGGACTTTCCAGCGAAGTTTTACATCTAATGTGATACCCAGATATTTTCCCAATTTGGCATAATGGCTGTGGGCATTATTTATGCTGATTAGAATCTGTTGCTCGCTTTTATTTGTGAAATTTATGCGGACTGATTTGATTTAATTCAGTTTAATACGCCATATTTTTGTCTAGTTGTTGATTTGGTTAACTGATGTTTGTAGTTTATTTGCAGCTTCTTCATGGTTTTTACCCACCGCTAAAATGACAGTATCGTCTGCGAAAGTAGCTATGGTGTCTTGTTCAAACTATGGTATATCTCTTGTGTATATCAAATACAAGATGGGTCCTAGTAGGCTACCCTAGTCCTAGTGTCTCGTCCTAGTAGGACTCCTGCTTTGATTTCTGTCAATTTCGAATAATCTTCATCTTGCTTGACTCTGAAGGATCTTTCAGATATGTATGATTCCGGTAGTTCCGAGTATTGTTGGAGGAGTAGCATATTCAGTTTATACTTTAGGCCATCATGTCGTACTTTATTAAAGGCCTGCGCAATATCCAAGAAAATAGCTGATCAGACTTCTTTGTTCTCTAAGGATATTTCGATTATGTCAGTGATTCTATGAACCTAGTCTATGGTTAAGTGTCATTCCCTAAAGCCAAACTGATGATTTGGAATTAGGTTCCGTTGTTCAATGATGGCCCACAACCTTTTTAGGAGCCATTTTTTTCAAATAGCTTCGATAATATAGGCAATCGAGTAATTGGCCTGATACCATGACACTCCATGGGGGGGATTTGCCTCGTTTGTGGATCATGATGACTTCTGCTACCTTTCGCATCTCAGGAACATGAGATGTGACAGTTTGATTATTGCTTTCTTCGGAAGTTATGTTACTTCTCCAGTTATTAAATCAAAGCCAGGAGCTTTCTTAGGATCAATATTTGTTTCTATTTCATTAGCAATTTCCTTTGGGGAGGTTGATATAATGTTTATATTTTCTCTGTTCTGGACTCCCCAGTTCAATAGTTCTTCTCCATCGTTTGGTTGGAAGGTGTTTTAAAGGTGCTCTGCGAACCTATTAGCTTTCAGCTTATTATTTCTGGCCATTTGAATTTCTAATACAAGGATTTTGCACGATTGGCCTTTCTTTTAATCTCTCAGTGGCTTTCCAAAGTGAGTAGTCGGTGCTTTTATCATTTGCCAATTGGCTCAGGTATTCACTAATGGATTCATTTTTATTTCTTTCCATCTCTCTTTTTAGCTGTTGTGTGGCGTTATTAAGATTATTTTTATCTGCTGGAGCTGTACCATTTCCTTCTCAGTTTCCTTCTTGCGGAGATCAAGTCTCTTATTTCCTTAGGAAATTTTGTTCCCTTCTTGTTTCATTGAATTAGTTGAGATAACGAAATGCAGTTATAGCTAGACTTCTTCAAATTTTAATACACAATACAAGGTAAGGGCGATGGACGCTTGTAGGAATCAAGTCATTTTTTGCCTAAATAAAATTATCTATTGCCGTTGCTTGCAGTTCAATAAACGATCAGGATGAATAAATCTGAACATAAAATCCAATTAAGGAGTTAATTTAGGAGTTGATTGTGGTCAAAATTACGAATAAGCCTAAAACAAAACCAAGTTAATTAGAAACAGCTATTTTTTACCATATATAATAACCATATTCAAGACGATGTTTCCGATATGACTTTTAATATCCCGTTCAAAGTGCACTCAGATAGATCTTCATTGCGATTGCGTCCGATAATTTGTGGTAATTATTTCTCACATGTAGACATTGCTTTATACTCCAACGACCTTGTATTACATTTTTTGTTCGGTGTGAATTATCCATGAATCGGTGCAGGTTATTATATCGATTCTTTTCTCATATCATTAAAATGAGAGCTCGGATCTGTATTACTCGTATTATTCTCTGGTGTTATTTATAATTATCGTCTGCAAATATTGTCCCTACAAGAAAAAAACAACCAAAATTCGATATTAATCCCGCAGTTGTGTGAATACAAATTGCAGCCAGGCTTATTACAATGATCGATAAAGGTATCATTAAGAGTTTTTACTTACCCAAAGCTTTTAATATTGCGCATAACTACGTATAGAGTTATTTTAATTGGGAACATTATGCCTATAATTATTCTAGACTGATCTGTTAGGTAGTCTATAAATTTTAAATCACGCCTTTATACCCCATCCAGAGGTGGTCTCAGATGAGAAAGACATATAGCCGTAGAAAAGATGGAAGGTAGATTAAAAATGAAACAATAGAAGAAGAAAAAGCAAAAATGTTTTTTAAATTAACAATAACTACCCTTTTTCTTCAATCAATAAAATTCACAAATAATACAATTCCCAACCAATTATCATAAAATATACATTGCTCTACCATATATCCCACAATTCTCAGAAAACATTTCATACATTTTAAAAGCATCAAAGCGAAATTCCTTGACATAAATATAAAAAGTCGTTAGTATCATCAAATTACAAATTACAAAAAAAATAGCAATCTGATGTCATCCCCTTAAGCAAATTCACACTATTAGCATCATTAAAACATTATAATTAAAGCATAACCCAATTTATCATTTGAATACACTTTTTTTAAACATTGCGAATCGGCATAACCCAACATAGGTTATTAAAATATATTATAAAATCATATATCTTAAAAATTAAACGTTACAATATATATATATATATATATATATATATATATATATATATATATATATATATATATATATATATATATATATATATATATATATATATATATATATTGTGAGAAGTAATCTTGGGTTTGTACCATTTCATTACATAGAGAAATAAGCACATAGGCGAATAAGAAGGAAAATACACTTACCAGTGCTATATCTGGACATACATACGGAACGAACCACTTAGAAGTTGTACAAGTTCTTTCACCTTTATTGAGGATCTTCAAAGCAGTGTACGATTTATTTCATTGATAATTTATACTTGAATTTAAATTATTAATTCTCCGACACTTGCAGTGACGTTTCATGACATTAGTTTTTGACGGAACTTCTTAGAATACACAAACCTAGTCTACTATTAATATTTGTTCTATTTGAACATGTTATATATAAAAGCATTAGGCATACAGTTATCCAGAAGATGTTAAACTTTAAAATGCATAATAAAATAACTGTATACCTAATGCTTTTATATATAATATGTTCAAATAGAACAAATATAAATAGTAGACTAGGTTTGTGTATTCTAAGAATTTGAGTTCCCACAAAAAATAATGTCATAAAACGTCACTGCAAGTGTTGGAGTATTAATATTTTAAATTCAAGTATAAATGATCAATTAAATAAATCGTACACTGCTCTGAAGATCCTCAATAAAGGTGAAAGAACTTGTACAACTTCTAAGTGTTTCGTTTCCGTATGTATAGTGGTTCGTTTCCGTATGTATGTCCAGATATAGCACTGGTAAGTGTATTTTCCTTCTTATTCGTCTATTTGCTTATTTCTCTATGTAATGAAATGCTACAAACCCAAGATTACTTTTCACAAAACAATGAAATAAATCGTACACTGCTCTGAAGATCCTCAATAAAGGTGAAAGAACTTGTACAACTTCTAAGTGTTTCGTTTCCGTATGTATAGTGGTTCGTTTCCGTATGTATGTCCAGATATAGCACTGGTAAGTGTATTTTCCTTCTGATTCGTCTATTTGCTTATTTCTCTATGTAATGAAATGCTACAAACCCAAGATTACTTTTCACAAAACAAATATGAATAGCAAAGAATTTCAAAGCTAATATATAATATATATTATATATATATATATATATATATATATATATATATATATATATATATATATATATATATATATATATATATATATATATATATATATATATATATAATATATCATCATGTACTGTTCATTCTCTGTCTTTATCACGCATTCTTCTACCGTTTGCACTATGACATACTATATATCGTTTAGATTCTTTGTCGTATTTGTCTTCTCTCAATATATTCTTTCAATATATATAATTTTATTCTCCATCAACCTCCAATACTGTCCTGAAAATAAGGTATATATAGGTATATATGGTTAATGGAGGAAACTAAAATTACTGATTTATTATCTAGCCGATGACTTATTGCAAATTAAACTTATCTCTTTTTTCTTTTTATCTATTATTCTCAGGTAAAAACTGGTAACTCTACTACCTACTTGCAACAAAATACTTTTAAAAGCCTTCAAAAAGGGAAAGGATCACATGTTATTTCGTATGTGTGAATTATAGTATTATGGTAATAATATAATAGTGCTTTATTTGCCCAATAGAAAATCCCAATTACATGACAAGTATAATAAAATAAAATTATTATAAACAAAATGAAATAAAAATTAATAAAATAAAATTACGAATACATATTTTCTATAAATAAAAGGTTATAATTGACGTAAAAATTTCAGTTCTTCCACAAATCACAATTTTACTGTTTTGGCGAAATTTTCAAAATTAAAATTAAATATTTAGCACCGAATAATAACCTTCCGGTCGTACGTGACTACAAAATAAACAAATTATGGTCCGGTATATAAAAAAAATAACTTCTTACTATTAAAAAGTATACGATTATTAATAATACAAGCACAGTATAAGTCGGCTTTTCTTCGATTAATTAAACAAATAATTATGATCGTTGTTCAGCTAGCATTTGCGGATCTCAAGAAGAGATATGCTAGAAGTTATGGGCAGTTCACTTCCACTGGTATGTGGAGACCCCACACGTACTTCCACCAACATATTTACAGCCCTCATTTTAGAGAGTTGCACTCCATTTGCTCATTTCCATTAGGTATGGGTTCTGCCCATCCGTACTCCCATAGAAATTATCTAAGTGACATAATATCGATTTATGTACTATTTTATAATAATATAATTTCGATATTATTTGAAATTTATTATGTGTATACACTTATCCTAACCTGACTTCTGTATATGCTTTTAATTTGGGTAATAATAACGAAATAAATCTGCATAAGGCACCCCTTGCACGGTCCCTTTAATGATATTAAATAGTTCTATTAACTACTTGAAAATTAAAGAGATATATGAAAGCTCATTATAAACGCAAATCCATACAAATAAATAAAATTGAAGGTTTGTTTGTAATGTCAAAATAATAGCTTTTTACTAAGTGCATATGAAAGTAGGTATACGGTACATATCGTAGGTATACGGTGTGTTGTCATTGAACTTCTCCTAAACGACCGGACTAATTTTTATAAAATTTTGTGTGTATGAATAAGTTGATTCAAGAATGATTTTAGCCTCACAATTTGATCCGAGAATATATTTTATAAATTAATTTAAATATCTATAAATTTGGGTTGTTACCGGTGCATGCGCCATTTAGTAGACAGATAAAACTAAAGTTCTGTTTACTGATTACTTGAATAATAGGTAATGAAACGGATTATCGTAAATAATTGAGTAAATTATATCATTTTAAACAGTCAACAACGGCACACAATTCTGGTATTTTAATACTATTCCCCCTTCCAAGATCTGAAAATCCACTTTAAATTAATATATGGCCCTCAGACCTACGTCATCCTTAAATGATCAATAATAATCAACTTAACCTACAAATTTAAATTGTCAGTTTCAAGTATTGATTAATATTAGTTTTCGTCTCACTTGAAGCTCTTGATAGAACGCTGAAACATCTCAATAATAATCGATTTTTCGGTGATGCTCTACTGGTTGGTATCCGGGGATTTCAGACAGACATTTCCGGTCATTCCACGTGCTACATATGCGGACGAAATTAACGAATGTTTGAGAGAATCATGCCTATGGCGAAGCGTCAGTAAATTATGCCTTACCATGAATATGCGTGTTAAACTTCAAAATGATCCATTGGCTCAACGTTGGCAACGGAAAAATTCTATTGTATGAAAATACACAATGCATCCGACTCCCAGACAATTTTTTCAACAGGGTGGCTACCAAAGATGCTTTGATTGAAAGTATATTTCCAGATTTACAAAATTACACTAATCATGCATAGCTACATGAACTAGCTATTTTGGCCGCAAAAATATAGATATCCACGCAATTAATTTTAAAATACAACATTGCCTGGCTATGAAATGTCGATTCTGAGGAAAATTAACAACTGTCCTGGTGAATTCTTTAATTCACTGGATTTGCTTAGAAAATGCCACCACATAACTTGTGATTGAAGATTGTTTCACCAATCATTTTGCTTCGAAACTTGAATGCTCCAAAGTTATGTAATGGTACGCGATTAGTCATGAAAACGTCATGTACAAAGTTTCAAGGTGAAGTTGTTCTTCCAATGATACCTTCAACACTCGCCTATTTGATTCAAACGTTTGCAGTTTACAATTCGCTTGGCATTCGCAATGACTATTAATATGTCGAGAATGTCAATTAAATTAGTGCACTTTTTAACTTTTGTTTGATTATTTCATCAAAGAGAACATACATATTACACTGAAATTAAGATGAATTCATTTCTGACTAATTAGGCATCATAACGATGTCAGAATTCAAAATCCAAGAGGGAAAAGCTTTGTGTTCCTTAAATATTTTTGATGTGTGTACATAAATTAAAATGCTTATGTGACTGGTTTTTTTTACTCCCTTACTCCTTCTAGCGCGAACCTGATCAAAGTCTAGCATTTCATAGGGCACTCTGCAATATGAAAGACACCTTTCGGCACCAAAACGACGCGACGAATATTTGAGCACCAGATAGTGGTACCGCACGGAAGGAAAAGTTTCCAGCAAAAAATCCCGAAAACCCAATGCCAGTTATCGCTACGTGTTTTAAAGAAACGTTCTGCTTGTCCTAGCATGAATGCTATACGTGTGGTAAAGTAGTGGCGGCCGAGTTCTAATCAAGTCTCATTAATTTTAGCAGACGTTCGCGTTACGTAACTTGAGATTATTTATTAGTTGGAATTAACTTTACCCTAATAAAATTTATAGCGGTGGCACTAAAAGGTTAGATTGTTGGTGGCACAAGTGGTAATATTTGTTCGATACGCCTGTTTTTATTTTGTTCAGATCAGACCCATTACTTTTAATTGCCATATTTTGCTCCAGCGCGTTTATACCTGCTTTTAACATGGTCAATAATATTAATAATAATAATAGAAAACAACAAGAAAAATTAAAATATAATTTCTATTTCACGCTACATTTCATATGGCAATCGTAAAATTCAATAACGCGCGATAGCGGCACAAAAGCATATCAGCATATATTTTTTTATTATATCACTAATCGCTAATAGTACATAATACAAATGTTTATTATCCTTGCCACACGTAATTAAAATTACCCTCCAAGAGTTGCATCTGGTATTTTCAATGCGCTTCTTAAGATGCTTGCGAAAGACGCAGATCGCAGAAAGATCTGTGATTTTTTATAAATTTCAGCTGTCATTATTCATAAATTATTCTACCTTGTTTATGGTTTACGAGTAGTATTATGGGAAATCACAAATGTACTCGCATATCCTATCCGTACGAGACTTGCGAACTATTTTTGTCCATGAGAATGCTCTTATGGAGAAACATCCTGTATATGGCGCGGAGTAACCTGCAGGTGGACCGTAGCTTGCAGGTATCTATCATATCACTTAACATTTCTATTTCAGTCTGGTATTCCAAAGAAATTAATAATCTTGTTTGGCGTTGTTACTCGTTTTTGCGTCGGCCGCGATTCTTTATTTGTCATTACCGATGATTAATTTCAGATTGTCGTGTAAATGCACAGCGTGTATTCGCTACGAAACATTCTAGTGAAAAAGCGAGCGAATTGTATGTTTATTTCTCAGAAGCGTAACTGCAAAAAGATATATTTATGGCTTAACATAGCGGATAATCTGATATGAACACCTGGAAAAATAATTAACACTTAAAAGTTTCAATTCTAATTTTGCCTTTCTCACAATTATTTTATCCTCGCTATCTGAATATTTTCAGACCGCGCTCCCCGCTGGTGAATTTATGGCATAATGCCAATGGTTTGCAACCAATAGCAGACATAAGTGATTTTTTTTTATTACTATCGTACGCGTTAAGATCACTTTTATCTATCGTGCTTTATATTTATCTGGATGCTTTATGGCCCCTGTTATAATTGGAGAATCAATTAGAATGGCCACATTTAGTTCTTTATTGTACCGCTATATATAAGCGGGTTTGTTTATTGATGGCAGTGGCGGATTTAGTTAATTTCAGACTACCCGCGTGCATCAATTGCAAATTGATTATGTAGTGCTAAAAATATGATTACGAAGTTTGATTTATAACATAGTTAATGCTCTCCACTCTGATACTCAATTTATTACTATACACCGCGCAAAAATTTACATATGCATTAATAAAATTCCGTTAATTAAATTATAGGTATTTTCACTAACGAAACACAAAACTAATAAGACACAAAAAATTACCTATAGACCGCACGAAACATGTTATGTTCCAGATTTTTTTTTGGGAGGGCCGACTGTCTTGTTTCCCATACCGAATATCTTTAAAAAAATTAAAAAAGGAAAGTTGTGGGTTGTTTACCCCAATATAAATTTAAACGTGTATTTGAATCACACATTGATATCATTTTAAACAGTTTTGTTACATTACTCTAAGAATATATTATCATAAATTACTGTGATACTAGTGAAAACTAATCTCTAGGATTTGTTGTAATCTTTATAATTTGATTTAAAAATTTTTTGTTACAAAATTCGATTCCATACAAATAAATAAAATTGGAGTGTATGTGTGTAATGTCAAAATATATTTTTTTTACTAAATGCACATGAAAGTATAGATATATAATATAACAAGAAACCAATTTAAAAAAAATGTCTGTCTGTTTGTTCCGGCTAAACTCCGAAACGGCTGTACCGATTTTGACGGGACTTTCACTGGCAGATAGCTGATGTTATAAGGAGTAACTTAAGCTAATTTTATTTTAGAAAAATAATTAGAGTTCCACGCAAAAAAATTAAAATTATGAACAAAATTCAATTGAAAGTATACTTTAATCACTGAAAAATAATTATAGGCGCCTCCCACCGCTTCTCCCTCCCACGACTTAATATCACAAAGGCTGCTTGACACGCGGGTTCAGAATGCGCGTTAAATTCGCGTGGACGAAGTCGTGGGTAACAGCTAGTCTTTAATATAAAGAATGTGTGGATACTTATGATAAGGATCTATAGATACATTCTTGTTCCTTGGGGGGTATTTTACCGCGTCAGAGTACACACTGATGCTACTTTAGTCTATTTTATTATTACGCGGTGATCGAACGGGAGATTTACGTTAATATTAATTACGTAATAGTGTTTACATTGGATGTATACTTATTTTAATCGGATTTTGTTCACAATTTCACGGATTTTAATTTTTCTGCGCTGAACTCTTTCTAATTTTTTTTCTAATATAAGTGGCCTAAGTTAATCCCGAGGGGTCTGCCACTTACAAAATTAGGTTTGTAAGTCAGAAGAAGTATACAAAATTATCTAAATACGAGAAAATATTGTTGTGCTTTGAAATTACCATAAAATACTGAAATTACTAAAAATATATTAGAATTACCAAAAAATATTGTAATTACGAAAAAGTATTCAAATTTCCAAGAAACCTTTTATTTATATGACCTGAAATCTCCAGAAAACTTAAACTCCTGTCATGCTAGCGTTAATTTACCGTTGTTATTAATATTATTTATAAATAATGTCCGATATAGTGATACATCTCTAAGATGTTAATATAAAATAGTGCCGACATCGCCTTGGTTCATTTGCGCATATGCTGTATTTGCGTGTGTTATATTTACATTCGTGTTATATTTATATTTACGTGTCGTATTTACGTATGTCTCAGAAAATACAAAAAAATGAGAAAGAAATAAAGAAATGACAACAGAAGTGAAACATACAAAAATGACGTAAACATGAGAAAAAAATCCATTAATTATTATTTAATTAAAAAAAATTCTTATTCTTGAGTCTCAAAAAAAAACCAGAGCGATGTGGATATAATAAAATTAATACAGGGTAGACGAAAAGGTCCTAATGAAATAATTATATATCTCAAATTGCCTAATTAAAAATGTAAAGAAACTATTTCTAAATCAATGGCTTTCCTAATAAATTTCTGTTATAAGGAAGGAATATCCCCCCATAAACTGAAACCAGCCATTGTTACACCTATCTATAAGAAAGGACATCCAAATGACTATATGATTTATTTAAAGACCAACTTTCAAAATATATGTACAGGCATGATATGCGTTACGCCTATGTTGTTAACATATTTTTTCTCTGAATAAAGGCACGGAAACTGCACTCTCCGATTTCCACCATAAAATTGAAAACGCCATAGGCAATAAGCAATATGTCCTCGGACTGTTTGTTGTTATCTCTCGTGCTTTAGACCTGGTGAACTATCCAGTACTACTAGCGACTAAGTTATATAGATACGGGAATAGAGGCACACATCCGCTCACATTTTTTAACATCTTATCTAAAAAATAGGACCTAATTTGTTAAACTTTATAATAGAGTCTCTATTATAAAAATCTCTATATATTGGCCTACATAGCGTAGAACAGTCTAGAACCAAGAAATAAAAACTAATACCCATAAAATTATACATTGCCCTATCATATATACACAACTCTCGGAAAATATTTCAATCATTTTAAAAACATATGATATTCACACAGCACAACTTACAAAGTACAGACAACTTAAAATGCCTTTACACAACATTAAAAGACAAAAATCCACTGGAAAAACACTACACATTGCATATACCAAATTCCATGTAGAAAATTTAATGAAGTCTACATTGGCCAAACAATGCAACTTCTTGAAGAATGGAAACTTCTTGAAGAATTCAAAGGACACAAAAATATTAAGCCAATATTGCAGCTCTGAAAAAACACTCTAATCAAGCAGGTCATAAATTTAATTAAGAATAGGTTAAAGTCATAAATAAAGGACAAAATTAAGAATCACCCCTAATTATTGAATCAATTCGTATTCAAAAGTCTTGTATTTTACAAAGTCAAATACAAGGATTTTTTAAATATTTTTTTCATATTTTTATTACAACAACAAATTTTAGGTGGCAGAAAGATGTTCCGTGACCTTTTTGTCATTACATGCACTAGCATGTAAACAGGCGACAATTTGAAAAGCTAACTGATTACCTACCAAAATCCCTGACTGATGTGTTGGCAGATTACTGTACTACGGCGGTAATCGTGGATCCCCACAAACAATTATTAATAATAAAGAGCCTACAAAAGCGTTTTTTGTCAGCAACCCGACTTCATTTATAAAGTACCTACATCATGCATACAATGCGAATATTAATAAATCCGCTGGAGATTACGTTAACAATTTGCAGTCATCAATCTCGTATTATGCTAATTCTCTTTTCTGCACCTTACCTCACACGATCATTTATTTTCAATTATTTTCTGTTTGCATGTAATAAATCATCGGAAGAGAGGATGCATATCATGCTAATATAATTTGTTTGTCATTAGCCTTAGTTGGATAGTACCTTTGTCAGACAATATGGATTTTTATCTCCAATAAAATGATTTGAGTTGGCCAGGCGATTTATTATAGTTGCTCTGTCTCTTCTTCGTATGAGAAATGTTGTCATTAAAATATCCTTAATCTTGAGGAGATGCTATTATTCCCGTTTGCATTGAAGAAGGATTTTTATTGATGTTATAAATAGAAAGATTCTTCATTTGTGATTGTTTGTGGCCAAATTTGTTGAAAACTCTGTAAGAATCTAATGAAGATTTAGGTGTCATTTAGGTAGATACCAATTTGGGCAGCACCGTGGTTACAAGTCTGAGCAATATCCACAAACCTCTGGAGTGCCACAAGGTTTGACGTTTGGGCCCCTTCTCTTCGTAATGTTTCTAAATAATGACATTGTATCTGACTTGAAGGTACATTATATAATTTATGCATATGATCTGAAATTACTGTCTGAGGTAAATATATCTATTAACTGCTACGTATTACAAAACTCTCTTAACAGACTAAACCACTGGTGCGCACGTAACAACCTCCCATTAAATGTATCTAAAGCCAATGTAATAACGTTCTGCAGCAAAAAGAATCCACTTATGTTCAACTAAAAACTAAATGATTTTTCTCTTCAGAAACCTGACTACATAAAAGACCACAGCGTAATATTTGATCCCACATATTTTTTTTAACGCATTGAAACCGTAACATCATCTGCATTTAAAAGTTTAGGATTCGTCATACGCAATTTGAAAGGGTTTACTAATATAACCTCTTCGACTGTTATATATATCCTTTTTACGTTTTAAACTTGAATATTCATCGATAGTCTGAAACCCAATCTACATAACTGATGTAACTGCTTTGGATCTCTTTTTTGGAAATACTGACAGAAATACTGTTACTTATCTTGTAGTAGATTGTTATTAAAACTATAATGAAATAGAATTTGAATATTTGAATTGAATTGATTTACTGGTATATGTTATTATTCTACATTTAGCATATTAAGCATGCATATTAAGTTCATTGGATATACACCATTGTTCAATTACTTACTTGAATTTGTTGTAATAAGACGCAATCGTTTATATTGTTGATTTCACGGAATATCTTTAAATCATCGGCAAATAGAAGATACATCAGTAAGCTGCATAAGTCATTTATAAATTTTGTAAATAATAAGAGTCCTAGATTTGACCCCTGAGGTACTCCTGAATTTAGGGTGAATGTGACGGATTTAAATCCATTATAATGTACAAATTGTTAAGACACGAGGTAAAAAACCAATAAGTCAATTACTAAAGCCCAACAAATTCAGTTATCTCAATAATATAGAACATCATACGATCGACGGCCTTACGGAAATCATTATACACCACATCAACTTAGCCTCGTCCATCCAGAATCAGAAACATATTGAGCGAGACATAGAAGGTTTGAAATAGTAGATCTTCTCTCCATAAAACCAAGTTGACAAGTTGTTATGGACTTTTTTATATAATAATAGATGATGGAATATGTAACTTAATGGCTTTCTTGCTAGGAACTTTTTTTCCGATTTTTTGGGCATCATATAATATGTTCCACAATATTTATCAAATTTGAAAGTTATAAAAATTATAAATTATAT
This sequence comes from Tetropium fuscum, assembly GCA_964058915.1. Classification (NCBI taxonomy): domain Eukaryota; kingdom Metazoa; phylum Arthropoda; class Insecta; order Coleoptera; family Cerambycidae; genus Tetropium; species Tetropium fuscum. Next base: position 469,099 of record CAXKVY010000236.1, read on the forward strand.
AATACTGCCGAAATATGTACAGATTTCCCAGAACACGTTTTACGTGTCTTGATATAGATTCGTAAGCAGACGAGAAAATTATATAATCGGTTCGTTCGCCCGTCATTGCCCAGCTTTTTGCGAAAAAATGATAATGAAGCTGGTGATTTTAAAACCGCTTTTACCACACAGGTGCAGACGCGGAAATAAGATACAATTCGACCGATCCAAATTGTTACGTAACGAGTTCTTCATGCATTCGCATTTCGAAAGGTTACTTGACATATTAATTTTGGCAGACCCATTTTATAACAGTCATAAATCAGGTTATATATTTCAGTGCGAATTAATTAATGTGGTTGCAAAAGCTTACAGCAAGCTTATCAAGTGGTACATTTATTTGTGATTTAACGGTAGTATCATTTATAATTCTTCGCTGCGCATGATATCGACAGTATGATCAAAACTGCATTTCTTTTTTTTCATCTCATACTTATGCTGATATACTGATTACCAATGCTTTGTTGTAGTCATTTCTTCGTTTGCCAAATACTGATATTCTTATTTCATATATGTGATTTGTGAGGTTCATCTATTCGTGCTTTGTATTAACTTAATAACAACAATAAGATCAAATCCACCCTGGGCCTCTTTACGTGGAAAAATCGCATTTAAACACTAAACATAATTCTTGTTTTTTCGCTCCTTATAGGAAGTTACAGGGAGGTAAATCCTGCCAGTCCCTGTCACTCAAATCCTGAATAGGTAGATGTTTAATTGATTATTATTGATGGATCATATATGGATTGACTGGTGATGGGTCATCTACTACTAATTGAATTGATAGATACGAAGTGTAACTGTCGTATCTATTTTTCGTGTACCAACGAGATTATTACTAAATCCACGGAATGCTTCTAAGAAATCTCTAGTCATGAGTCTAGCAATTTCTCTTGAGTCAGATGGCATAAAACTAGGAAACCTGATAATGCAGTTTCTGGATTGAAGTAGTTGGAAAACCTGACTCCGAATTACTTTGAGCGTTGAGTAAAATCGTTAACCAAAGGCTGTATAAGGGACCTGGAAATTGATCCTTTCTTCATGTATCCAAAATAGTCCTCATCTTCTTTTTCAAAGAGCCGGAGAAACACATCCAATGGTTGCATTAAACGAGGTAGTTTTCACTTATAATATCACAAGAGCTTAAATTATTTCTGCAAATTTTTTTGAGGTCACGAATATTTTGAAAATTATGATATATAATAATTTTCTTAAAATGTTCATGGCCGAAAAAAAATCCAGGAATAATTTACGCTCGTATGGTATTCGGTAAGAAAATTTCACACCCCAAGTATAAATCAAACTTGATATTTTACTATAGTTTAATTTTTATTTTATGTAAAATTAAACTTAGACTATAGACTATAAAATTAAACTATAGAGAATAATAAATAAAAATATTGTATCCTAGATATGTCGTATTAATAACAAGTACATTAAATAGTGGTTGTAAAGAAAATAGATAAGATGGCAATATGTAGATCATAAAATGTCAAAACTGTCAACTGTCAAAACTGATAAACTGTCAAAAAATTTCCACTTATTTGTCACCTCGCCTACAAAAAATTTTCTGAAATTTTTCAGGTTGCTATGGTAACGAGTCAAAATAAAGCATCTCATTGGTTTTAAAGTAGAGGTATGAAATTTTCATATAAATTCTGGCTCATATAGGTTGCAGCACAAAAAACAATGGGTGGCAACTGTTATCTTCGCCGTACTGCATAACATTATGCTTACAGGTGTTCTGCAGTGTTCAGCATACTTAATATTTATTATTAAAGTCGAAGTAACCTCGGTCTATGGTACCTTTCGAGCAACTTTCATGCGCGATTACCATGAGACTCCCATCCTTTGGGGTTAATTAAAATGTTGGAATAGATATTTGTTTTAATTTTTCCATGTTTAATTTATTAAAAAATAAAATGTGGCCAAAGAGGAAATTACTTGTTAGAATAATTCATAAAATTAATATAATCTAATGGAAATGAAACTTGGCAAAGGTTAAGGTAAACGAATGTCGAATGGGTATCTGTGTATCCAGGCGATAAATATATACGTGGCGAGAAATGGTAGTTTATGATGCAAAGTTTGGCAAAAACCTTGACAATTTTTTTTACATTGTTTTATGATGGTTGAAACTCTATGCATAAATTTTAATTTAGTTATATACTATATTTGATAGTATAATATAATGTATTATAAATCTGATAAAATTAGAGAAAAATATAAAAATATGCACTTTCGAACCGATTCATTTGAATTTACGTGATTTCAGTCTAATTATGTCCATAATTACTGGTCGAGGCGAAAATGTTAAAATATAATATATGTATTAAGACATTAAAATATATACTCTTTTGAGATAATATATCCATTTAGATATTCGGATATTAGCTGGCCACATACCAGAGAGCAATCTCCCGTCGAATGTTTGGTTTTAAGATTAGCTTAAGTCGTAAATTCCTACATATTTATGGTTTTCAATTTTATAACTGTTCGCCTTAGTCGAATAAAAAGTGAAACCAGTTTCTTATATCTACAAAAAAAACACGTTGTCATTGGCACTTTTGTATATAGTTATTTCTGTAAAATTTAAATTCTGGTTCTGATAACCTTACACCAAGATAACGTCAGTTCCGCATTACTTGGCTCTCTCATGAAAAGAAATAAAAGTATGCCTTAAATAATATTTTGAGACCATAGACATTTACTATTATTAAAACTAAGAAATATGGGTTTTGAAATTGCTGTTCTAGATTGGTTTGCAACCTATAATCGCAAATAAATAAGTATTATAATTGCCTGTCATATCCGAAAAACACTAAATTTGGCGTTCCCCAAGGGACAGTTTTGGGTCCATGTATCTCTGTTCTATATATAAATGATAGTTTAAATATGCGGAAGATTGTAAAATATAAATAGACGTATTTTACAATGAAGGAACTCTAATTTGTAAAAATGTAGAAGATATAGTTAATGAAATAAGTAGCTTTAATACAGTAAAAGAAGACAAATTAGTAAATAATATAGACAAAACAAAATATATTATTAAAAAATTAGATTTAACATAAACATAAATAGACACAATATATAACAGAAAAAATACACATTTATTAGGCCGAATAGGCCTGATCTTCTTACATCTTACTACCTGGACTAAAACTACTATATATCAAACTATTATTCAGCCTCGCCTAATGTTTTTGTGAAATATTATTTTTATTAACACTGACAGAGAGTACAGAAAAAAATCTAGTACAAAATTACACTTTTGTGTATGAAGCGCACGAATGTTCAACTAGAAATAGAAGTAATTTCTTTTTTCTCACAGTAGCAAGTATTTATTGTCAAAATAAATGAGTTCATAATGGCCTAAAACAACACAATGAACTTCCAAAATTTATAAATGATAACATTTTGAAAATACGAGTATGTCAAAACTACTATTGATTATTATACTGTTATAAATTATCTGTTTTGTAGGTATTTGAAAGAGGTACTATTCTATTTTTCTGGGTAGATATATTTGTACATATGTAAAACATTTAGCTAAATGTTTTGCATATGTAAAAACATTTAGCTAATAAAGATATATTATTATTATATATCTTTAGGTCTCAATATATTCCTACATTTGCTTGTAAATGAGATTTTTAAGTAACCCCCACAATAAAAAAAACAAGTGGAGTCAGATCAGGTGACCGTGGAGGCCATTGAACACGGCCATTTGATCCTATTCATCTATAATTAAAAATACAAGATAATATGTCCTTCCCTGATTATGAGCAGGTGCTCCATCCTACTGAAAATATAAATTACGTCTCATTATAAGACCAAGGTCTTTTCAGAAAGTGTCTAAAATTTCACTCATAAACTCTACGTATCTTCTAACCACTCCTCTACGTATCTTTCACCAGTGAGCCCTCATAAAAGAAAGGTCCAATAATTCTTGAGTCAGTTAAACCACACCAACCATTAAAACTGAAACGAACTTGGAAGTCCTCGAACTTGCAGGAAGTTTTCTCTTGACTAATGATGATTTATTTTTCTATTATACATTCCTGAAGTTAAAAAGCTTGTTTGCAGTAATTAATATACCAGTGGCAGAAAACACGTCTTCCTTCCGGATCACTTTGGGGTCATGCTAGGCCCCAAAATATCCAATTAATACAATTTAAACTGCATCAGGAATTATGCAGTTTATCCATCTTCTAGTAAACGTTACTAGAAGGTGATCTTATACTGTCATATTACTTCAACATTTTCTGTAGTTTTAAAATATATCGACCACCCGGTTGTATCCGACGCTTTTCTTTCGGACCTATTCTATGTTAAAATGTACTATTGAATTGAAGGATAAGGTGGATATTAGCAAATATGCCCAGTTGCTGGGTTTTTTAAAGCAGAAAAGTGAAGGATATCATACCTAATTCAGTTTACAATAAAATAGTTTCTAATTTGGTTATATTTTATGTTAATAGTTATTTTATACTTAGGTTTATTTTACCATACTAGTGTGGTAAAGTGTCCTTTTACCACACTAGTGACAGGTAAACAATGACATTACGATAAGTCATTAAGTGTTGTAATGTTTGACATTATATGTTGCTAATAGATAAAAAAAACCTACAACCTTTTATGTTCTAAATCTCAAGTTCTACAAGAAAAATTTATACAATTGTTTTCATATTTTTTATATTAATCAGTGTTTCTAATAATAACAGACTTAGCAATGGTGCGCACTTAATTTAGAGCAGCCTATATAGGTAGGTATATAAAAATATTTATTTTCGTTCAATTATTCGAATTTATTTTTGCAATTCGTTAATTTTGTTAGCCTTTCCGAAAAAGATATATATTCTAAATATAATCCCAGCCATATCACCATCTTTCATTAATAAAACTTAATTCGATGAGTGAACAAATTATTTAACCACAAGCAAGGTTTTACCCAAACGTCGGTGGTATGCCTCAGATGTACTATAAAAAAATCACCGTTCTCGAGAATTCGTCTACTCATCTAAATACATGAAGCAGAGAAGTTGTTTTGTCAATAGAGGATGGTTACTTAACTTCACGGTTAACTTAATGTAATAATATGAATCGGTAATAGTCTTTTCCAGAAGCCATCTAGTTGCCTTGGATGTCTTTCGGTAGTCCTTTATTTGTACACAGGCGCCCCGATGTCGTCGCAAAGAATTCCTCTACCCATTCATAAAGTGGACTATCGTTTGTTTATTTTTCCTAACAATAGGACGTTAATAACGACGTAACAGTGACGTAGCCATTAAGGAACCCTAGCTGTCTAAATTGGGTGGTATATTTCTGTTTCCCTTAAGAAAAGTCCAGTTTGTCACAATTAATTTGAAAAACAAAAATTTACTGCTTACGCAACTTTATATCTACGTGTCTAGCCAATAATAATAGATCTGAAAGTTGAATTTACCGATCACAACAATTATTACAAAACGAATTTCAAAACCCGATCAGAATCGGTCTGATAATTTTTAGTAGATATTTCTTGTTAATTTTAGCGCAAAATATCATTTTGCGCGAACAGATTTTTAATAAATGCATATGAAAGTATATACAGTACCTACAGATAAAAATATAGTTACCAATTTTTAAAATTTTTGTCTGTCCGTTTGTTCCGGCTAATATCCGAAACGTCTGGACCGATTTTGAAGGGACTGCCAGATAGCTGATTTTATAGGGAGTAACGTAGGCTACTTTTATTTTAGAAAAAGAATTAGATATGGTTCCACGCAGAAAAAAATAAAATCCATGAAATTGTGAATAAAATCCGATTCAAATAAGGAAATATACATTCAATATAATCCAATATAAATACAAGTAAATAAATAATTATTAAATTAAAACTCCCGAGTATTTTTACTTGCTTCGAGTAATAATCTTCGATCTTCGAGTAATAATAAAATAAAGTAAACTGAACTAAGTAAACTAAACTAAAGTAAGTGTCCAGTACCGCCGCGCTCCACGCGCACGCCGCCACCGTTGCCGCAGCGAAAGACCTCACCTCCGTTGCCTCTGTTAGGAAATAATATCAGAAAGGCTGCTTGTCGCGCGGATGGTTGTGTCTCAACGCGCGTCTTAATAAATTGTTTTCTAACAATGAGATCATACGTTTTGGTTGCTTAGGTACCGTTTATTTTTCTACCATTCCATTACTCTTTAATTCAAATTGTTTCGTTACATTTACACTGTTGTTTTTGATGTTGTTGTTCAAACGTCACCAGTGAGACCTGTCATTTTTTTTTTTGTTAAATTCGCACGGTCGATGCCGCGGATAACGTGACGTATACTCCTATGAAATATTATTTCAAATTGATATAATGCGAAGACTAAAAAGTTCAGTTGCATAATATAAATCTTCTTGGCAAGATAAGAATCGATTTGTTTGTCGAATTCTTTATTTATTTCAGTCAACTTAAAAATTCACCGATGGTATTGCTTTAACGACATATACATTTTTATATTTTGCATATACAATGGTACACCCACAGAATTATAATGAAGTTGCGGCAAATTCGTGAATTTTAAATATTTATTATAAGGACCCAAAGAATAACATCGTACAAAATACGATTTTAGCATCTGACCATTCCGCGAACTTATTTGTCCCTGCATGTCGCCATATTGTAACACAATGGCTGATGAAGGGTTCGCCAAGGTCAATCTGATTTGTTTATCCTAAGATATATGTTCTTATGTGATTCAATTTTTATACTTCAACTTTGGGACAATGGTATATGTACTGTTTGTAACATCGAAATATAAGACATAAAAAAATTTCAAAGGATACCCACAATTGCCGCAATGGGAGATCGGGGCAGTATAACTTTTCTTACAGCAAGCTAAAATCGTCACTATAAAGGCGCTTTCATTTCACAAGTTGTTATGTTTTGATAGAAACTAATCAATTTTAACACAAAATAATACACTAAATTAAAGAATAACTGTATTACTTATATTTCAAGAATTATTGTTGACCCCACTTTACCACTAAAAGCGGTCGGCGGCTCCTTTTATCGATATAATGAGGGTTTTTATGTCTCATATTTCGATGTTATAAACTAAACAGTATATTATTTAAAATTATATTGATTTACTTTTCCTTGTGGGATTACGTACACTTCTGTGGATTACAATTATGAAAAAGGTATTATGATAATAATTGACATTTTCAGAACCTTATAATATAATAGTTATTTATGCAACAAGTGCAAAAATTAAATGCTTATTGCACGCGACGTGAATTAGTGAATTAGTTGTGGACAACAAGTCGAGTCCAATAAATACTTTTTGTACGAGTTGCACACAATATTTTTTCTACGTTCTTGCAAAAACCAAAAAATGTTTAATTTAGGTGGAATTAATGTCATGACATTGGGTGACGTCATGATCTTTATGTCAAAACACTGTAGTAGAATGACAGATACTACAGATACTCGTGCAATAGGCGTCCTGCGAATTTTACTCCAGCGCCCCCAACAGCGTTTATAGTAAGTTCTTGCTAGTCAATTTGCAATTTGACAGAATAGACGTTTCGTAGATTATAATTATTTACTCTTAAATTATTAAATTGTCCCCGCTGCGGTATGGATAAACGTTCATCATACACTGGAAAAAATTGTTATGTAGTAGGAATACTAACGACACCGTGAAATTTTACACTTTTCCTAGCAGACCCCATGAAAGGACAAGGCGAGATATTTGGTTAAGTAAAGTGAAGAGAAACTGGTAATTTAATTTCATGTTTACTCTTTACATGCATTTTATAACTCAAATTTTTATTGTGTTGCTAAACTTAAGTGGGAACCAACCAAATTTCCCCTTTTCTATGTTCCCAGCGGAAAAATGTGAGAAACTAATTTGCTTGAAACCAAAATATATTATTTTTCTTTCCATTTCCAATAATAATTATTATAAATATTTGTTTTCATACACAACACATTCACTTTCACTTCTTTGCACAGCACCACAGTTTATAATCACACCAAACATCAAACTAGTTTTTTGTCTAGTGAAAACTTGTATGATTCACCGAGGGAGGCGCTCGCGATCATTATGTGCTGGTCGCCTATAAAGAACCAGTTTTTGCATTAAATATAGTTCAATAAAGTTTGTTTTTTGCATGAACGTAGAAAAATATTATTATTAAAAGAGAGCTTCCGAATAATATATAATTGTAGTAGACTGGACACCGTGGTATTGTTCATATTGTCTTCTGTGTATCAAAATTGTCGAACATAATAATTAAATGAATTATGAAAACAAATATTTTTAATTTGCACTAATTTTGATTATTGTCTGCAATTGAGTGCCAATCTCGTGAAATTCATAAATGACAGGACATAAAGCTAATATGAAATAATAATTAGTAATTACCAAATTAAATCCGAATCCCATTTGGTAAGATGCACCTGAAATATAGCAGCAATTATCACTGGGTGCGAGCAGAAGTAGTAGACGCTGGTGAATGGTATTGAAAAACCATCCAAGGACTATCATGACATCGAAGTGCAGGAGATAATCACGCCCCGTCGCGTCGCGCAAAAAGAAATAATTAACCTATTGACTGATATATAATTATAGTTATCGTGGTATTTCTGAGAATGCGAAAAGCTAGCGCATGTGCCCCTTCGTAATGCAGTCCCGCGACGAGTGAAATACGCCGAGTCTGCGAAATAAAATAGGCAAGACAAAAGCTACTGTGAGTCTACATGGTGGCTATACAGGACTGCTCGGCGCGGGCACATGAAAAGCATTGCCGTAATGAGCAGCGTACAATATCAGGGGTGATATTTATGAAGTGGATATGCACGGTATTTGCTTGTATCAGATGTGACCGCGAGGAAAACGACTACCTCACGGACCGGGCGGCCTTCAAGGGCCTTGAGACTTACACATGAAGACTGCAGAAAAATGCATAAAATCTTGTCGAACCTATTGAAAAACAACTACTTTTTCCAACTATATGCGGGAAAATATGATGAAATGCTACAAACCCAAGATTACTTTTCACAAAATAAATATGAATAGCAAAGAATTTCAAAGCTAATAAATATATCCAGGGTGAAAATTGGATTTTTTTCGAGAATTTTCGAAGAAACAATTAATACATACAACCAACAAATGATTTTAGTTTTGACTAAGCAAGCAATTTCTGTATCACTCCCTCTTTGAATGCTTCAGAACTCTATTGTATATATAATTCAATATTTTCCCGCATATAGTTGGAAAAAGTAGTTGTTTTTCAATAGGTTCAACAAGATTTTATGCATTTTAAAGTTTAACATCTTCTGGATAACTGTATGCCTAATGCTTTTATATATAATATGTTCAAATAGAACAAATATAAATAGTAGACTAGGTTTGTGTATTCTAAGAATGAGTTCCGTCAAAAACTAATGTCATAAAACGTCACTGCAAGTGTTGGTGTATTGGTAATTTAAATTCAAGTATGAATGATCAATGAAATAAATCGTATACTGCTCTGAAGATCCTCAAGAAAGGTGAAAGAACTTGTACAACTTCTAAGTGGTTCGTTTTCATATGCATAGTGATTCATTTCCGTATGTGTGTCCAGATATAGTACTGGTAAGTGTGTTTTCTTTCTTATTCGTCTAGTTGCTTATTTCTATGTAATGAAATGCTACAAACCCAAGATTACTTTTCACAAAATAAATATGAATAGCAAAGAATTTCAAAGCTAATATATATATATATATATATATATATATATATATATATATATATATATATATATATATATATATATATATATATATATATAATATATAATATATATATATATATATATATATATATATATATATATATATATATATATATATATATATATATATATATATATATATATATATATATATATATATATATATGTGCATTGTTATGTTAGGAAGAAATATCTGATTAGCTTACAGGATACTTACACTATTTCTTCCCTATTGAATCCTTCTTGTTTATGGACCCTAGTTCTATGAACACTAATTTGTAATTTACTGGAAGGATCTCTTAAAACATGAGTACTCTATGGTCCTAGAGGGGGTTCAATTAGGTCTATGTAAAATATTTTTTTTAAGATTAAAATTGCAAATTGAAGTTACTTTCCAAATAGTGCATTCTATGATACTATAATATTTTATTAAATCTATTGAATCTTATTTATTCTCTAATTGTATGATTTAAAATGTTGCCTGAAAAGTTTCAAGAGTACAAGAAAGAATAAGTGATTTATATACGACTATTTTTATTGTCATATAATATGATAATAAATAAACAAAATCTGAAACCTTATTACTACCCTACGCAAACCTGCGTAACTTATTTCTACTACTAGCAAAGTTTGAAATTGTTGTTACCTGAGAAATTTATGTTAATCCTTTTTTTTATTACGAAGCACAAACACATCACTATTCTCGAACACTGGTTGGAAAACGAACTATTAGATGCTACTGGGCTCAGGTGGTGTCATCTAGCGGATGTAGCCGTACTACCTCTTTAATTTTTGGCTTCTGCACTTATATTTTCTTTTTACTGGATATTTCTTAGAAAATTGTTTCCCTTTCTATTATATTGATCACCAAACTCTTCTGCAGCTGAGAACGCTACCAAGCCTCTACTTCTCACTTCTTATTTACGACGAAAACACTTAATTTGCAGTTAATACTGCTTGTAGACCTTTTCCACTAGATGTTCTTAATTATTTTTCACAAACTCTAATATTTTTAACTTTAGTTTTACTATTAATTTAACAAATTATTATAAATATTATGAGCGTGGCTGTTACCTCATCGAACATCTTAGCTAGACTCTCTTGCATTGTTAAATATAACTACGGATATGCCGTATGGAAAAACATTTGCATTTCCTAGTTACGATCCTTCTTTATTGTTATTATGATACAATTTGCCCAATCAGATTGTTGCCAGTTATTTAATTTATTTAATTTTACATAACACTAGAATTTGAACTTGAATTTTAAAACACTAATATAAACTATAACTATATAAACACTATAATATAATAATACCCATTTTTTTTTATAAAACTTCGATTTATTTTCGAGGCATCTCTACATTGCACTTTGCGTCGAGAAGTTCGTCAGCGATACGTGTGTGCTTCCGTTTATACTATAGTATGTATGAACCATATTGATCACTGATTTAATTTTATTTATAATTTTGATATATTTATTGAATTTCATTACTGATTTAAGTTCCAGATTTAAGTTCTAGACTTTGTATAAATATATATAACTGAAAGTGTGTGAAACCGATAGCAAAAAAAATCCAGGCCTAGAGTGCTCCAATTCTTATGGTGCCTTTTATCATGCGAATGCAGTATGTTCCGATGTATCAAAAGGACAATTGGGTGTGATAAATTTTTTACCAGGAGAGAGATGGGTGTGTTAGAATTGTCGAAAATCTGCACGGCCACACACCCGATCAAATTTGTACACTGCGATGCAGCAGGATGACACCAGCGAAGTCGGGGACATTTCCTCAGCCAGTAACTCTGGTATTAACCCTGTGTTGCAAGCGATGAAATCTCATAATAATGAATGATTATTTCAAGGCAACCGAGATTACGAAGGGAGAAAACTTGCATGCATGCAACAACGACAGACGCAATGTAAAAAAATATAATACATATAGAAAAATTCCCCGAAATTTTGCTGCCAGTTTGATTTGGGAACAAACGGTGCTAAACAGGGAAAATAGATTTCGCACGTATATACACGTATAATGAATACACCCTGTATTGCGATAACTTGAACAAGCTTATTCCACCTGGAGTAAGACGAAATAAAACAAGAGTAAAAGTGGACAATAACACGGAATAATTATGTTGAAAATAATCCGCCAAAGCATTACCTTGTCTGAAGTAAACATCGTTGTTTAAGTTAAATAATTAGGGTTTCCTTGTTCTGTCCAATTATTTCATATTAAATTACATGTTTCGCAAGGTTAGGGCAACATTTGAAACGTGAGAGTAGTCTAAATTCCACTACTTGACATGGAATGAAATGATATGTAGCAGTGACATTTTATTAATCGTAGATGTTTAATCACCTTAATAAATAGGACCTACCGATAATCATATTGTCAGTGTTATATATTTAGGTAGGTATACAGGTTAGTAATAGCTATGGAAAAACCTAGGCATCTCGGCTGTTTCTGACTTGTTTAAGATACAATTTGGCGTTTTCATATAAGTACACCTTTTTTTACTGAAATAATTAATAATTAAAAAGACTTGATATGTTACCCCAAAGACGCCGCGATACGGATTTTGAATCATTTCAGACCATAAAGTCAATATTCATTCGCCATTTAAAAAATTCATCGGTACTTTGTAGCGACCTTATGGCGGGTTTCGCCTTAAAATATTATGAATAAAATAATGTGAATATGAAAAAAGTGAATAATTAATTGATAATTACAAACGTAAAATAGAAGAAAAAAAGTGTAGTATAGAACCCGGACCTTCTGGCTATTGTTATTGATATATTTTTTTATATTTTTGGGACGCCACTGTAGTGACATTTATTACTAGATTTCGCTGACAAATAATAGAGTTCCTTTACCCGAAAGCGATTTTTGTGTCAAGTCTAACGTTTGAACATCGGTTGTTGAGATAGCGTGTTAACAAAAATCGCAGTATTTCGACGGACATTTTGAAAGATGTTTAAAATTTTATGACTAACGCAATGGTACCATTTTTTTACCTTCCGATAAAAATTGACGACATTAGTTTTCCCTTATCAAATTCAATATAAATTCTTCTTTCGACTCTCGTAAGGAATAACTTAATAACTTGATAAATCAAGAAAAAACTTGGAAAATGCACTGTATCAAAATTTAATGCAGTTGATGCTGCATTAAATGCAATTACTGAATTAAAGTAATTTTGGGTGCTTTTTCATAATGCCTATAATTGAATTTATTTGAATTTTGAATTATGTGGCGAATGCGCAGGTCACAGGTGTGATGAAATATGCTGTACGTAACATGGAAATATGAGACATAAAAACCTGAACAAAAAACCCTCATTATATCGATAAAATGAGCAGCCTATCCCTACGTGCACCGCATTTTTAACAGCGTTGTCAAGTATAACCGATTTCCAGGGATTTAAGGAAAAACAAATAATTTTATATACATCGGCCATCACATTATGACATTATAAGGTGATTTTAATGTCTGCTCCCCGTTCGAAAATTCGTAAAATCCAACTTTTTGTTTTTTATGATCTTATATTTTCTGGCATTTCAATAAAATTGACATTGATTCACCAATAAATAATGCCAGACGGTTCTCAATTGCCGAAAATATGGAGGATGGAACCATTAAGAATAAGTATACAATTTATATAACGCACGTGAAGTCATTTGAAAATTAGTAAATTAAAGTACTTCTGCTAAAGCGCCGTAGTGAGGAGGTGGGAAAAAACAACCCGGCTTCCTATTTCTCGCGGCGAGTTTTTGAGATAGAAACTTTTGGAATTGCGCTTAAAAATCTTGCAATATCTCGGCATCTAGACAACAGAGAACTCTCATTTTTAATATAGGGTAACTCGACGAAATATTAACAACTGGTTAATATTCGTTTTTCTGGAAAATTGGGAAATGTCGGCAAAATCTACAAATTTAAAATTAATGTTTTCTCGCATGTTTTCTTTTCCATACTCTATTTACATACTACTTTACATTAGTATTCATACGTGAATACTAATATTTTGCAATTAATATTTTACGTTTGCTTCAATTTTGTTGTTAACAATTTACTTTTTATAATCTGAATTATTTTATAAATTAATGAAGCTGATTGAAAAATTGGAAATTTTGTTAAATATTGCTTAAAATGTAATAATTAGCTAGTTTTGGAATTGTTGGCAAAAATAGCTGGGAAACTTCACGCGGGGGTTTTCGAGCTCGCTGATCATGATTCTGAAGTCAGAATGTTCATTTCCACAGTTACTGGCTGGCAATTAGCCGATTATACGTATTCAATACCTTTATAAACAGTAAAGACACTTTTCAGAAACGTATTTTTATTATTAGCAAATTATTTGAAAATCCTAGACAATGTAACAAGACAATGTGTATTACTGCAGAGTAAAATAGCCGCCTTAACAAATTAGTAAATAGCAGCTAATGAGATGTTACTTAAAAGTTACTTCATAACTTTTTATTAGATCAAGTTCGGATTCTGAAAAACAAAGAAGAGAAACATAAACTTTTGTAGATTTATAAATAGCTGATAATAATGATAGATTTATGTCTATTAAATACGATTTGACTCTGTTTCATTAGTAGGTATTATATATGCAAATGAAGAGGAACGAGCTCCTTTTAAATAATATTTATGTGGTATACGAACAGAAGGAAGAATAATTAATGTTGTTTCTTTTATTTGCAGAGTAACGATTATAGTAATAGAAGACGATTGTCGACACCGAGTCCGAGTCCCACGCGTGAAACCCAGCGAAATGGAAAATCAGAAACCACCCACGGTAGCTGGTTCAAGTCCTTGGATCGACTGTCTAGAAAGAAAACGAAAAAGGTAAGTGACGGTGACTCGTAGACTGTCTCTCAACATAAATTCAGAAATAAGATCGCGCCAAACTAATAAATAATCATTTATTTCATAAGACTTAAAATGTAAATGTGGAATATCGTCCTCATCAGTATTAAACACTATGTCGATATCATATACCACAAACAAATATATTTAAACAATAATAACAGGCAGACACAAACAATCAAGTAACACATTTTTGGTTATTCTGCAATATCGTTGCCATTTTAATATTCTCCAAAAGGATAAAAACATTTTTGTTTGGTCTGATTTTAAATAATTCAATGTTATTTAATTTCTTTGGGGACGCAGAAAAGCAGATAGCTCATAAACGACACTGAAATCATAAAACTTTATTCTTTCCGAAATGAAAGTAGACAAAATTGCCTACAATGCACGGGTGAAACTTAATTTTATGTCATCCTAACCCATTCCTACAGGACTTGTTGTTAGACGAAATTTTATAGCAAATCTTTTGCTCAGATTGATATTTATATGATCGTTTATGATTCCCATTACATATTTTTATTATGATATATAGTGAGTGCAGTTGTTGCAGACTGTGGTGTACTTTAGTCCAGATTTTCTGCGGATGAAGCAGTGGTGCACCCCCTTGCTTGCAGCTACGGAACACTAGCTGTAGGAGGGCTGTGGGCCGGATCCAGTTTCATTTAAATGGGATTGAGACCAAGGTTGTCGCGAAATAATAATACGCCGCCCGTGCGGGATAGATAGTAACGACACCTAGTTCTGGAAAAGGATTTATGCTAGTTGTAATAATTTTTTTTGCGGAATGAACAGCAAAAGACAATTAACAATTAATTAACAATTTTGTTGGCATTTCCCTATTTCCTTAGCAAATAATACATTAATTTAGTCTAAATTGCACATTTCCAAAATAATACATGTTTAGAATATCTAAACTTACATAATTTCTTGATTGCCACAAGGCAAAATAAGTAAATTTAGTGTATTTGTCAAAAATCAATGTAGGCTAAGCATATTAGGGAAAAAAGGCAAATACGAGAAAGCTTTGCTGTAGTCGTAATTCTCTAACCCTTCATGTATTTTGGGTCGCTGAACCTGAATCTGAACTTTGTTGACAGAAATTTTGCCGCCACCCCTTTTTTTGCAAAAAAAATTGTAATATTGGCAGATACCTTTTTTCGGTTTCTCGCCTATAATTTGAAAACTATACGTTTTATCGAATAGACCATTCTATACAAAATTAAAGCAAACAAAATTTCCTACATTTTTCATGTTTTGCATTTTTTTCTAAGGCCAATCGTTCCACCGCTAGAGCGCGCTAGAAAATGGTCAAAATCCAAAAAAGTGACAAAATGCGATTTATGGCGATTTCCGTGAATACAACCGATGTTGGCCATGTATGTTTTCACAGTTTTGAAAATAGAGAAAATACTGCAGATAAATGAATAAAATAAACTTATAATTGCACCACAAATTCATACATGAAAAAGTACGTAGTGTAAGAAATGGGGAAATTTATTATTAAAATAAAAAAAATGTTGGAATTTTCAGTTTGTTTCTGTACCTATTTTGTATTGAAAAATGTAATTTTACACACCTTCGATTTCAGGGAAGACGTCACCCCTATCTTCAAACGTTACCCTAGTTTTATCTTGTAGCCTTTTCTTCTTTCTTAGATGAACATAGTCAGGTTCATCTGTAAAGAACAGATATGATGGAATTATAGTAGATTACTAAAGTTATTACTACATATTAAGGAATCGTTCTGATTAATATTCAATAACTTTAGTAATCTACTATAATTTCATCCTCAAGGCTCATGATTCAATAATCTGTTACCGACTAGCCAAAAAGGGGCAATTTAAGTCCCTTTGTCACCATATTATTTCTACATTTCTATTTCTACATTTCTTCATTTCTAAACCCTCGCTATTATTTGTGACATTCCTATTTTTTAAGTTACTAATATCGTATGATTGCTGAAGAAAACATGTTGGGCAACGCTAGACTTCTATGTTCTTCCATATTTGAGATTGATCATGCCGTCATTTAATCTAGTTTGAATAGATCGCCTAATTTGCCCAACATAATTAATGAATACCATCATAGCTAATTAATATTTAAGTAAGAAATTGAATTCAGATTAAAAATTTTACTGGTGTCTTTTTTCAAGGACGAGAAAGAAGGAAACTTCACAAGTGGCACCGAAGAAGAGACTCCCACGAAACCGACTCCGACCAAAAACCTTAGATTCTTCGGAGACACCGATATCGAATCAAACGATAGCGTGCGCTATAAGTCATCCCTGAAGTCACGGCCTGGAATCAGTTCCCGAGACCGTACCAGGAGCCAGTCCTCAAGGGACCTGCACAACATCTCAGAGGAATTGAGAACCCCGGATTTAAGCGTACGGAAAAGCAGCCATAAATCGATGATGAATATATCTGAAGCTGACAAAGATATCAAGGGTTCGCGTTCGAACTTGAAACCTCCCATGTCTCCAAATCACCGGCCTCCGAGAGATGTCTCCAGACAGAGCAATGACAGAGACAGAGGGAGGCGAAGGAAGAACGAAGTAAGCTCTGTAGAAAGCTCTACAGAGGGAGACAGTAGCCAGCAGTCTCAGAGAAGCGTTGTATATCTCCATGCAGCAACTGGTAGGTTTTTGAACGGTTTTATTTAGCTTTACTCCCTATATTTGTTTGTTTATATGTTTGTTTCAAATCTTGGAACAGTTTTTCAACTACTTCCCGATGAAATACAAAAAAAAATTGAAACTTTGCGGTGTTTAGGGTCGCTCAATTACAATAATTGTTGCCCAACCTTAAAAAAAATGGCGAATTCAAAATGGAATGGAACGTATGAATACGTCTTATTTTTATATGAACCTTGTCACATTTTGCTCTAAACCTACGCATATACTCACCACACAACACTTCATACTTACCATACATAACAGGCCTTTATCAAATGCATTAACTAATGAACTGAGACAGGCAGATAAATACAAGTTGCCACCTAAAATGGAAACACAATTTTATGTGATTTAACCCAGTGATTTCCTTAATATTGTATAATAACTACATAAAGGTGGTGTGGTTTAAATGAATGAAGAGTATGATGCAGACTCGTTACAACTCGAATGCCAATAATACCAAAAAAAAACTATTTGAACATATAAATTTGACTGTAATATATGTAAAGGTCAGAATAAACTAATTCAATGATTTTTTTTCAGTTGGAGACATACCAGGGCCTGGTTACCTCAGAAATGGCAGGAGAGCAGCATCTCGTGAAGAACTAGCTTCCAACGGTTCCAGCCGCATCCAGCCTCAGGTGAAAACGTTAAGTAGATCATTTTCCGTGCTAGCACCATGGAAGCCAAGACACCCCAGAGACGCCATGGACATAGATTACACTCAGTATCCAAAACCAACCAAAAATGGCAAGTATGAGCAAAAAGTGGCGAAAAGCACATCTAGTCGCAAAGACAACTCCTCAACGCTCAAGAAGAAGGCGCAGGAGACCAGAAAAAACAATTCAACATTAAACAGAAAATCGAAGAGTAAAGAGAATATATCATCTCAAACGTTAAGGCGATCCAGGGAGGAACTATCTAGAGGGTCAAGTTCTACGCTTTACAAGAAAAAAGAAAGGCTGCCTCGAGAAAATTCAAGATACAACAGAGATAGAGATGATAAAAAGATATCTTCTAAGAGTTTGTCAGTAGAGTCACTCGGAAGCAACGGTAGATCCGGAAGAAAATCGAGGGATGAGAGCAGGGATGTTTCGAGATCTGTTTCCATGCCAAGGGATCCAGAAAAATCGGCAGGGTGGTTCAAAATGAAGAAGACTAAGGCATCAGGAAGCACCCAGAGACTGTGATTAATATTATAGTTTATATAAGCAGAGTACAAGTTGATGTGCCATCTGCTCTTGCAAATTTCGTTCTCTCGCGTTTAATGTTGGTTAAATTGTGTCTGAGATGAACCCATTGTCAGTTACTTTTAGTTGTTATTAAAATGTGCCTTATAGTTTTAAACGTGCCGACAAATTTACTTTCTTTTTCATTACGCCCAATAACCTAGTGAAAAGGAAATTGAATTTTAATATTCGGTCTTAAATAGCTTTATTTCGGTATTGATCTAACACGTACTTTACAATTCATTGCATTGAATAATATGGTGCTATATTAGTTTGTATTTTTATTTGTAAAACTGTGTAAATAACATCTCTTATTTTTGTGTAAATTATGGGTAAGGTATTTAATATTATTCTTTAGATTATATAGGTACATTAGGTACTTTCAAACAATACAATTTTTGTTACCAAATTGCTTAACAAATTTGGACGTGCAGAAATGGCTCACGAATAATATGTTCTTAAAAGTAATACATTTTTTTAGTCACTAAACAAAATACATTTTGTAATTATGTGCTATATTAAACATAAAATAAAATCTTAATACATCCACTCATTTTCTTAATATACACTTATCAAAGAATATTTACACCCTGCTTCTGATCCTCGACATCTTTATAAGATAGGTAATAAAGATATATACGATTAAATATTCGTAGAGACCTTAATTGAAGTACCCACTTATTAGATATCACATCTATGAAAAGATATAATATTGTTCAAGTTTTTTTTGTTGGGCTCTCCCAGTACATTATAATTGTTGGGCCACCGTGTAAAGAACTGACCCAGCGCGCAGGCACAGCATAAACAGAAACCAGCAGGCCAGCATCTCCCACCACTTTCCATATATCAACAAATATGAAACGATGACGTAAATCCGCTATTTTGGTATAGAAGACAGAGAGGTATTCAGAGAAATATATGGCCTACTTTAAACTTATATTTATGGTACCGTAAAACGGGGTCAATTGGCATCATGTTTTATTGACTAGTGGAATGCAAATATACACCAGTTTTATTTATAATAAACAACAAATATAAGCTTAGAAGCTACCAATTAATATAGTTAAACAAATATAGTGAAATATATAATATTGGAAACGAAAAATGTAGCATAATTTACAGTATCTGGAATGTGTTATAATAATTAAGCGTTTCGAAATGTTGGCAAATATAATTTCAATATTAGTTGTAAAAGAAAGTTTACGCAGTTTTAAGGATGAGGCATTTTTTAATTTCCAAAAATCATCAAAACGTATCATCTAAATCCTTACAGAAAAGAGAATATTTAGTCATTCATCACAAGTATGTATAGCTAAAGATTTTTTCATTAAGTAACCACATCCCAGACAGCACACTATATCTTAGAGACGTCTTTTTTATGTCCATATTATGTCTGAACACCTGCAGACTTTAATAAGATTTAAACATCTTTTTCTAGACACCCTAAAGACGTACATACGTAAGGGATGTCTTTTAGACGTCTTTTAAATGTCTTACAAACACGGTAAAAGATAAGGCAGGTAGCGCGGCCCATCTCAAACCAGCGCATATTACCGAATCTCGACCGAGGAGAACCGAGGCGAGGCGACAGAACAATTTTATTTACAAAGTGGCGATTTGACTTGCTTCTGTAAAAATGCTTATTATGTATATATGCATAATATACAAGAAACCTAAACTAGCTACTAGCATATTGCCTCATTGCTTGTGTGGTGTGTTAACTGTGTTATGTTGTCACAGACCCTGTGACTGTGTAATATTTATTA
Organism: Tetropium fuscum; assembly: GCA_964058915.1. Lineage (NCBI taxonomy): Eukaryota > Metazoa > Arthropoda > Insecta > Coleoptera > Cerambycidae > Tetropium > Tetropium fuscum. The sequence goes on from CAXKVY010000236.1 coordinate 489,443, forward strand.
TTCATCATAATAATTCTCATTCTTAGTTGGCTGGGTAAAAAGTAGTAATGGGCAATACCACTGTTTTTAAAGAACCGTATCGTACTGACTTCCTATACGAAATGAATCGTACCAAAATACTAGTACCCGTATCTCTTATTACGGCGCAAGCGCATTTCCTATCGTACCCGTATATATGATGAATGTGCTGTTCAAATTTTACCAAGCCAATACTGTAGCCAATATCAATACCAAGCCAATCTGTAAATTTTATGAAAAATAAGAAAATGCACGCGCCAAATCTGGCGGATTAAGTTGCAATCTAGTGGCATAAATATCCGTTCTGGTGGCTAGCGGTAATTCTAGTGTTATTACATTCCATTTAGTGGAAAATCTGGTGGATTTTGTCCTTTAAATATTTAGAGTTCAGAATTTCACAATTCTGTGGTCGACAGTTGGTATTTTATTTTGATTCAATGTTCTGTGGTTGTAAGCGACATTTGACTTTTCGGTTGGCAGCAGTCAGCAAGTCAGTTGTCAAATATAAGTTACGGTTTGTGGTTTTGTTTTCGTTTTGGACCGGTGTAAGTTGATTGCAAATTTTGCTTGATATTCAATATAGCATCTTATCTTTGATGTTGTGCTTCAATAATTTATTATTTTTGATTTGTTTTTCAGAATTTATTATTGTTTTTTTTCTTTAAATCATTTTATTTATTTCACAAAATATTAATAAAAAAATATTAAAAATGTGTAGGTAAAATAAAATATATTTAGTGGTTTTTCTAGTGTTTTCAGATTATATATTATTAAAAATGTATAAAATAAAATATATTTAGTGGTTTTTCTAGTGTTTCGGACTCATAAAATTCAGGTGGTATCCTTGTGTTACTGAAAGTTACTTCTAACCGGGACCCGTTCCCAGCAGTTGGCAACACTGACCCCTTCCACTCTGAACCATATATTGGATCGAGCAACGTTTTTTACACAAACATCGCCTTCACAAAAACTCGTAATCTTTTTATTTTAATGTTTAATTCATGTTTGAACAGTCTCTCAGTCAAATAAAATATCAAAAAAATTATTTATTCAACTTTTTTCACTAAGACTTTTTATATCACGTCTACAACGCTCTGAACTTGAGTCCCCATAAGACATCAACACCCGGATTTTCCCAACCTAACTAATATACCTAGTCAATTATTCATGTAATCAAATATCATTAAATAGTTAATTTATAATTTAATATTATACCATAACTCACCTACAGTAGGTATCTCATACCTCGTCGCCGTAATGAATGCGAACACTTATACACAATTTCAATTGTAAAATTTTATTAAAAATATATCTGCCAGTCAATATTTTTTGCTAGCAGCATCAAGGATACATAAATACAATAAAAAAATATAAAACGCCTATAAAATAATATATACTTAGCTAGCCTTAATATCAAGTTAAACAACCATTAAGTACCTACTTAAAATCAACCTCGCAAGTATTGGTTCCCCTACATTATAATCACTGCTCGAATTTGAGCCTAATCAGCTGCTGCAAATGGCTAAAAATTCTGTAACCTAACGACAGTAGTTTTAAGTCGAAAGAAATAAATTATTGGAATAAATAATTGGTAAGTACATAATTACAATGAAGGACCATTTCCATTTAGAGAGTTGTCTATGCATTATGAACCTTTCAAAACTAACAGTTTGATTGTACTTTTGTTAAAATGGCCCAATTATTGGTCTCTATTCTTTTACACCATTTCAAATATACAGTTAACTTGGTAAAAATGCAACTTTAACACTAGCCTCAAAAACCTCGTCCTCAATATGCACTAGAACTTTAAAAAGCCTCTCTGTTGCCGACGTAATATAAACCACAGTCAGAAGGAAACATTCGCCGGGCTGCAAAACGCCATCTTTCGGAGAGACATCTAAACCTTCAGGACTACTGGAGACCTCAAAGTGCAGTGTCCTGCTGGCCTCAGACGTTAAGAACAAGTTATCCCTCATTTTCTTCGGTGGCACAAGGATAATGCTAGCAGGTTCCAATTTACACGAGGGATACATTGCTGTACTTTCCAAACATATTACAGTGTCCTGACTGAGAGACTGATACATTCCCGATTCATCGGGATACTGCGGCAATATGGTTTGCTCCGGGTCTCGTTCTAATGTTAGTATCACTTCATTTCTTGTGAAGAATTTTAAAATCTCCTTTAGATTACCCGGGCTTTCTTTAAATAGTATAAGATCACCAGGCATGATCTCACCGTTGACAGTTTCTTTTAAAAAGTTACTGGTGACATCTACTGGTAAACCATTCTCATAACTTTTACGACACTGTCGTCTGAGTCTCCCTCTGTTTACTTCTGTACCAGATATGATAAGTAAATTTCCGATATCAGTAACCATTGTACTATTAATTAATGATTGTTGTAAAATTTTGTAATCGTCCACTGTAGGAACATATCTGACAACCACTTCTTGCACTTCATTAGGAATTAAAACCGTCATGGCTGGTGTGACAGTCACGTTAGCAAAAGCAAACAGTTCCTTAGGATTAAATGAAATATATGCAAAGGATGGTAATGAGCCAGTATTCTTAATCATAAACCTTCGTATGACATCACTGTGATCATCAAGGTTTCCAAGCGGTAACCAGAATTTACCGCTCGTATCTTGGGTTAAATTATGAAATTCGATTTTTCCATAACCTCCATATCCAAACAATCTAACACACTGTTTCTTTGTTTGCTGTAAATTCGGATCAAGTGATGTAAACATTAGCTCATCTATAGCAGCACCGATTTTAGTTGGTATAAATGAAACCATTATTGATCTAGACTCATGCGGGTGCAACATAAATTTCACGGCACTTAGTGGATCGCTGTCGTGTCGATTATCTTTTCGAATTTTAAATTCGTACCCTGTTAACGACATCTGCAGGCACAGTCTCTTCGCAGTCTTATTTCTAAGCAGAAAATCTAGCGTAACACATTTGTCTAGTTTCACACACCCCCAGATAAGTTCTGATCTTGTACTCTCTATAGGCAATTTGCCATTGGGTAAACTAGTCAAGGCACTTGAGGTACGTGATGAGCCCGTAGACGAGGACGACAAAGGTCTATCTTCACTACGAGATATAGGAACAGGATGTGGACTTTTTGGCTTTGTACTGCTACCAAAATTTGACTTTTTAATATTACCAGGTGGTATATTGGATGTATCAGAGTTTTCTTTATCTGAAATTAAACATTGCATTACCTGGTTTTCCGAATAATTACTTGTATAGGACGAATTTTTGCTTAGGGGTAATGATTGATCGTCGTATTGTATAATTTTCTTTCCCTGCTTCAAGAGGTAATCGGTAACTTTTCTAGGGGTATCTTCTGTTTCTGCTAAGAATTTCTGAATGGTTGATATACTTAAACTGTCATGATTTGCTTGTGGTTCAGTATCTCTCTCTTCCTCTACAAAACTCGCTGTTGTCTCTATTAATGGTACAGGTTTCTTCGTCTTCACAGGACTTATTGCTGCCCGTAAGTCTGAAAGGTTATCAGACCTTTGCTGAAAGAAAGCACCTACTGACAGTTTTCCTACCGACTCATTATTTGAAACACTTTGAGAAAAACTACTTGTAATTGGCATGGCATGTCGTTTCCTCCAGGATATTTCATCGGCCACTAGCATTGAGCTTGCCCCTTCAGCAGGGCTAAAGACACTACTACTACCTATCACTTTACGGAATTCCTTCTCAATCCTATCTATACTAATATCAGTATTTCCAATTTGATATGAAAGTTGTGCCATAGACTGCCCTAAACTAAGTCTTGATAAATCATTATTACCATAAGTATCTAGTGCCACTACTGAGCTTCTAGGTGTAGAAGTGGTTTTTAGAGATTTACTAGATGACTTCAATAAATCACTTTCACTAATGGTACTTCCAGATGACAAATTTAAGTTAGAAAATGAAGATATATTTTCTGTGCCAGGTTGTAAATATTTTGAAGGTAAACCAGCCACTTTATTGGCTCTGTTTAGTGAATCATTTGCAAGGAGACGTTGTTGCTTTAACTGATAACTGGCATCATTTAAATTGCTTTGATGATTGGCCTCAAAACCATTTGCTACATTTGATCCATCTAATGATAATATGCCCAAGGAATCATCTATTTCTTCTCGAATACGGTCTGGATATTTTTTTAAAAAAGACTTTCTATCTACCGTCGAACTAGCTGTAGGTTTGGGCGTATTTAATACAGTATCATCTACAAACTCAATTTTTTTCCCTTCCATAATACAAAAACTCGTCTAAAACACAGATGTAGGTTAATCTACCAAATTATTGATATATATATTTCACAATAAACTTACTCAAATTATTCTAAAAATTTTTTTCTGGTTTTTAACGAATTCGATTCATTTGTGATTTCAAATATTGAATTTGACATTTGACAAGACAACGTCACAGAAGAAAGATCATAACGTGACGGAAATCCGGCCACAAAACTACCACACCACAGTATTTTGTGCATAGAATAGAAAGAAGGTTTTGTGCTTCTGGTACAAGCATGGTACAAGGCATGATACGGGCTGCACGTAATACATCGAAATATAAACTTAATGGCGGCGGACTCTAATATTTTATGCGGAGAGCGGTACCGCGAGCACAACTGCACCTTAACCTGAGAAAGCACATTGTCTGGGAAAGCACGAGGTCAACCCCTGAGGAAACACAATGGCTGGGAAAGCACGAATGCTGACGGAGACTTCCGCAGCTACGTAGGGCGCCGTTATTCCCCTAGCGGATTTCGACGTCATTTGTGCAGTTTTTTCGGTACCTATTTTACGCGATCTCGGTCTCCTTGTTCTAGTCTTCTTGCTTCTGCTCCTTTTATTTTGAGTAACACGTAACACACATCACCCATGCCATAGATTAGAGTAGAACTCATATTACCACAGAAGAAATTTGTGATCACCATGGTTTTGGAAAAACCGGCACTTACTATGGAACGGGGAACCGCCTAAAACTCCAATACGCAAGAAAGCTCCACTACCACCGGTAGGTGACAAGACCACTGATCTGTAATATACCACCGAGGTCTATTTCCGCCGCGCTGTACTGTGGCTAAGTGGCCCTGGTCATCGATCCTGTGAGAAAACTAATTATGACAAAATTGGCCCTCCTTGGCAGATAGCAGACGCTCCGCATTATCACTTTTTTTTTTTGTGAAATATGGAGAAAACCATTCTCTTTATAGCCTTTCAAATATACCTACCATAAAAAAATAATTACGCATATTGCCCAGCATATGGCATTTACAAAATATGACTTTTGTACATGTAGAGGTACCTATCCCAGGTATTTTAAAATATATTTCAATAGCAGATATACTTACACAATTTTAACTGAGTCTTATGGGGTGTGACCGTCCTCTTCTTTGACAAGATTCTATGGTACTTGTTTCTGGCCTTTGCGCCATCCGATGTATATTACTGATCATCAAGGATTATAGACTAACAGGATTGCTTATCGGCCACGTGTTGTTAGACAAGATCTGACGTCAGCGGTTAAGTTCGGCCCGCATCCTTTTGCGCCAACAGTCGATTGATTCCAAATTGATGCTAGGCTTCTCTAGGCACGATGTTAATGTACAAATGACACACTACACAAACGCCGGAAAATACACCGGTGGGGCAATGAACCTACGCCGTACGTATCCGCTGACGTCAAAAGCGTGGTGGGGGCCTACGAGATTTGTCTAACGTTGCGCTTATGGGGATAAGTAATCAGTAATCGTGTTTAGTCTATAATGGTTGACTGATCATTACGGACTGTAATCACAGAAGAGTAATAAATACAAAATAATGTCACTGTTTTACAGCTTTGTAACACAGCTCACAGCACAAGTTCTGTGGTTCACAGTATATTTGCAATCTTTCTGTGTTGTAGCACAGAATTAACAATTCTGTGGTTGTAGCACAGCTGTAGGTTGTAGACGTAGACGTTCTGTGGTCTATGATTTTCAGTTCAGTGTTTTCAGATTCGTGTTGTGTTAGTAGTTTTATTGCTTTATCGAAGAATTATTGGAATTATGACTTACTTGGTAATAATAAAAGATGATTCAGTAAAATATGATAAATAAAAATATGGTAGTTTCAAGTTATAAATAAATAACAATGGATCATATATTTACCATAAGCAAGAAACCCACTAGGACTGTTAATCAGTATAAGCAAAACATATTTAATAAGTGAGTAATTTGTTAAAACTGGTATTAGTTTTATAAATAGTTTATATATTAATTTCAGGCTTGAGAAGTCAATATTGTGTTCCATTTCTAGTACGAATGTGGTTGCCTTTAGTACTGAAAGTAATATTGAGGAAACAAACTCCTCATTCTGGAGTTCCAATGTATATATAGCAGATCTTAACAGTCCTTGGCAAGTCCACAAGTGAGAACCGTTTTGTTAATACTGTGATGTTAGAACTTAGCTGTATAGTAGATATGAATAGTATGGTATGAGTTACCGTGTGTGTTCAAATTTGGCCTTAGCTCAAAAAGCCAGTTTTACTTAGGGGATTGAAAATAAATATAGAAGGGCCCAGGTATGCTCTTTAAAAAAACTACCCCAAAACCGGCCCTAAACGCAAATTTTTTGTTTTTTCAAATTTTATTGGAACCGTTGACTTGCATGTTGGCATGCTGTATCGGTTCTCAAATGAAATATCAGTATACTCTAAATTGACTATTTGTAAGTCTATTATATCAGCACATATTGATTACTGCGGCAGTGCCCTTATTTTTCTGAACAAACAACAGATGCAAGCTTTACAGAAGGTATAAAATCGAGGCATGAGAGCCATATTGGGTTGCAATACATATACACCAATTGCTGATATGCTAATTTTATTATAGCTGATGAATGTCCAACAAAGAGTCATTTATAATACAGTAATGTTTATTTGTAAAATGAAATATGGCAATATGTGACTGACTTACATTCTTATGAGACACTAATATGTTCTATCTAAAACGATCCTAGGAAAAGGATTAATATTATTTAATGAATTGCCCAATATTATTATTTTTTTTTCACTTTTTACCATTTTAAAAGGCTTCAGCCCTGGTCTAATAGTTTATTTAAATAGATACTGTACATACATACTACATATTATACTTTTTATAAAACTACCTCGATAATTATTTGATAATCCGTATCGGTCCGGTTTTTATTGATCCGGATTATCGCAACACCACTGTAATAATAAATTCCTGCAGACTTTCCTACGACCATCACTATTTATATGGTAATATACATGTATTTTTAGAATACTTTGCAATTCCTCTCCTGTAACCGTATTACAATGGGATTTTACAGGAGAGCTATTACTTATAGCCGATGAGAGTGGCTGTGTACGGATTTATCATGCAAAAGATTATCTTCTAAATGATTGGATCTTAGTATTACAAACTGTATTGCAAGGGGAACATATTCTAGCTGCCGCTTTCTTTCATTCTGGTAAACGTGTAAGTTGCCAGTAAGTTATTATTTGGACGTAGTAATTGTTATAGTTACGTTTCTAGATTTGCCTAAATTTGGACAAGAAAGATATTTCATCATACACCGAAAAATTTCAGCATGTAAAGTTTGCCTGCTCTGTTAAACAATTCGGTGGAAGGCCCGCAATCGGGGCACTTTTGTTAACTACGACAGGTATGCTGGCAGCAATTCTATTACCACAACATACCAGCCAGACGCCTATGCTAATAGCCACTGAAAGCCTGGGACCTACTCGAATATTTGTACAAACAGCTGATATATGTTATGGAAAAAGTAAGTCTATGGCTTGGGGTGTAGTAACAACTGCTTCTCGCTTCTATTCTATAGTATTTTTATTATTTTGAAAGCGGAGGCACTTCTATAGTAACTTATTAATTCTGTGTTTAATATCGTAAGTTACTTAGTCAAGTAAAGATACAGAGGTTTTATTCTGTGGATTTTGTCAATTAATAATTTTTTATTAGAGATTAACAATAATTTCTTTTCAGATGGCCACTTTCTATTAGCCGTTAGTAGTGGCGATCCTTCGATGCCAATTCAGTGCTACAATGTGTCTGTAAAGAGGGCAGACGATAAATGTGTTATCATGAGTCAGTCATTGCTGAGCTTCTTTTTATTTGAGGCCCCTAAAGAAGCCTTAAGTAAGTATAAAATGCAGTACACAAACTGAGTGCATAAGAAAGCACATTTGAGGTCGTCCAGTTTACTGGACGCGGGCCACAGGGTCGAGCCGTACGTCCAGTATACTGGACGCTGATATTCAACATGTTAAGTTATAAACAAAGGAAATGTTGTGAACTGAGTTATGTTTTCAGTGGACCAATTAGCCAAAGAAAAGGATTGCACAGTGAGCCACATAAAGTGGATCATGAGGGAAGATGCGGACTCTTTGGTTGTAACGGCTAGTAGTGATAAAATGAGCTGTTTGCAAGTATGGGAACTCAGAGAAAAGGCTTTACCTGTACATAATACTCTAGTGAATTCTGAAACACCACAATTTTTTAATACAGTTGTAAGTTATAGTATATAATGACCCTTTCTACCAATTATGGAAACAAATATATTACAAATAAATAGTATAGACCTAGGGTATAGGTTCACAGTTAATTTTTTTGCAATTTTTTTATTGCAAATTAAGCTTAGGGCGGAAGCCTGTTGTTATTTCCACTTGGAAATTACGATAATTAACGAAAAATAATCGGTTTCTTTGAGCGTCCTGGATGCTAGATTTAATTAGGTATTGTAATTTATACGATAAAAGATAAGGTACGATATGCAATAATTATATATGCATTTATTTATGAAGATTATGAAACAGTATAATATAGCAAGAGGTGTAAACTTAGAGATATGTGTAAACTTAGCCCACGCCCTTGTGTACCCTAAAATATACTAGTATTAATACAATAAGAATTAAATGTGGGTTAAAAGCCTATCTTATAGTCGATAATTTGGGACAGTAAAGATGCCCTAATGAGGGTTATTAATCAAATATATTTTATTTTATTTATTTATTTAACCCTTATTTCTAGTTTATAAACGAATACAAAACCTTTGCAAATGTATACATTTAGGGCTCTTACACATAAGCACCTACTCATATGATGATGCCTTTAATAAGACCTTTATTTCAGGTGTGGCAATACCAGTGTCATTTCCAATACAACAGCCAAGTAACTTCCTTAGCTATAAGCAAGTTAAGTCTGGTGAATAGCATATCTAGTGGCTACGTTGTGGCTACTTTTGCTGATAATTCAATACATTGTCTGTACCGGGACACACTTAAACCCATAGTTAACTCAACATTGGCGGTAACACCTCGATATTTGGACGAGCCTAATGCCAAGTATCAAAAAGTAAATACAAAGATATCCAATATTGACTTGTCATGGTTAGGGAATGTTTTATTACTAGTGGATTCAGATGACAGCCTGCACCTATTTAAATTGCCGCCACAGATAGAGAGTTCGGCTCCGTTAAGTGTGCCATATTGTACGACCATTCTGGAATATTGCCTTGTTAGCGGTTTGGATTGGTTGGATTTATTGTTAGTTTTAAGACCGGGACTGCTCGACGCTCTCTGTGATAGACTAACCGAAAGTTTCAATAGGCAGCCAGCCTCAGTACAACAGTTCTTCTATGTTCAATATTTATGCATCAAAACATCACTCTATAGGTAAGACGATTTTTTATTTATTTTTTTAATGGTATTTTTTAGAATTTTAAAAAAAAAAAAATTTATATAGTGTACTTTAATTATAGGTATGTAATAATATATTTATCTATGGCGCCGCTAGATTTTTTTCATTCTAAACTGCTCGCGAATAGATTCGGCTAATGCAAAATTATTGTCCATATTTCTATTGTACCTTTAAAAATAGTAGACGGATTTTCAATAGGTTTTCAGCATATAAAAATCTAATCTTTTCTCTATGAACCTATGCGATTTTCAATTTTTATTTTTCTATAGGTGTTATAGAACAGTTTATAGAAATTGTCCATTTTCTTATTTTTTTGGATTTTCAAAACTTAAATCTTGGACGAAATTGAATTTTTATGACATCTCTGGATTCACAGAAACCTTCCGGACATTTCTGCAGGGATTTCGTAAAAATTAAATTATACAGAGTGTACTTATACGTGTATTTAACATGTGATTTCAAAAATAATAAAAATCTGAATTTTTGCCAATATTCATAATCATGCCTGTAATTGTACCAAAATTGAAAAATTGAGGAAGATTTGAGGAGACCCAGATTTGGGCGTTTTCTCAAATATTCCCTAATTTTTTTTATACGGATCAAATCGAAAATGTCCTTTTCTCTTCTTGAGAAAATTTTTTAAAAGAAATTTGGTGAAAACACCTTTTTATGTCCCAAACATACATTTTTTTATTTAAAATATTTATTTTTTTACCTTATTTTGACTTAATATCGAAAAAGCACCCTATTTTTCAATCGAATATTCTCGCGTCAAAATGTCTGCTTTCTTAAAAAAGTCGGTGGGATTTTTAAAGAACGTGAAAAAAGTGTAAGTGTGTTCTTATGTGAAAAAAGTGTAAATACGAAACTTGTAGATCTTTTTATTACCTACAACTTTGGCATTCATTTTTTTTCCATAGGACTTGTAGTTTTTCCAGAAATCGAGATCCACCATTTTTTACCCTTAAAAACTCGCCCTCTTCCCGACCTCAGATCGCCGGTAAATAATTTTTCCTCATCATTTTTGTTATATTCTCTTCGTTTTCCAATGGAAATGGTTTCATCCTACTATTATTTTTTTCACTTTTTATCATTTTCAAAGTTCAGGCCTGGTCTAATACTAATTTGGATAATTCTTTAAATTGAAAATTTAACTGAGTAAAAAAAAAAACGGCGTACAATATGTATGTGTAATTGAACGACCAGCAACCCTGACCTACACAATGTTTTTCATTGGCGTAGACATTTTTTTTTCTTAGGGGGGTGAAAGTAGAAGGTTTTTATATGCATATTTTCAACACCACAGCTGATAATGAATGCAAGTTTTCGCACCACTCATAAAGTATTGCATTCAGCGTGTTACCATTTTTTAGTGGGTGGCTCGCTAGTAGCCATATTTCCCAAATGAAACAAAAATAATATGTACAAAACAGCTAAGTAGCCATGAAAAATAAACTTTAAAAGGGAAAAATAAAATAAATATACTTGCAATTGAAATACAGTCATTTATTGTGTAAGTAGGTACCTACCTACTAATTTTTAATTTTGCCCACTGATGTAAATTTTTAATTTGTGATCTAGGATGGTAAGTACCTACATAAAAATAAAGTCAATGAACAATAGGTACCTACTTACAAGGGGTTAAGTAAAGGGGTTAAACTACTTACAGGGGGTTAAAGTAGAAGGTTTTTATATGTAGATTTTCAACACCACAACTGATATTGAATGCAAGTTTCCACACTCATGAAGTATTGCTTTCAGGGCGTTACCATTTTTTAGTGGGTGATTCGCCAGTAGCCATATTTCCCACATGAAACAAGAATGATATGTACAAAACAGCTAAGTAGCCGTAAAAATAAACTTTAAAACGGAAAAATAAAATAAATATACTTGCAATTGAAATAGTCATATTTATTGTGTAAGTAGGTACCTACCTAACCTACCAAATCGTCAACACTCAACGCTGATTTACTTTGACTCAATGCTTTGACAAAGATCAGAGCTTGTTTGTTAATAGGTACCTACATAACTAAACCGAGACTAAATACAACACAATTTTAAAAATAATTACAAATGCAATACATACCTACCTACCTACCAGCTTCTCATCGCAAAGTGATTTCCAATACACACACTTTTTACAGCCAATCAAAATTAGAAACTGACCTTGAGGTATTTTACCGTCATTGTAAATTTTCATTTCATTCGTGGCTAGGTAGATACACGGTTTTAATTTTATAAACAGTCTATAGAATTTTTAATTTTGCTGATGTAAATTATTAATTTGTGATCTAGGATGGTAAGTACCTACATAAAAATAAAGTCAATGAACAATAGGTACCTACTTATGTAATAAACCAGAGAGCGTTTCCAATTTTCGTAAATCCCAATAAAACGCCTAACTTATATCGTTGTATTTATAACCTAGCGGCCTCAAGCACTGGGATATTTTTTGGGTAAAATTATTTGAGAAATGTCTTAAGTGGAGGAAGTACCTATTAGTACCTATCTCAGTACACGTCAGTACCTACTTCGAACAGCCCATAAAACAACTTTTTTTTTGTTAAAGTCGGCTCTGCTCTAACCCCCACTATAAATTTTTGCCGTCAAATAATATTTTCCTTACATTTTTTAACATATCTATCCTATCTTGTAAATAAAGCGAGGTCTGGTGGAAATCTGCGTTTTTCAGGTTTCATACGAAACAAACAAAAATTTTTGCTAACCGCCATACTTTTCTAACTTATTTTTGCCATATTTTTGCTAACCGCCATTTTTTTATTTCGACTCTCGTAGCGGTGTATACCTACATAGGTAGGTATATAAATAATATATAGGTAGGTAAACGTCTTACTTCGCCGTTTTGACTTTTTGTATAAGCTCCAGGATAAAAACAATTTAAAAAACGACTTAAAATTTACCTGCCAACACTAGGAGGTACTTAGGTACCTCTGAAAATACATAAATACCTAAGTATCTGTACTGAAAATAAATAATTAGTTTATTTTTAGTTACAGGACTTTTTTCTTTCGTCAGAGGTACCCCCTACCTACACCGCTCAGATAATAAAAATAACCGTATTATATTGTCACCGTATTATATCACAATAACATTTAAACAGCACTATATATTATATACACGCGAATATCTCAACCAACGCGGATGACCGTTGCAGATTATAGAAATGAGCGCAATACCCGCAAACCCGCCACTGTAAGAGATCCGAACGTTCCGAGAGTCCATAGGGACTGTCAAACTAACACAGACGGCGCGTCATTCCAATAAGTTAAAAAGAGATACACTGCTCGATTATCCAGTATTCCGTCTACGGTAGAGCGGCGTTGCTGCTTTTAACTATAAAAATAAATGTCTAGGGAATTTCCATAATTTAAAGTAGACGAAAATAAATGTAAAAATGGCCAACATCTTGGGCTATAATATATTATTGTATGCACAATAATTCTTTTGACATTCATAAATAATATAAATAATATTTATATAGTATTGTGGAATATGATAGTTTAATTGCATATTGAGAAATTTGAGAATTACATGTGGCAACTGCGCGGTATCTTATATGCGGTCAGTTAACTACACATACATATTAAATGAACTCTAGGCTTAGGGCCTACTTATCGAAATGGAATTGTAGATTCTGAAACAATGGCAAATTGACATTTGCCAGGTAGGTTTTGGAAAATCTGATATTTTGAAAATACGAAAAAGTGCCAATTTATATAAATAGTTCTTTAACACCATTACAAAAATAAAAATTGAAAATCGACGATACGCCCCTGGGCTAAAATTTTGGGAAAGAATTTTCTTGTGAAAATAATTTCCTCAATATCAACGAATTTTGCACAAGGATTTCACGACCCTCTACAATACCCTTGGAATGAAGATTAAAACATACCTGGTCATAAAGAAAAGTTGAAGTCGGTTAAAAATAGGTAAATTTACTACCTGTATTTTTTAAATACTTGTTAGAAGGCTATATGTCTTTGTAGGTACTTCAAGGGAAAGTGAATAGCACAATTACAATTGTCAAAAACGCTATTCTCTACACTATAATTACAAAAATATCCTCTCTGGTCAATTTTCCTATGAATGACTCTGAATTTTCAGGTTAAGTTTTCAAGGTCAAGCAAAAGCGAATGATCTTACACATTTTCTCATGCTTCATAGCATATCGACCGCATTCAAAAGTTTGTTGAGGCCTAGCGAAATGAACAGCCACGAAAAGAGTCCCGCTGATTCACTATCGAGTAAGTAAGTCTTCTTTATATTCCACTGTTGACCTTTTTTATTTTTCTATATAACCCCTTCTTTTTCCTCAATTTCATTTCTGACCTTAACCTCTGAGACTATGCATGGAGCTCTAGGATTTCATTGCCAGCTGTTTCTTTCCAGCTGTTATTGCTGAAGGACAAAATGACGTGGACAAAGCTCTCATGCACCTTGAGGCTAAAGAGTTTACAGTAGAAACCACGACGTTGCAAAGCTTACAGCAGCTGATACAATGGGTGGCGGACTTGGCTTTAAAATTACTCGTCAAACTACCCGATAGTCGTCCGACTGCTGGAAAACCCTATGAACTACTGCGAGATGTCAAGGCACTGAATACGCTCCGGGAAATGTTAGTACTCATCCGGATATGGGGATTATTGAGACCGGCATGTTTACCTGTTTTTATCAAATCGGATGCTAGTCTCGATGTGCTGGCTTTGGTCTTCAGACTCCTAAGTCGATTGGTGCAAAACGTGAGTGAACCTGACGAGTCTCTTATTGGTGAGTATTTAAAATATACCCAATTACTAATAACGTATTTAATGAAAATAGTTGTTGAATAATGTTGGCCATTAATAACGCAAGGTGACATTTACGTCTGGGTTAATAATGGACATTAATTGCAAGTTGTATACTATGATCTGTCCATGATCATCATACAGTTTTTATCTTGAACGAGTTGTTTTTCAGTTCTTAAGTATCGTTTACATCCACTTAAATTAACGTAACGTATGGACATGAATAAATAACGTTCTTCAAATTCAAGTTTGGTGTTTACAACCAATTAGTGCAAGTCATTCAGTCGTTGTGGCGTCAAACTGTTGTTACTTGTGAGAAGTGTTCCAATTTAGTTTTTTTACTGGTTTGATAACCCCTTCATAATAAGGGTGAAAAAGTGCGAGGCTTGCAAAAATCCGTTTGAAAATAATAGCGTTTCCCGAAAACTAACCATTTTTTGGGTTTTGTAATTTGTGACCACCCCGTATAAAAAATATGATTTTTGTCGAAAAGTAAACTTTGTGATTTTTGGTCACCCAGTATAAAAACATAATTGTGGCAAAATCATCATTAGTTTTTTGTACGTAATTTTTGTATAATAAACATAATTTTTGTCGACATTGCTTTAGACATGCAAAAACTTTTATATATAATAGCGTTTTCCCAAACACTAAACATTTTTTGAGATTTTGTAATTTGTGACCACCCTGTATAAAAAATATTATTTTTGTAGACGTCATTACTATTTTTTGGGCAAGTAAAAACTTTTATAAACAATAACATTTACTTTTTGTAATTTCTAACCAACCCGTAGGTATAATAAACATAATTTTTGGCGACATTACTTTAGGCAAGCAAAAACTTTTATAAATAATAGCGTTTTCCCAAAAACTAAAAATTTTTTGAGATTTTGTAATTTGTGACCACCACGTATAAAAATACGTTTTTGTCGACGTCATTACTATTTTTGGGCAAGTAAAAACTTTTATAAACAATAACATTTTGTCGACAATGTAAAATTTTATACATGGTGATTAAAAGGTACAGGGTAAGTCTCTTAAGATTGACACCTCCCTTATCTCACTTATCCTTTGCCGATTTAACTCATTCAAAAAAGGAGTGGACGCGGTTTTTGATGAAATCTCGTAAGATATACAGGGTGGGAAATAAAACATGATTTTTTTAAATGGAACACCCCGTATATTTTTATACTAAAATAATGTCCTTAATTTTCTGAATAAAAAAATATCTAATTGTTATATAATCACTCCACCTGTTCGTGAGATATTACTAAAAACTTATGACATTACGGGTGTCAATTATAAAACAAAAAACATATCAAGATACCTCTGGAAACAATGCCATTTATTGAGATAATAAATAAATAATATATAGGTGACAATAACAGTAACGAGTAATAACAATAAACAACATGAGCCTAATAAAAACAAATAAAAGTCAATATTAATACAGTAACACAATAGAGTAACACAATTTTATTTATTTACACGTAACGGAATTAAATATTTTCCACGTAACCACCACCATTCTGAATACACATTTGGCATCGCTCTATAAAATTGCTTCTCACCCTTTGAAATATATCACCATTTTGGTTTAATTCCTCAATTTTTACACGTATGCATTCTTTTAACTCATTCATATTATTAAAAACCCCAGTTTCGTATATATCTTGTTTTATCGTACCCCAGAGAAAAAAATCCATAGGTGTTAAGTCTGGACTTTTAGCGGGCCAATGTATAACATTGTGCCTTCCTATCCAAATAGGATATTTTCTGTTTAGGTATTCGGTGACGTTCCTTGCAGAGTGTGGTGGTGCTTCATCCTGCTGCCAAATAACAGATCTGTTGTCCACTTAATTAATATTATCTAAATAATTTTCAACTGGATGTTGAAGAATATCCACATAACGTTGTGCATTTAAGGGCCCATTTATAAATACAGGACCTACAATAGCATCCTTGTGGATGCCACACCACACGTTTACAGTTGGTATCCTTGTTTTTTTATTTTTTTTACAATATGTGGATTTTCCGCTGCCCAGTAATGTGCATTTTTTCTGTTAAAAATTCCCGCAGTAGAAAAACTGCTTTCGTCAGTCCAAAAGACATGACTTAGAATCTCATCATCTTCCTCTATTCTATCAAGTATGTCTCTGCAGAAGGTTAACCTGCCTTGAAGGTTGTTGTCGTCTAAATATTGAACGGGCAAAATACTATATGGTTTAAAATTATGGCGATGTAATATTTTTATCACACTTCTTTGTGATATATCCAATTCTATTGCTGCGGCATAGGATGATTTGGATGGATTTTCAGCAAAATATAATAACGCGTTGAGTTCTGTGTCTTCTCCTGTTTTTGTTCTTCGCCTTTCCCTTTTCTTGTCTCTCAGAGATTCGTTATTCCTAAACTTTGCATAAATGTTTTTAAAACTATTTTTGGAAGGAGGTAGCCTTTCTCGAAATAACCTAACATACTCCCTCCGAGCAAGAGACTTATTCTTGTTACACTGAATATAAATTTCAAGTAACTCTTTTCGCTCTTCCAATGAATATACCATTTTAAAAATAACTTGCTTCTTTACAAACACTACGTATTTTTTACGCTAATATCTAAGAGAGTGAACTACTATCTCACAAAAACTGAATGACATCTGTCAACAAATAAACAATGCAAATATGCATTGTTTCCAGAGGTTTCTTGATGTTCTTATTTTATAATTGACACCCGTAATGTGATAAGTTTTTAGTAATATCTCACGAACAGGTGGAGTGATTATATAACAATTACACATTTTTGGATTCAGAAAGTTAAGGACATTATTTTGGTCTAAAAATATACGGGGTGTTCCATTTAAAAAAATCATGTTTAATTTTCCACCCTGTATATTTTACGAGATATTTAATATCTGTTCTCAGATTATAAAAATTCTTCAAAAACCGTATCTCCTCCTTTTTTGAATAAGTTAAATCGGCAAAGGATAAGTGAGATAAGGGGGGTGTCAATCTTAAGAAACTTACCCGGAAATTACCACCCCATATAATAAACATAATTTTTGTCAACATTACTTTTGGCAAGCAAAAACATTTATAAATAATCGCGTTTTCCCGAAAACTAACCATTTTTTGAGATTTTGTGTCCACCCCATATAAAAAATTTTTGTCGAAGAGTAAACTTGAAAAGTGAAAAAAGGAAGTGAAAGTCGCAAAGTCCAAATCAAAACCCTTGACCCCTACTAATGACGATTTTGCATTATAGTGCCATAAAATATATGTTATAAGAGCTGTGACAGATTAATATGTAGCATTTCTGCCCCTTAAATTGTAAAAATATTCCTGCTATTTATAATTATTATACTAAATTTGCACCAATAAATATTTATATTAGTATTGTAATTAACGTGGTTAAATTTATCACTTAAGGAAGTTTGATTAGATTGATCTATCCTGTTATGTCCCGGTTCCGAATGAAAATATTTAATCTGCACCACCTCTCAGTAGTTGCTAAACCTCGAAATATGACCGTTATAAAAGAAACCAGAACAGAGAAAATGAGTAAATATAAGTATATTCCTGATAAGATCCGTTCGCATCCATTTTATTTCATTTTTTTGCCCATTTTGGTCATACTTGTATTGATGATCTACTGGCTTATTATTTGTCCCTTGCTTTTTGGCAATTATGTGTGGAACAGGCATGACAATTATTTGTCTCTATGCTTTTGGATCTCTGCATTCATAGTGTTTATTTTGATACTGTCGATATTCATGTGTATATGGCGATGTTCTTGTAAAAAGGGATATGAATCTATTGACAAAAGTATTGAAGAATGTAATATGCATACTAAGGGCATTGAATTGACAGATACCGCCTTATGCAAAGGAGAAAGTACAAGAGCCATTCCACAAGAAAACACATGTTCTAATAACACTGGTGACGATAAGGTGTTTCCCAGGTGCAGCGTGAGGCAGAAGAAACGACCTAGATCTCTGAAAGAAAATCAGGTTGGCACTAGACCAGTTTCACAAAACGTAACCACACCTTTAACGCCTAGGGAACTATTCTTCTTTGATTTAATTGACTCCGCTAATAAATCATGTAGTAGTGTGACACATACATTCATTCAACAGGAAAGGCAAAACTATACTCCTGAGAGTCCGATAATTTCCCGTTCATCAGCAGATAGGCCCAAGAGTGATTCGGAATTTTTCATAGCTAACGTTCCCGCGGAAACTGTGTGTACTTCCCAAGTGTTTTTGTATGTTGATGAGGTCCCTGTCGAACCACAGTTTGAAATACTATGTTTTGATAGTGAAGGACATATTGTTGATTGAACTCGGGCAAAAATTGAACTAGCAAAGTCTGCATTAAAATTTGTGTTTGTCTGGAATTTTTAAATTTCATAAATTTACTCGAGTTGGGGACAGGGCAAATGTTACATTAGGTGTATTGCTTTGAATAAATAGAGTAATAATATTTTAGAAGTTTTCTTTTGTCCTGATGTCCTGGCTTCCGAAAACTGGTTTGCTAAGCCACATATATTTTTAACCATTTCCCAGGCAGCATTGTGTCGTTATTATGACGTATTTATTTCGGCAGTTTTTAGGACATAAATACGTTAAAAGAACTACAAGAGAGTCGTCAAAATGACGAGAAAAAGTCACAGCCAAATGACGTTTATTTGACGTTTAAACGACGTCATTAACTTACGTTTAAATGACGTCATTAACTGATTATTGTAATAATGCTATATGCTATTAACTTATTGTAATAATGCTATATGCCACAAGTAAAAAAAATAGTTAATGATCTTTGAAGTTTTGAAAAAATTTTCTGAATTTTTCAAAATTTTTTGAAAAAACAATTTTTTCAAAAAGTTGATTTTTTAAAATTTTTTCAAAAAATTTTGAAAAAATTTAAAAAAAAAATTGCTTCTGGGTCTTGTTTCCAGTATACAAAATTCTATTCTAATTCTGTAGTTAAAAGAACTACAAGAGAGACGTCAAAATTACGAGAAATCGTCACAGCCAAATTTTTTGAATTTTTTCAAAAAATTTTGAAAATTTTTTTACAATTTTTTGAAAAAATTCAAAAAATTTTTGAAAAAATTCTAGGAAAAAATTCAAAAAATTTGCCTGTGGTGCCCTCTATGTTTTAAATTTTGAAATGTCTCAAACTTAAATAACATTAATTATTGTAGACAAATAAGAAATAAGTATAACGAAAGGGAGGAAAAATGATCGTCGATAATATGACGTCAAATTCATGACGTCCTAAGGATTAGTAACGTTAGATTAAAAAGATACGTCTGAATGACGAGAAAAAAGTGACGTTTTAAAGTCGACATTGAAATGACGTCATATGTTCGGCCTCATATCGGTCACTTGACGTCTTAGACCTAAAATCACCTTAAAAGAACGTAATAATGACGTCACCATGCTGCTTGGGTTGGTTTTTTAATTACAAATAAATCAGTCAAACTCAAAAGGGTAATTATTGTACCATGGAATAAAAAAAGGGACAATCATACAATGGAATTGTGAAACCATGTTACTGATTTTTATTTTTTTTCCCCTTGTTAACACTACTGATATACTAAATTAGATAATAATAGATGATGATTGTAAATTAATTAATGAGTATTTTTGTTTTTTTGAAATTTTTTTTCTTGTTTTTTTTTAAAATTTTTTAAACCAGACACATTGCGTCTAGGGGCCTCTACTATTTGTGATGCAAGATCTAAAATATTTTACTACAAAAACAATAATAATAATGTTGTTAATGTATTAAAAACAATTTTAAAATTATTAATAACATTTATAAAATTTACTAATTTACATATTTGATAAGTTTACTCGAATGGGGTACTGGGCAAATATTTTATTTAGGTGTATTCCCTTGAATAAATAGAGTAATAATATTTTAGAAATTTTCTTTTGTCCTGAAATACGATTACTATTTGTGTTTTTTTTTGTTGGACAGTGGTGCGGCTTCCGAAAATTGGTTCGATTAACGACACAAATTTTTAACCATTTGACTGTTTAATTACAAATAAAGCAGTTTCTTTATTTTATTTTGTTCTTACAATTTTTTCCACTTTTTATTTTTTTCTTTTATATTTTTTTTAAGTAGATTTTTAAACAGGGACACATTGCGTCTAGGGGTCTCTCTACTATTTGTGATGCAAGATCTAAAACATTTTGCTACAAAAACAATAATAATAATGTTGATAATAATTTTAAAATTTTATTTGATACCTTAAATACAATTTTAAAATTATTAATAAAACATTTATAAAATTTTCTATTCTACAAATAAAATTTTGAAATTTGATAAGTTTACTCGAATCAGGTAGTAGGCAAATGTTATATTTAGGTGTATTCCTTTGAATAAATAGAGTAATAATATTATAGAAATTATCTTTTGTCCTGATTTACAATCTTTATTTGTGTTTTTTTTGGTTGGACAATGGTAGGGCCTCCGAAAACTGATGCAATTACCAACATAAATTTTTAACCATTTGGTTGTTTAATTACAATTCAAGCAGTCAACTTCAAAAGAGTAATTGTAGCATGGAATAAAAAAAGGGGCCATCATACCTCCAATGGAATTGTGAAACGGTGTTACCGATTTTTTATTTGTTTTTTTCCTTAGTTAACTAACTACTAACTTAATTAATGGGTTTTTTTATTTAATTTTTTTTAATTTGTTTTTTTTAATATTTTTTTTCTTTTATATGTATTGGCGATGTTTAAACAATGTGGGACTATTGCGTCTAGGGGACTCAAATTTAAAACAATCAAAATGGCGGAATCATATATATTAACTGATTTGTCTCAAACTTTAAACTTTGCGGGGTTTAAGGTCACTCAATACAATTTTTGTCTCAACCTTAATAAAATCAAAATGGTTTTTTTTAATTTTGTTCTCTAAAATTTGCTCTCACCATCAAGACACTCGTACACATGCTCAAGCAAAGGCCGCTGACTGTGTTGATCTGTCTCTCCGAAAACCATGTTGATTATCATTTAGAATATTGAACTCTGTCAAGAAGTTGTACATTTTGTTGAAAACAATTTTCTCATAGATTTTAGAAAACAAACGGTAGTTAGTAATATTCTGTGGGTAATTTTTTTTATACATAGGAATAACTGTAGCAGTTTTTACAGTTGATAATTTAATTAAATGCGCTAAGAGATTACCAATCTACCCTTAATGCAGTTGTAGTCTCCACTAAGAACTCTGGCTAAACCACTTCACAGTTGCTTTAAAATTCATATTCTTATAGCTTCCAGGATACTTACACTACTACTTCCCCATTGAATCCTTCTTGTTTATGGGCGCCAGTTCTATGAACACTATTTGTAATTTACTGGAAAGATCTCTTAAAACATGAGTACTCTATCGTCCTAGAGGGTGTTCAATTAGGTCTATGTAAAATATTTTTGCAAGCTTAAAATTTTAAATTGAAGTTACTTTCCAAATAGTCAATTTTATGATACTATATCTTTATGATACTTATCATTATTCTCGAAAACTGGTTGGAACATGAACTAGTAGATCTACTAGTTCATGTTCCAACCAGTACTGCTGGGCTCTGGTGGTGTCATCTAGTGGATATCGCCGTACTACCTCTTTAATTTCCAGACTACCTCTAATTTTCAATTAATATGTGTTGTTAACATTATTTAGAAATAACAGTAATATGAAAATTCATAAAATAATTTGCTGCTTCCAGGAAAGTTGTTAATTTTTGTTACAATATTCTAAAAATCATTTATATTTGAATAAATGCAAATCAAAAATATAATCTGCACTTTCCTGTAAACTACCTCATCTTCTAAGAACATCCGGTAGAAACCGCATCAAAATCGGACTTTAATTACTTAAGTTATTTAAAAAGTTGTTTCGGAGTACGTATAAGCCTCTTAATAAAGTCTATGTCTACCTATCTGACTTTATTATTTCAATTAACATCTATTCTGTTTATTTTCAGATGAGTGCTGTTTGCTGCCAAGTCAGGTACAGATACAGGTGTTGCAGCAGTCTAATAACAAGACTGTACTTGCTTCTCCTCAGCTGGCTCAACAGATTTTACCATTACAGGCATGTTCATTAGTTATAGTTACTTTTTATTGTGCTAACAATGAACATGTTATATTTATTTTTAGCTTCAATTTAACAACGAACCGGAATGCTTGACGTGTAGCAATGACTCTTACATGGAGCAAACCGTGGACTCGATCAGACATTTGTACTTGGGCAGGATACCTCGAGTAGTTAAACAGTGCGTGAGATGCGGCGGTTCTGCGGGTACTATACCGGTTACTCGAACAGCAGCAATCCGGGCTTGGGACCAACGATGGCTCAAATCTTGCCAGTATGTATACACTTTTTATTTATCTATGCATTATAGCTATTTAGCTGAGTTTTTGAGAAAACAGTTTTTGAGACTTGAAAAAAAAAATTTTTTACGGCAGTCTTGGTAATATGGCGGCCGGCCCTTGTGTGTGCAAAATGTCCGTATCAAATGTTTACGAAGTTCACTGATTGGCAAAACAGCGGAGGTCAGCGTTAGCTGAGGGTTGTCCCACTTCCGATTAGGTATACAAGTCAGAAGTATAAAAAATTATTACAAAATTACCATAAAATATTGAAATTGCTAAAATATGTTAGAATTACCAAAAAAATATTGCAATTAAGAAAAAGTATTCAAATTACTGGTGTTTTATGTTTGTTGTGTTTTGGGACATGAAAAGCTTTCACCAGATTTCTTTAAAACAAAAATTTTTTTTGTAAAAAAAATAAAAAACGAAAAACGGTTATTTAAATTTTTCACATACATTTTTAGGTTATGTTAAAAAAGTGTAAATACAAAAGTTGTAGATCTTTTTATTACCTACAACTTTGCCATTTAACATTTTGCCATAGTAGTTGTAGTTTTGCCGGAAATCGAGATAAACCGTTTTTTACCCTTAGAAACACCCCCTTCCACTTGACCTCAGATCGCCCGTAAATAATTTTTCCTTTCATTTTTCTTATATCTTCTTATCTCTTCCTTTTCCAATGGGTTTCATCCTACTATTATCATTTTTCACTTTTTACTATTTTCAAAAGCTTCAGCCCTGGTCTATATTGTATGCACAATAATTATTTTATGACATTCATAAAAAATATATACAATATATTTATATAGTATTATGGGATTTGATATTGAATATTGAGAAATTTGAGAATTACATGTGGCAACAGCAACTGTTCCTTTAGGTCAGTGAACTTCGTATACATTTTATATGGATTGTAAGGTTTCTAAAAAAATATTGCTTGCTGAATTCCTAAAAATGGAATCTAGTGGAAAACACCCAACACACATCACATCACATCAGTTAATTTTTTTCAGAACTACTTCATTTTTGACACGTTTTTTGTTTTCTTTCAGATGCGGTGGGAAGTGGAGAATGCAAACCTACTCATAAATCGGCGCTGCGCATGAAGAGTGTTAAGTCAAAATTTCAAAGATTATACATTTGGGAACTTTCCAAAAAAATTGGGTGATAAAATTATTGTTTTGATACATTTATGATCGACTTTCTGTTGAGAATATTTTTGATTATTAAAATCATAATCAAAAGATGAACTGATTACCTAATTTATTGGACAAAATTTGGCCAAAGTACCTCTTATTGATATCAATTATTTTTCTCTCTTCGTATTGAAATTAGTTTGACTACTGTCCTTAGACGAAGTTGGGGTAATAAATAAGAATTCTTTATTCACAAAATGCTAAACATAAATAAAAAAATATTATGTTGCTGAGTGAAGGCTTTCACGGACTGAATTCATTAAATGATATCTAGAGATATTTTTTGCATAAAATTTTATCTCAAATTTTAATATTAAAATAAGGTTTTCCCCCATTAAAATAAGGTTTTCCCACTGGTCATTTATTTATTTAAATGTATATTTATTTTTCATGTAAACAGGTCCCTAATTATGTATAATTGCACAGATACGAAATGGTACAATGTCGGGCATTTGACGGACGGAGAGTTGAATATTCTTATGTTTAAGAAAAATACACTATCAAACCATTGATTTGTTAAACAAGTAAAATCTCTACGTCTCAGTCATGTCCGGTATGTACCTAGATCAAAGTTTAATGCAGAGAGAGTTTCATAAATGTATTTATATATCAAAAAAATAAAATTATGTCGCGGTGAGACAGCAGTTTATATGGAAGTGATGCGATAATAGGCTGATACTATACAATGCACGAAACTATGTGGTTGCCATGGTAACAGATGCCGACAAGTTCCATCGCCTATGAGGTATATACATGCATTTGGCAAGCAAGTGAATCGTGATCGCTTACCAAATACCCTACCAATCATGTATACAGTAGTATGCAGTAGTGAGATCAAAATGTCAAAATATCAATCTGATATACAGTGTAAACCCTTTGTAACAAATTTCAAGGGACTGAGCATTTTTTTTCCTTATAAAGAGTTTTCGTTATAAACCGTTTTAGTTTTATGGAAGGAAGGAAGAAAAATAGCCAAATAATACTTAAAAATTGACGTAGAATCCAAAATTACAATAACATACAGGGTGTTCCATTTAAGTTAACGAAGATGATGTCAACTTCCGGTATAACCGGAAGCGTTAGGTGGACGCCATTGTTTTAGTTGAGAAGGGCATGTCCGAAAACACTATTACCGAAATTTTCACAATTAAAATCGTCGCCATGGGACACCTTGTATATTAGTGTACAATATATGTATATCTTCTGTAATTGAACTGATCTAACATCCCTTACATAATATACAAAGATAAATACAAGGTTCTTAATAGTACTTTTCCCCCCATTTTCCCAAAACTATAAATGTACTCCGCTTTCACCCGAACAGTAAATGTATAACTATATATCCTGAAATTAGTTTTATTTTATTAACCCTTTCGCTGCTATATAGACCAGGGTTGATAATTGTGAAAAATTCATATAATCAAGTTTTTGGTTTTTAATTCTTTAAAAAAAAAAAAGTTTTAAAGAAATTTGGTAAAAACGCCTTTTTATACCCCAAACACATTGTAATTTTCTTGGTTTAAAATATTTATTTTTTCACCTTATTTTGACTTAATATCGAAAAAGCACGAATATCGCAAAAAGCTTAATTTTCAAGCGAAAATTCTCGTGTCAAAATATCTACTTTTTTAAAAGTCATTTTTGTTATATTCTCTTCCTTTTCTAACGGGTTTCATCCTACTATTATTTTTTTTCACTTTTTACCATTTTCAAAGGCTTCAGGCCCTGGTCTATCGATGAAACAAGATGTTTATTGTTCATTCTTGTAGTCCAAGCTTTCTAGACAAGTGGTGACATAAATTTGTATCTGAAAAACAAAAAAAAAATTTCCTATAGGAAATGCAATTATTAATGTGTTTCTATTTCTTTCAACTCGCGCCTGAATGGTGAACCTAACCTAAAAAATTCGCAAAATTGATAAAAATGGTTTTTTTGTAAATAACTGAAAAACTATATCGAAAAAAGTTAAATGAGGAAGTAGATCTTAAAAAAAGCTATCAAAATGCCTCTAATAATTTTCGATATTTTTCGTACTTTTCGAGTAATATCGAAAATACCGCTAAATATCGGTTTCTCTAGAACTCGCAACTAGTAATTAACTATAACGTTCCCATAGTTGTTACTTGGGGTAGATATAGCTCATGGCAAGCTAAGAAATAACTTTTTTGAAAAATTTAAAAATATTGGTTATTTATCGAGATACATCCATTTTTCGAGAAGAATGCTCTCTTAAGTTCGATATATATCTTCTCAGGGGCTCGTGCCAGAGCATCCAGAATTTCTGCAAACTTATCATTGGGCCGTGACAGAATGCTTGGGCCACACAGGGGCCCTGTACTGTATGTGTAGTCATCCAGACATTGCAGTTGTGGTGCAACATTATCACAGTGAAAGGGTTAATGTAAAAATATTAATATCTATTTAGGCAAAATATAATTCCTGTGTAATTCTGTGTGTAATTCAAAATGTAATTGTGGTTTTGCTGAAAACTTAATTTATTCCATAAATAAAAACATATTCTTATTTAGAGTGTTTTATAATTTATTGATAGAATATGGCTATGACATCTTTAGAATCCAGTTGAAATCAGACGGTATTTAGTTTCACCTTTCCTTGACCCAGGTAGGTAGGTTGTGTGATCAATAGTTTTTTCGATAAAACCCGTCCTTGGGCAGTGGTAAAATAAGGGGTTATCATATCAGTAAATAGAGGCACATACCAAGTGGGCCAAAGTGCAATTAGGCTGGCTACAGCATAAAAATTTTATCTACGCAGATCCTTTATTTATTTACGCAGACGGACGGACCCTTATACTTTTATGTAGAAGATAGATGAACAATCAAAAAAGGTTATGGTAAAGTGGAAAATTATAAATTTTACTTTTTCAACGGTAACCCGAAAACGATCGTTTCGGCATCAAATCTGAAGCCATCATCGGATCCGGCGCGGTCGTTTACATATAGATCTTTGTTCGTCTGTTTGTCGTAGTAAGACCTTGCGGTGATAGTCGATTTTTATAAAAAAAAAAAACAAAATAGTGGATTTTCCGTAAATTAGGAAAATTCGTAAAATTATGCACGAATTGCTGTGCCCCATATTTCCAAACTCCTTGGCTGTGTTATAATTAAAAAATATATATATAATATTTTATCCATTTTACCCTAAAAAAATATTTACTACGCCCCTGTCCTTTTAATCGTATTTCTATCGTATCGGAAATGAACCGGCTCATTTTACTTACATACGACCGTTTTCGGATATATAAGAATGTTCTTACATGTTATATAAATTTAAAGATGTATTACTCGGAAATTGGTATGATTTTCCTTCGAAAAATCATATCTCCTTTTTCTTTGCGGACGGACTCTTCACTTATACTTTTATGTAGAGGACGAATGGACGTTTAGAAGGGTGTATATAAGTTGGGTCGATACGTCCAACGGTTTAGGAGAACATATTTTTTGAAAACATTTAATGTTTTGCACCCGAAAAATCGATTTTACTACGACGCTGTTTTTTTAATGAAAATTTTGATAGCGGAAATGAAACTTGAAAAAGGGCTTGCATGCCCTTCTCATCTAAAATAATGGCGTCCACCTAATGCTTCCGATTATACCGGAAATTGACATCATCTTCGATATTTTAAATTGAACACCCTGTATGTTATTACATTTTTGAATTCCTAAAGTTTACCGTTTGTGATGTATTTAATTTTTTTCAATGAAAAATTAAAAAGCACTGCCTGAATCCAAAACGATGTGTATTTTACAATAATAAAGTTATAGAGATAAAATTTATAGGGCACATTACTAAAGGTACATTCACAACCAACCAATTACAATTACAATTAGTACCTAGAATTAATATTAGACGTAGGGTGAAAATTAACGTGTGTTGATCATTCACAAGGTCGAATTCCAGCGAAAATTAGTTTATAGTGAAGGTCAAGTATTTCCTGTGGCCACCTATTGGGTAACCGTTGAAGTTGGAAACAGTGGGCAATTTTACCGATTTTAACATGCAAGAATTGGTCAAACGAACCACCTGCGAGACGTCCCCTGGCGCTGTTTTTCTAATTGAAGGAACCAATGATCCAACGCCACAGCAAGTGAACCCAATATTTTTCGCCGAAACTGCGCTTTTCGTCTCGGCAACATCGTATCGCACAATAATAATTTAAAACAATCAACACATTTAAGGTTAGGTGATTTTTCATTTACTCATTAATTTTGTCGACATCAAGCGCGCACGCGCCGAGATTTCCAATTAGAATTAGTGGCAAAAGCTTGGACTTTGCAAGGTACTAATTCTAAGTAGGTATAAGTGGAAACGTTAATTTAAAGATTGTGAATGATCATGTTATTAAGTCACATGCCAAGCTTTTACGACTAATTCTAAGTACTAATTGTAATTGGCTGTAATTAAGAGTCTAAGCTTCCCTGCCATAATTTGAAAATGACAGAATTTTATACAGGGTGACTTTTATGCCGAAGTTAGTCAACTTTATACTATCTTAACTTCAAATATATCGAAAACGTAAAAATAAACTATTTTAAATATAAAGTGAACCAATGTATTCAAAGAACCACTGTTATGTTGTAGTCATAACAGCCAGTGGCGCACCGAGGGTGGGGGGGGGGGGGTTCTCATTCTCTAAGTAGTAGATTGATACCAACCCAAGGAAAATATTTTGTCTGCTGCTTAAGGTACGTACTGCTAACAAATTAATAAAAAAGAAAGAGATGTACTAATCCTACTATTACTATTGTATTAGTAGGATTTATTATATTATGGTTAAATATTAAGTAAATAATGACAGCATAATAAGACACACATATATAAGAATCTATCCTAAGGATAATGCATTCACACACAGTGTCCCAAATACAAATATAAAAAGACATAAAATACAAAGATAAAAAAAAAGTTGAGGTTTTTCAACACACGCGCCGACTCCCTACTCAAAACAAAGCCGCTACTTCGTTGAACAGATGCAGCCCTGTTTATCTTTATCTAACATGCGAAGTGCTTGGAGTGCTCTTTATCTAACATGCTTCTTATATTTAAGAGATGAACTGTAGGTACCGCGGATCGTTTCAGGAAGTAGAATTGATGTTGACTGTTCCAACTGAACCCACAGCTGTGTTTGATGGAACGAAAATTCACTTGTAGAACCAAAATATCGCCGGGCAGTAAACCTGCAGTCTTATTATGCTGTGATAATGATTCGGTATGCATGATATTATGTGGGTATAATATTGATTGTATCATCATTATCATTGAGTTTCAAGTTGCTCAAGACCAGCTAGTATACACTTCAAAGTATTAAATGCAATCTCAGCATTATCAGCGCCTGTAACCTTCTGACAGCTATCTAATGTTTTCAGATCTTGTCTTTTGTAGAATCTACTGAGAAAGTCATAGAGATTTTCAAACAACATTTTGCCACCATCAGTTTGAAATCCCTGTTTCTTATAACTGCATGCTAGAAACTCCTTATACTTTCTGTCTGTCGGTAAGTTTTGTAAATTTTTCTGAGCTCTTTCTACCACTTCTTGGTCAAGTTTTACTTCATTTAGACACTCTAGACCCATTTGGTATCTCTGTTTCATATCCGCCACATATGGATCTGTTATAGAAGGCGCAGCCTGTAAAAAATACCAAACATTAGTATTAGTACTAAACTAACAAGAGTAGAGAAATAAATAATTATGTAGTTTTTCAATGTTTCCTTATCCTTACGTTTCCTTAGTAAATAAATAATATATCTTAAAAGAATATACTACAGCTGTCATGTATATCACAGCGTGATAATACTAAATTATTTAATTTTTTATAACGATTTATATAACAAATTTTTTGTGAGCAAAATTCTTAGTTTCTTCACTTATTTCACGTACTGTCACACGGGGACATTTGGGAGGGCAGCAGGGGTAATTTAGGACAATATGACAGTTTCAGTGTAAGTTGCCAGTACCGTAACCAACATTTTTCTGGGGTGAAATGAATTGCCCTAACTTTTAATATCAACATATCAACAACAAAAAAATTGTAGCAACTTACCGGCTGTTTACCGATTGTGGGACTTAAAAAAACATCAGATCAAAGAGTTTTTACAATTTATTGTTATACATAAAAGTATCCTCTCGTTTAGGAAACTCTTTGAAGTTAGACTGGTACTCCAATGCAATGGAACTAATATATATTCATAACCTCTACTTTATAATAACGTAAACATACTTATAGACTACTACTACTCATTTTAACCAAAAATGCACCTTCCAGGATATATAACAACACTATGCCGAGGCAATATAAAAGGAAATTTTTCACTTGGTTTCTAACAGGTTTTAATTTAACCTTCCGTCGGGCGCAATGTAGCATTATCGGGCGCATTGTATCTGTGAGATACCAATAATTTATTTATAACTGGGCGTTCTATGTTTATGTATTTAAGAAAACGCATAAAATATTATTAATTCTTGAAAGAAAATAGCAAAATAACATACTGGAATTCCTAAAATAAACTAATTCAGATACATACCTACCTATAAAAGGTAGGATATCATTTTTTGTAGCTTTTCCTGACGGGATTTCGGATTTTCACTCCTTCAGTTGGTCTGCTACTAACTCAGTAGCAAGTTGTTTCAAAAAACTCAAATCTTAAAAAAACAATCAAAAAAATCAAAATTCACTTCAATGGGCTTCGCACATATATGCAGGTTTTTAACAAAAATAAGTATGCACTATTTGTTGATGTGTCTATATAAAGTTAGGTCAAGGGCAAGAAATATGTAATAATATTTATTGTAGATAATTATTATGTTTCATAAATATAAGTAGGATGCAGTGAATGAAGTAGGTAAATCGTTGAAAGATATATACTTAATAGGTAGGTATCACTTGCGGGTGTTGCGGAAGTTAATAATTGGTATCGTTAACTAAATTAAATAGGTATACGTATACCTATGTAATATTTTACAAACAGGTACGGATATGAAAATAATTACCTGCAAATGCCTTTGGATTTTAGAAAATATTACACATTTTAAACTCTTGAAAGGACAAATAAATTATAAATAAATATAATGAAAATGTTTACTTAAAATTACATTTCGACAATTCAATAGGAGAATCTTATCTATTTATCTGCATTCTATATGCAGATAGGGGGATAGATTCAATAGGGGTCACGATTGCTCTGATTTTTTACAGTTGTAGGATTTGAATACGTGTATTTGGAGAAAATACTTTTATTTATTTGTAGACCATCATAATTTACAATGGGGTTATCAACAAATCTATTAGGTCATATTTTGGTATCACACGTGGTACCTAATGAATAACTTTAAATACTTTAGCTTAATGTATGAATACTTTAATTTTAACGATCAATTAAAAGCATGGGAATCGTTTTTAATGCATATCACAGCGGCTTTTGTTTCTCACTTAGGTTTTAATTAAATCCTCCGTCGGGCACAATGTTAATATTAACATGATCGGGCGCATTGTATCTGTGAGATCCCAATGCTTAATTTCATAAGCTGGACGTTCTATGTTTATTTATTTAAGAAAACACATAAAATATTATTATTTATTGAAAGAAAAGAGCAAGATACCATATTGGAATTAAAATAAACTGAATCAGATATGTACCTACCTAAAAGGTAGGATTTGGGCATATCATTTTTTGTAGCTTTTTCTGAAGGGATTTCGTAATTTCAACTATAAATACACAGTAAAAATAAAAAAAAACAACAACAACAATTCACAAATTATAAAACGTAAGAATCGCACAAATGTGCAGGATTGATAACAATCATGACTTTCTTTTTTATTTTTTTGGTAGGTAAATCTAATTTTTGCTAGTATTTATTAATATATACCTATTTTCTAACAATTCTAACTGTTTATATCTTGTTTCGCCAAGCAAACAAATAGCAAGAAGGTAGCATGACTAAAATTGAGTTGTAAAAAATTCCTCAATGGAGTAAAAACAATGGCTAAGAAAGTGCTGTTTAATCATATTCTTAAGAATTAAAATTCAGAGACTTCATGTCGTTAGGAACATGATTATATTATAGTTGTAACGGTAGAAATGAACACTTTGTATTTTATTTTTTAAATTATTTTAATTGTAGAAGGTACTTCTTATCATGCCCTTTCTACGTGTCAAGAAACAAGTGTGGAATTTCTATAGAAAACAAGTTATAAATATTCTTACAAGCTCATACTTCTATCAATTTTTTTATAAAATGTCAGATATCTCGGAAACGCTTGGCTTTTGGTATAGGGCATTACATATTTTTGGTTTATCTTTGTATCAACTTTGTACCAAATTTTGTGCTCTTCGATAATCTTTGACAAAGTTGTAAGCGACAGCTACTTAAACCACCATACAAGTCCAAAGCCATACAGTGAAATTAAGATGTGTTCAGATGCGTAACTGATATCTTCAAGACTATTTAAATTTTAATATTTTTTTAAATCAGTTTTTTATATGTAAGATCATATGAATATCAAAATTTTGAACAAATACCTTCATCATTATCCTACCACTATCCTAATGTTTTCAATGAAATGTGCAAATAATGTATATAAAATTCAATAAGTATATAAGCTTACCTCCAAAATTACGAATAGCGCACAAATTGCGAAAATATACCCACACTTCATGGTACTGCTTAACTAAGTAAAGAGTAATATTTTGAAAAGCCATTCATTATCATATAAATGTTGTATAGTTATCGGTGACGTACGTATGTATATTTTAACTTTTATCAATGTTTTGATTTGCTGTATTCTCTTTTCTCAAAGCAGGTCAGATCAGATTTATTTTTAAAATGCATAACAGTCGGCAGAATTACCTATATGATATTACTCATAAAATCGGAAATCAAGTTTTCGACAAATTAAAAAAAAAGAAGCATCAAGAAACTTTTAGGTTGTCTTTTAAAATGGACGTCTGCTCATCGTTTTACGCATTTTTGATGTGTAAACATCTATTACGGCGATATGAGGGTAATTTTCTGGAAATGGGACGGAAATGTGAAAGCGGATATGACATCATAACCCATCAATTCTCATGCACAATGATGCAAATTATCATGCACCAGATGTTTACACATCAGTCTCGAGTAGGTACTAACAGACTTGCTCATATTCTTTTTCTACCCATTTAATCCCTATAACGCCAAGGGTAAGGGCAAGGGTATACAGGTACAGGTAAGTACCTACCCTAAATTGAAATCTTCTTTGATAGTCGCAAAATTAGTTACGGTTTTCATGAATGACTCAAAATATATTTTATCACGTGCGATTTTTCTAAAAATCAACGGTCAAGTTTGCCCCCATTTTTTAACGGAGAAAATTTGGTAACGGACACTGAATTATTCTAAAAGTTCGACGGTCCCATTTCAACAAAACATGTTTTCCTAAATATCAACACTAATAGCATAAAGATGGACCTCATATCTCGATACGGTTTTTGAATTTTCCGCGTATTTCCTTTATATACTGGGGCGATCTTAAAAAAATACAGTTTTTTGGTCTTACAGTGAAAACTTTTTCACTCACAACGAAGCTAAAACTTCAGTTAACAATATGCGAGGATGATAAACATTATGATAAAAAAATTACACTTTTAATCCGAATAAAACATGCTATTTTTTTCTCCTACAGAAATCCCCCATTTATATATTAATTTGTGCCTTGAAATTAGGCAAACCACATTGGGGTAATAAGCAAAGTATGTAAGTATGACCCGTACATACCGATCTACATCGGTATGTATCGATGTAGATTGAAGCATCCCAGTCACCAACTGGGAGCTTTATTCAAAGGGGGTGGGTTACTCAGGTATTATAAGAAATGCGAGTTACACAAAATAGTGTTTACGAACGTGTTTCATACAAGATTTTTTCTAATTTTCACCACCTTCATATTTTATGAGAAGAAAACTCACAATCCAGTAGGTTGTAACGGTATGACAGTTCGTCACTTTCATAGCTTGTCAGGTCTAAATAACCTACTATGAAATAGTTATTTAACGAACTAGTGTATTAATGACAGCGATTAATAATCGAGATATCTCGCTACGCACGCGCGTTAATTGTTGAGATTATTAATCGCGTTTTAATATAAGAGTTAGTTACAAAATTTTTCCATCGACTGTACTTTGAATAAAGTGGAGAAAATCTTATTTTAAATTTTTATTTAAGAAAACTAAGTACAAATTAAAATATTCATTAATTATTATAAAGTATCACAAATCTGATTTGGGTTTGTACAGATAAATGATCAGTTTTATGATATTCTGAATATAAATTTACGTTTATGTCGTTATCTTGGATGATTGTTTCGGCGCTGGTAGAACTAGTATGAGGAGTTTTTATGAGTTTCGCAGATTTTTTTAGCTATGACAACTTTATTTTGTAGTGAATTTTCAATATATCCTTCTGCAACAGCAGTGGATTTCGAACCACCCAGTCGTTTTATTAATGGCTGAAAAGTGTGCACCATTGTCAAAAAGTATGGAGGCAGAAGAAGGTGTTTTACAAAACTATAGGTATTTCAAATATTACGCGTGACATTACTGACAGTGACAGATTAATGACACGGCATCTTGATTTGGAAATTTAAATGTATGCGTATGTTTCACTAAAATCGTTTATTAATAGAAAATCATGCATTAATAGGGTTATTAATAAAGGATTTTGCATACATTAATTAACCTCTTTAATACACGGTCGACGGAAAAGTTCATTACAAAACAAGTTGGGTAATATTTTACTTTTCGTAACTGGCTGTGAAAAGTAAGACGTTTCCTAACGTCAAAGGGTTTTGAAAACTTGAAAACTGAAAACTATATGAGAAAATTAGAAAAATAAATTTTAATAATTAAATAACAAATAAATTACAGTAGGCAGTCTGGTACAGTGTATCACAACAGGAAGCCATCTCCTTACAATATAACAAATGTTCATTCCTATATATAGTCCCATAACCATATCGTATTTCTTATATGTATA
Organism: Tetropium fuscum; assembly: GCA_964058915.1. NCBI lineage: Eukaryota > Metazoa > Arthropoda > Insecta > Coleoptera > Cerambycidae > Tetropium > Tetropium fuscum. The sequence goes on from CAXKVY010000236.1 coordinate 524,617, forward strand.
AGCGTTCATACTTTTAGCTCTCCAAATGTAGCTATAAATTGGTACGCAGTTCAAATGTCATGCTACATTTTAGTAACAAAGTTAATAAACAATATTTGGGAAAACCAACGAAGGTAATATCTACTAACAACCTGGACGAACTCTATATATAGTCGAGTCAACGAATTCTTTTCCTCAGTCATTAATTTTTTTGGAATTTTTTTTTATATTATTTAAAATCAGAATCCTTTTGGAGTGGGGAAGGCATTTTTTATATTGTTTAAACAAAATCTATGATATTTATATACAAAAATCAGTTTTGTCTTCAGAATAGATATTCCAATATATATTCAGGATGGACTATTATAGACAGGCTATTTTCAAACGCAGCTGCCATCTAGAATTTTTAAAAAAATGGTCATTTTGAATCGGCCATTTTGATTTTGTGTCCATAGTCCATCCTGTTCTGTAAGCATCCGGTAAGATACCAAGCTAATTAAAATCGGTCAATAAACAAAACAGTTATGGATCAAATAAAAAAGTGCAATTTAAGTACTATATGGCTTAAAAATGACAAAAATAGATAAGGGAAAGATCCATTTTATTGATTTTTTGTATTGGATGAGTAATTTCGACATTTTTGCTACTACAAAAAGAAGTAGCCAAAGAAAAGGCTATTTTACAACGAGCGGGTGCCATCTTGAATTTTATAAAAGTGGCAATTTTGAAACTTCCTGTCCATAGGCCATTCTGTTCTGTAATCTGTAAGCAACATTAAGCTGATTAGAATCGATTAATAAATAAAAGAGTTAAGGGCAAATGTAGAGTGCAAAATATTTAATAATACAAAATACTATTTTTGTATTATTACAAAATCCAACTAAATTTAAAAATTAAAATAGCCATTTAAATAAATGTAGTTTTTCAGGTTTTTAGTGGTAGTTTTATAAAAAAAATAGAAAATTAACCAAAACACTAAGAAAATCTGGATTAGGCAGTGGATTCAACGTCGAAGCATATCAGGTGCATCGGGCACCTAACACTTCCCATAAAAGACAGCTTCGGTACATACACAGCTCTACTTTTTTTACTATTTATATACCGAAATGCTTCTAATTTTTTTCAGAGAATTTTCACGTCTGGGAGTCCACTTATGAAGTTCTTCAGCTTTTCCTCTTGCAATTCTGGCTCTAAATTTAAGGTAAGCGTAATTCCACAAACAATGTTTTTTCATATTCTTCCAAAAACTGGATAAGGTCGAAGTTTGTATATTCTTTTTCCATTTTTCCACTTAACCTCACATTTCATCTGTCGCGACAATGTGACAATACTGTTTTCACGGGCAACACGCCGTGTTCACAAAAGATAATGTCACGACTTTCACGGCCATGGCACTAAAGTCGCGAGTAATGTCACGTAAAAATGGACCTGAAGTGATCGGAAATACCCACTACAACATACACTCTTAAATGCTCTTTTCTAGGAAAATGTGTCTATCGTTACACTCATGATTACGCTGTGTCAATTATGAGAGCACCCAAGAATGTACTCTTATCCGTTACATCTTATCCATTTTCTATATCATTTCATCTGATGTGGGAACAATGTCTGAGAGAACAGTTGATTCATTTCTAGAATTTCCAAAAATATATGGTACCTCCTACATTTAGAATATCTGATCAATTAGCTATTATAGATAACACGTTTTGCTTTTATATAAAAAAACCCACTGATATACTTCAAAGCCAAGAGCACTGACATCAGTATTAGTTTTCGCTACAATGAATAACCTTTGGGTGGTATTATTACTTACGATACTTGTTTTTGTGAAAAATAGTTATGGAGAAGGCCCAGCAGTCAAAGATGATGATGATGATGATGAGGGACAGTATGAAATTATAGCTGGCAATTGTACCAGTGCAGTTGCCACGGATATGGTTTTTCACGATCACGTACATAAGCTAACAATACCTTTCGTGACTAGGAATGCTACAGTAAGTTTTTCTTTGAAATATTTTTTTTTTAACTGATTCCTTTTATAATTATCTGAAATTTATCTATATCTGATCGACATTTTTTACTTTCACTTATTAGTCCACATGGTACGGCGATCAAAAGATATACTGTTTGCAAGTCCTGAACGAAGACGATGAATCCAATGGATCAACAGCTTTCGTTAAATATGGTGGTGTTGGGCATGATTTTGTTACTGTCGAAATGCATTCTATACAGAGCCATGGATTTGAATTTACTATTCAAGTGTATGGTAAATAATTAATCTGATTTGAAATAAATATGTTTTACGATTTTCTCAATTCTCATTTGTTATATTAATAATAAATGCTCTGTAATGAAACTGAATGTATCTATATTTGAATTGAATAGCTATTTTATTAACAGAGAATAACACCTTTATGAATAAATAGGTATAAATCATTATAATTAAGGACAACGATTTATAATCAATAATAAATAGAAGCAAATGGTCATGTCTTATACATGAAACGCATAATCAAATCAACGTACAGTGAATTCCAATTTCAGTTCAGTCAAAATTTGATATTGTGTAGGTAGATATGTTCAATTGTTATGAAGGTTTAAAAAGTCCTGGTAAATTGGATTGAAGAAAACGTCATCTTAGATAACGTTTATTTTATTATATCTAAATTGTTAACATGACAACCATTATGTTAAAAAAAATAGTTATTGCAGAAAATAACTGCCATTAAACTCTATACAAAAAGAAATTGTTGCTCATTTCTTCCATAACTTTAGCAGGTACATAACAAATGTCTTCATATAATAATATTAGAAAGAATTTTCCCACCCCTCCCCCCAATCTATCAAGTCGTTTCCCCCCATGATTTTGGCATGGTTTGTGCAGATGGGGTAAAGGGGAGAGGGAGAATGATCAATTAAAAGCATGGGAAAATTGTTTTTGATGCATATCGGCGGCTTTTGATTACAAAAAAGAAAGTTGACAAAAGTTGTTTGTGCGAAAATAAGAAAAACCAAATTGATTTTTCATCGAGGAGGATTGGAGTTGGATGCTCAATTTTTTTTGTGGAAGAGCTATTATGAAGGAATTACTGGGGGCAGTGGGATAATTAATAGAGGGGGATAACGAATATTTTTAAAATTCCCATAACCTCTGAATATTGAGCGATCTTAAAAAACTAAACGGCTTTTTCTTCGTTTCTTCATACGCTATATATAAGAGGGCATTAGCGAATATTTTTTTGTTGTAAACAGACGCGCAAAAAATAGCGTGCAAAAAAAAGATTTGCCTATTTGTCAAAAGGTGTTTCCTGTATTTTGGTGGTGAAACGGTGCCAGCCGACGCTACTTCCTTATACGTTTGTAAACCTTGACTGGCACCGTCTACAAAAATAACAATAATTGTAACAATAATATTGTAATAATATTAAATTGTAATAACAATAACTAATAAATTTATTGTATTCTAATAAATTGATTATCCTAACAAGTTGATTGTATTCTAAGTAGTAATAGTAGTAGAATAACGTAATTATTTTTTACTTCTTAGTGTATTTTTTTAAATAGATTTTATTGAAGTCAGTTTTGTTTTTTTGTTAAAAATATTTTATTTTTTACTTTTTGGTGCATTTTTTATATATAACAATACGTTCAGGGAGAACAATTATAAATAGTAGACTAGGTAGTCGTTTTCTATAAATGTGAGTTCTCTGTCAAAATTAATGTCCCATAAAAGTGGCACTGTGAGAATGGTAGGTATTGATAGTAAATTCAAGTATAAGTATAAGTACCAATTATATAAATCGTACATCATTCTGAAGAGCCTCAATAAAGACGAAAGAACTTATACAACTTCTAAATGATTTGGTTCCGTATATACGTCTCGATCTTATCTCAGGTGGGTTCAGACTTGCAGAGAGATGATATAATTAATTTTTATATAAACTGCTTTTAAAAATTATCGCACCACGTAAATATTTGCTAAAATTTGAGGTCTCATAACTTTTTTACTTTTAGTCCAATTTTGATAATTTTTTTAGAATACTTTAGATAAAACGACTAATTTCAACTTGCATATCCAGTCTTTTGTTAACTGAGGACGGTTTACGTATTATACAGGGCTAACTAAAAGGTTGTTATATAACCCTAATTTTAAAACACGCGGTGGAATAATTTCGCAACCGAATTCTTTAAAAATACCAATTTTTGTTAAGAACCATTCCTTTCCTACATTTTGTTTTTTGGTCCATGTCTTTAGATGCATTGGTTCAAAATTATCGCACCATACAGAAATCAATTGAAAAAACTTTCAAGTTGAGAAGAAACATTTTTTAATTAACAAGAAAACAAAGGAAAACAAAGAAATAAAATTATGTGAGCTGATCACTAGTAGGTTGTGTTGCCACCTTTAGCTCGGATTACAGCCTGAATCCGCCGTGGCATACTTCTAATGAGGTTTTGAATGACGGGTTGAGGAATATTATCCCACTCATGAAGAGTAACCTGTTCCAGCTGTTGAAGGTTCTGTGGGGCTGGTAGACGTCGTCTCACGCCGGGCTTCGTGCTGGCCAGTTCATAACATCAATATGGACTTCATTCAAGTACTCAACAAAAATTATTGCTACATGTGGTCTTGCATTATCTTGCATGAATATGAAATCAGGACCAATAAACGGAGCATAGGGCATTACATGCTCCTGGAGAATGTTCTCTACGTAGTATTCCGCATTCATTGCCCTTGCATGAATAGGGACTAACTCCGTACGGCCATCGAAAGAAATACCCGCCCAAAACATTTTGGAGCCACGACCAAAGGGTTCGTTTAGAACGAAATTGAAGGCAGCTTTCCTTTCCCCTTGTCTTCTATACACACGTTGCCGCCCATCACAAGATTTTAGGATTATTCTTGTTTCATCGGATTATAGGACTTTCCTCCAGTCAGTCATCGATAGTCCAATTTTCATGTGCTCGTGCAAATCGTAATCGAGCTACCTTCTGAGCCCTGGTAAGTTCTGCCCATGTCTCCTGGAGTGAGAACCAGTTGCCCTGTGACGTTCTCACATTCGACTTATTGTCGAATGGTCAACACCCAGAATTCGAGAGACATATCGCATACTTCTACCCTCTTCAACCAAAGTTTGCGCTCTTACACATTCCAATGCTGTCAAATGTCTCACACGATTCATTATTTTAAATTGCTGAATATTCCTCAACACCGTATTGTTTTTAAAAATGTGTCAAAATGAGATTGCATACACCCAATCATTGTTTTTTGGTTGACATACACCGCCTACGTTTTACATCACTTGTAACAGTAGAGTAAATTAATAGTAAACTGTTGGTGACAAATTCATTTTGCTCTTAAAAATGAACCAATGTATCTAAAGACATGGACCAAAAAACAAAATGTAGGAAAGGAATGGTTCTTAACAAAAATTGGTATTTTTAAAGAATTTGGTTACGAAATTATTCCACCGAGTGTTTTAAAATTAGGGTTATATAACAACCTTTTAGTTAGCCCTGTATAATACCTAAACCGTCCTCAGTTAACAAAAGACTGGATATGCAAGTTGAAATTAGTCGTTTTATCTACAGTATTCTAAAAAAATTATCAGAATTGGACAAAAAGTAAAAAAATTATGAGACCTCAAATTTTAGCAAATATTAACGCGGTGCGATAATTTTGAACAGCAGTTTATTTAATTTCACGAAATAATAAATGAAAAATATATATCAAACAATAAAAAAAAAATTATGTAGCGATTACTTGTTTACAAGATTCTAATATAAATTGGTATTAACAAAAACCAAACTTATTTATTAACTACCAATGTCTCGACAGTCTTATCTCGGACTATAGCTTCTTCGTTATTTCACTTTACAATTTAATCTATCTTCGTGCACAATTATTCCAAATCCCTGCTACTGCAATTGCTACCTACTGCTATGTTGTCTCTCCTCCAGTCTCTAATCATCTATCAATTTCGTTTATACTTTTCCTTTTCGGCTTCACTCCTCAGCTAAACTAACACCCTACTAATGCTGTGACGATTTCTCAGTCTCTTCTTTCTATATCTATCAGTTTCTCCCAAATTTCTTAATTATTTTTCCTTAATGTCTTTCTAATTAATTAATTATTCCCGTCCTTCAAAATTATCTTTTCCCTAACAACCATACTATCTCGATTTTTTTACAACAATTTTCTCTAAATTACATTTTATATTATCTCTTATAAACTTTGTCATCTTGTGTGTCCAATATACATTCTTCGTCTATATTTACAAAATACACACATTCCACCGGATAAGGGTTAAACAGAACATCCATATAAACATGTATTTATCCATAATTTCAGATTTACATTACATTTTTGGTATGCATGTGTGTGGAACCAGCTCATACTCTCTTACACACTCCATCAATCCACAATACCACTACTAAGGTTGTGATCAGCTCCTTCTGGTATATCTGGTGAGTTCCTAGGTATATCTTCGGAATCCAAGGTGCGATGGAAATAAAACTAAAATGGGACCCTCTTGAAAACACTCATTTTCCAATAAGAGAAGAATTTTTAAAATTGGTTCATAAATGACGGAGTTCTTAGGTAACGAACAGTCGAATTGAGAACCTCGTCCTTTTTGAAGTCGATTGAAAATAGCCTACCTTGCTATTATTCATCCGTAGGTAATAAATAGTTCAAAACGTATACTATTGCCTAAAATTATTAAAGGCGACTGTCGCCTTGGCCTGTCCACATTATACCCCGCTCACCTCCTAGGAGTGAGGACTCTTACTATGTTTATCTCCTAGCTATTCCAAACAAGTGCTAAAGTCAAAAATTCTGTTCTATTTCCGATTGCACCAATCTGCAACGCTGTGTTGATAATGTGGATTTTGTAGGCAAAAGATTAGATAAAAATGTCATTTTTGAAGGTAAACAAACTCAAGTGTTATTATTTATTTTATTTACCTGTATAATCGTTTTATCACATGAGGCAACAAACACCATTGCAATATAAATATACTTTCTATAATTTCCAGAAATAAATGGAACTATGACTATCTGATCAATTAACTATAGATAACAAGTTCACTTTAATATAAAAACCCAATCTACACTAGAAACTAATAACACGAGTTAGTTACAATGCATAGTCTTTGGGTGGTGTTACCAGTAACCGTATTACTATTAGTTAAACACGGGTATGGAGATGATCCAGTAGCAAAGTATGACGATGAAGGGCAGTATCAAATTATAGCTGGTAACTGCACATTTGCATTGGCTTCTGAGATGGTGTTTCACGATCACGTACACAAGAAAAAAATTCCTTTGCTCACTAGGAATGCCACGGTAAGTTATCATTATAACATTTTATTAAAAAATACATTTTATTAACTGAAACATTCAATAATTATTAGTCTACGTGGCATGGCGATGCAAAAATATATTGTCTGAAAGTATTGAACGACAAAGACGAATCTAATGGGGCGACAACATTCGTTAAATATGGTGGACTTGGTCACAACTATGTTACTGTCGAGATGCATTCTACAAAGAGTCATGGTTTGGAATTTACTATACAAGTTTATGCTAAATGAATAATTCAACGGAATGAACTGCTCTCCAATAAAATGTTCTCCAGGCTACTGTCATCACATTCTCTCATTTCATATTTGTAATTTTAAAAAATAAAATATTTTCCAAAGAATTTCAGTGTGTTTTATAATTTCTAAAGAAACTCAAGTTTCTAAAATATGTGTATATGGGCTGCTTTGCCCCCTTAAGCCGGTCAAAGTACCTCAAAAATAATTCGCAAAAGGTTAAAATTGGTACGAATGTTTGCTGAGAAATTGAAACTGAAATTGGTTTGATGTTTGCATTTTTCATCCCAACGGTGAGTTTTATCATAAAAATAGGTTAGATAAAAATAATTGTAGATCATGCAATTATCTATAAAAATTGTTCTTATTGGCTGCTGGACCCATAATACAAGTAAAAATATTGATCTGTGTAATATACATAGGAATTGTCCGATTCTGAGAACATAATCAGGGAAGCCAGTTCCTCATTTTATATGCCCGTATTACTAATTACCAATAACAATTCAACCCAAGAAATACAACTATTGTTGTTGTTGAATATGTTGATTTATTGGTATCACTTACTGCTCGAGCACCAACCAAAAAAAAATATTTATTTTTTAAAACCTGGGAAGGCTTAACAGCGATGGGAAATATAGTCATCCAAAACCGATACTTATCTTTTGTAAAACATACTCGTAACAACAAACTAGTGCAATTAATTTGTCTTCCTCTGCTTCTGCTCATGCCTGCTCACCTCTGCTTCTGCTCATCAACATCTATTTCACGTATATTATCAAGTTCAAGAGCGGCTTGGTAATAAATTGGACCCAGACGACTGGGGTTGGAAGTTAATTGACAACACATTGGAACCAATCCAGACTTTACTTTCACCTGCACCGAAAATACTCCTCCATATAATTTTTGCAATTGCAAAAAGGGGTGTAGTGCCCTAGTAAGCACTACAAAAAAGTTGGATTGTTTTGTTCATTAGCATGTACCAGTTCAAGTTCAAGGCCATTGAATATTGAATGGCCATCAGAAGAGGAATCCTACGATAGTAGTGAGGAGACATCTGATGTATCGCTGTTAGAACAATTTACTTGTATCAAGCAGGAAGAAGAAGCATAAAAAGGAACAAGAAGAAGTTCAATTAGATAATTATCAATCAGACGAAAAATTTTCCCCAATTACTCATAATTCACACCGCTTTCATCATTCACCAATAGTACCATTTGTTATCTAATACAATATTATTTAATTAAACAGAACCACAATAGATCGTGAAAAAGGCATAAAGGGGAAACCACGTTAAAAAAAACACGTTCTGTCTGACCTATTTTTATGATAAAACTTTGGCTGAAAACCGTTTGGCTGCAAAAAAAACCATATTTGCGACCTTTGATTTTGAAGAGATTTTTTGCGGATGTGGGATCGATGGAGACTCCACATTCCATTTATAATGGATAGATACTTATTATTGAGATAAGTATTTGCCTCGGGCCAAAACACGATAATGCATATATGTTTATATATGTTTTTATTAAAATTATGTTTTTTGAAAATCCTAAGCAGCAAATTAATGTAAATTTTGATAAAATACTGAATAAACTTAATCTTGATATCTAGTCCCTGATTTTTCCACTGTGATTTCCCTTCTAGATGACTCTGATTTTCAGAGGAAGCACTTGATGCAGATTGACATCTACCAAATATATCACCAACATGCATCATATCTACTCTTCCTGATAAAATACATTGTGCTCTATTTATGTTCTTCCGAGAAATATCCTTGACCAAAGATATCTAATACATTTATTTATCTTATTGATTAATTAAAAAATATTGTATAACAGGTACTTATAGAATAGAACAATGTACCACGACTACAAGTATATGTGTCACTATATGTGATCACTTTCAATAACTTATAATAAAAGTTATTTAAAGTTAGCGCATTATGAAATATACGACACTAAGCATCCTGATGGAACAGCACATGTTGGGACAGCAGTTATAAAAAAAAAGTGCAAAGTGCTTCGTCAAGCACTCTGAATAACTAAATATGAAAACAAATGTCGCCACCAGTATTGTCATTGAGGATTGGCGAGGTCCACTAACCATAAATACCATATATTGTCCAAAATATGCCATTAAGGTTGGAATTTTGTAAAAAAAAGGCGCAAATAGATTTTCGTTAACTATAAATAGCTAAAAAGTTACAAAAGATTTGATAATCAAATTAGTTTCAGGTACTAGCTATTATTATAGTGATGATTATAACATGACTTTTTTGAAGGGAAACTGAACTTTTTTGATTTAAAAAGTGATATATGGGCCAGACAGGTGGATAATTTATAACAAGGGTTAACGAACATAGAAATCATGAAATTAATATTATATAACATGTTAACGGTACTATTTTGTTGTGTATTATTTCATTTTTAGGGATATTGACACATAGCCATATCTACAAAGAATTGTATTGTTCTTTTATGAGGAATAAATTTGAATTTGAATGTTTTTATTTAAAAACGTAATTTTTGAAACAAGAAAAATGTCAAGTGATATTGTGGCATTCAAAGGGCGGGCAACACCCTTTGAATGAAATGTAGCCCATTATAAAACCTCATATACGTACCACGGTCTGTAGACGATAAAATAGTTATTTACCAGCCGCTGTATTAGTTCCTGTTACCATTCGAGCGTTACATATAAAAAATACACTTTATCAATAATGTTACATAATTATTTTGAAGAGCAATCAACCTTAAGTGTTATTGTTTATTTTAGTTACACTATTGTACTATTTCTATTATAGTAAATGCCAGTAATGTATTTAATTATATATAGAACATCTAATTAATTTGCCACAGTTCTAATTTCCCATTAAAACCCAACCGTCCATCGCGTCGGTGGCATGAAAAACGACAACAAGCAGTTACAGACGCTAACAAGCAGAAGCAGACAATGAATCGGCTCTGGATGGCACTATTAGCAACATTATTAATTCTCGTTCAACATGGCTATGGAAAAGATCCAGTACTGAAACAGAGGAATGGAAATGGTCCAGTACGTAAAGGAGATGCCCAAGGGCAATATCAAATCATAGACGGAAATTGCACTTTAGCACTTGCTTCTCATATGGTATTTCATGATCATGTAAAGAAGATAAAAATACCTTTCTTGACCAGGAATGCAACGGTAAGTTTTTATTTGCAACCGTTTAGTTAAAATTAATTTCAGTAATTACTTTTATATACGTAATTAATTTTTAGTCCACATGGCATGGCGACCAAAAGATTTACTGCTTGAAGGTATTAAATGACAAGGATAAATCGGAAGCGGGGACAGCACTTGTTAAAGCTGGTGGAGTAGGACACAGTTTTGTTACGTTGGAAATGTTTTCAGCTAAGGGCAATGGTTTGGAATTTACTATTCAAGTTTTTGCTAAATAAACAGTAACCACCTAAGATAAAAATTAAATTAAATAAATTACAGATATTATGTTGTTGTTATTAACCTATATGTGGATCTCTATTTAATCGATTTCTCCCAATGCAGAGCCGGCGATTTCTGCCACCAAGTTTTTCGGCGCTGGCATCACATAAAATCCGTAAATTTCAATATATAGCTACAGTAGTTCTAATAAATAAACAAAGTGCACTGATCGCTTAAAAAAGCAATTGCCGTTGCCATATGTAAATCTCAAAATTCTCTATATTAAATTGAAATATCAAATTCCACAATACTATATAAAAGTTGTATATATTATTTATGAATGTCATAAAAGAATGACCCATTCCAAAATCATACCTAGATACCATCTAGGTATGATGGTATCTAGGTATGTTGTCTACTCTTCATAGTAGACAACATAAAACTCATTTCATTTTAAAATCGAGTTTCAAAGAGGTTTTTTTGTTTCTAATTTTCAATAGAGTTAGTTCTTTTATACCTTGATCGATATCTAGACATAATATGTCTGAATGGTTTTGTTCTGAATTTTCCGAAATTTCTTCATCAGACTGATTAGAAAATGTTACGTACCAGAGCTGTCGTCATAGCTGATCCATCTTCAGAAGCAGCATGAACGTTACGAGTTTTTAAATCGATTTTTTCGATAAAACTTACGAAAAAAAGTAAGATGTTTGAATATGAAGCAATTTTCTAAGCTTTAGATTTAATAACTACTATTAATAACCGATAAAAATAAACGAGATATTCCCGAAAACCTGTTTATCGTGACTGACCCCGCGTAATATTTTCAGCGGCGCATGTGTGATTGTATGTTGTTGAGAACCACAAAAGGAAGGTTCTTGCAAAAATCCAACTTTACCTTAATTTTTATACTGTGCAATGTCTCTATTCCCCGTATTACTACGTATTTACTAAATGTTCAGTAGTTTGGGCAATATCCTAATTACGGATCCTTATCCCAGAATGCACTTATGAATAATCAAATCATCTGACTAATATCTCGGCCAGTGGAATTAGTAAAAATTATAGTGACTTAAAACATTTCAATATAGATAATTAATATCACAAATACATAGCTGTATAGATAATCATATAAAAAAATTTTTATTTCCTCTAGTTAGCTTCACGAAAAAGCATTTAAAAAATACCTCAATGAATGCCTGCTCATTTGAATTCATATATAAACACAGTCCACGAAGCCGCCTTGCAAACACTATCATCAATTTCCTTGTAGCTAACGAGTCTAAGCCAAAAACGATGAATAAGTGTATTTGGGTAATTTCTCTAGTGAGCTTGCTTATAATCATCCCATATGGGTATGGGAAAGGCAAGGGGAAAGAATACGTAAAATTTTATGAAGACGAATTCAAGAATCAGCATCAAATTATAGATGGGGATTGTGATGGTACCATTCCTGCTGATTTGGTATATCAAGACCACTTGCGTAAGAAAAAAGTACTGCACACTATTGCAGAGGAAACGGTGAGTAGGCAAAGTAGATGTTAGCAAAAATACGTTATAAGACTTGTTCCATTTCTTTTTCTCACAACTGTACAGCATACATGTCCTCCATACCCTCGTTAGGCCGAAGAAACTTCTTAAGGGCCACTTGTACAGTATCAGGTTAAAGTTGTAGTTAACTACGGACCTTATTGACCAATATTCGAAAAAAAAATGTTCAGTTCGTCACACGAAATGCGTCAAAACTTATTTGAATATTTGTACATATTTGAAATTTCATAATTCGGGTTGCTAGTGCTTGTGAGTTGATGATAGGGAGTTGAAAAAACCTACTGGTGTTGTTTTGATAAATCGAAAATACGTTAATTTTAATATGATTAATTGTTTCCAAAACCTCAAAACTTGTTTTCAAAAGCGAAATATTGGTTATTTTAAATAATCGTATACTGTGAATTGTGAATCTGTTTCAGGCAGTCTGGTATGGAGACAAAGAAATTTATTGTCTGAAAGTGCTGAATAAAAAGGATAAATTCAAACCATCCGGCAAAGCCACATGTTCCGTTAGAGAGGGCGGAGTTGGTCATAGTTTTGTTGCCATTAATATGAGGTCACTAATGAATCATGGTTTCGAATTTACTGTTCATGTTTATGCTAAATAAATACCAATAATTATAATTTCTTGTGTTTTATTTGTTTAGACTATGGCGAAACGTATTCTTTTTACCTACAGTTTTTTATAGATGGAAGAAGGTGGAAGAAATATATAATATCTTCCCATTTGTTATAATCAAACAATGAGAATATATGTATGTATGTATATGGGTCGGAGTGTAGTGGAAGGTAGTGTTACACTCCCATTCCACCACAGCACTAAGGCCTCATTAGGCCCTTTGTGCATTCCTCCTTTTTACTTGAGTACTTTTCTTCAAACCATCCTATTTATTACGGGTGGCCTGGTGGCAAAGTCTCTACAATTTGTATGTATGATAGTATGGTTCTGAGTTACCGAGATTAATTACTCTGGTCCTCATTACCATTTATCTGGGACCACGCGTCCGCGGCAGATGTGTTGAGTGTTCCCAGGTCTCGGGCAGACGCCACAGTCCGGGCCCAAGCCTGCCTAGGTCACCCATCCAAGTGCCACCAACGCCCGCCCAGCATAACTTTGAGGATCTTACCGGTCAAGTCTAAGCGGCTAGGCGGTCCCATTCAGTCACCTTAGTCGCCTCTTACGACAGGTAGGAGGTACCCTGGGTCTATTCTACAATTGTGGCCCCGAAACCAGAGGGGGAAATAAGAATATATACGTATATGATATTTTCAAAACTGTATTTTGAAACCATGATGACACTTTAATATTCTTATTTATTTATACATAGCAGGCCACCCAACAGAGAAACAATAATTAGTCGATGAATAAAGCAATGAACTTGCGATTTTTTTAACAGCAAAATGGATCTTAATGCGGTTTTGTGCATTCGATTCGTGATAGCGTCTACAAACTTTGTGAACTAAATTGCTCAATTCATTTTGAAAAAATATACTAAATATCAGAAGCCCCAGGTGAGATCCCTGAGAAACTCCTGATGCTATTTTTTATTTGAATTTATGCAATGCAACATAATGAGTTCTATCAGAGAAGTAATAAGATATCAGACCCAAAAGATTACTATATTCCAAAATTCTTTAGCTTATCAATAATTTATTAGCGATAAGCTTATCGCTTATTTAAGGCTGAATGGACCTTGTCGAAAGCCTCAGAAACATTGGTGTATACAGCATTTTATACTGTATATCTTCCATGTAATTAAAAACGTCTTAAACAGAAGCTGTAGGATTAGTTCCTATTGATTTATTTTTTATAAAAATCCGTTCTGAGAAATAGTTAAATGCTTTTTAACAATAGAAAAAAATTCTGACATAATTTCTACAAAAATTTTACCAAAGACAAAACAGTGAATTACCTGCATTACCTACTCTTATCACCAGATGTAAATACTTCAATTTGTTATTAGTTAAAGATTTGTTAAATACAATTGGGTTGAATAACTGTTGTGGGTTCATTGACGACATTGATGAGTTCATTGACGACATTGATGAGTTCATTGACGACATAGCTTTTACTTTGTTATTTCTTCCAATTACAGTTTCACAAAATTCCTCTCAACTATTGACGACATTGAATATATGCCTTTCTAAAGTGCTTGATTGCCGTCTATAGTATGATAGTTATTAAATTAGTAACAATATAAAAAGTAACGTGTTTAACGTGTAACGTGTAAGTTTAACGTACGTGTATGTAATACTCAAGTATATCTTGCTTCAATGTGGATGCTTTTAAAAAAATGGTCACTATTTATACCGAGTGTAGGCGAATGATTCCACATTAAAACAGATCCCTCTAGCGGTGAGTTGCTACTACCCGTCAGACATCAGTACCTAATGTCAGCGGCCCTAGCCGTATAGGCTAACTACGCACTAAATGGATTTACAAGTAACAACTACTCAGAGAGCTAATACTCCATCCTGCATTGAATTACACCTGCAAATCCGATATGGTAGCTAAGGTCATTAACCAATACCTCCACAGGTGCAGACTATTTATGCCAACAAACATAATAAATATTCTTCTCTTATACAGTAACCTATCATATATATCAACTGCTGTTGTTAACATTTGAAGCATGTGGTGGTTAGTCAGCCGTCACTGGTTTTCATGATTGCAAAATTCTTATTCCAAAATGGAATTTTTAAAATTTTATTAGGTACGACATTATTAGATAATAAATAACATTGATTCAAACTACATACATACACTCGGTAGGTATCATAATCAAAAACATGATTTTCGCTGTTTATTTATCACTTTGTGATTGCCCCGCCAAGCAAATTCCCAAACCATACTGTCCTATTCTGCTGTAGTAGATGTCAATATATTTAAAGAATAAAACTTCGACGATGCATTGTATGTTGGTATTTTCTCTATTGAGCTTTTCTATGGTTATACACTATGGGTATGGTGGTGATCAATACAAAAAAACCGTTCTTGCAGGGCACTACCAAATTATCGATGGTGATTGTGACAAAGCCATACCTGCTGATATGGTATTACACGAACATATAGATAAGCGGGCAATAATTTCAGTACCAAGAGCAGCAAGGGTGAGAAATTATATTATGTTTGATGGTTACACTATGCTTAATTGTAACTAATCTTATAACAAATCTAGCTAATATGACCAGTCTAGGACGAAAATAGAGTCATGATTAATATTATATTTCTTAGAGGAATCAAATGTATCTAATTGAATGTAGAATTTTCATATCGAAACTCCATTTGATTCCTCTAAGAAATTTAAACAACATTTGCATTCATCCTAATATTTTTCCAAATATCTAGAAACTGGCAAGTCACACCACTACACAAAAAGGATTCACTGATTCAATTATGTTTTTTTATGTTTTCTGTCACAATAAGCTACATATAACACCCGTGAGTGTATCACACTCGATAATATCTTTGTTTCGATGCCATAGGCCCTCTGATGCTAGGCATTAGACTGGCCAGGGCTGCTGCTGTTTTTCAGCTTTTTCCGTAACCCTCCGTGTATGTTCAGCAAAGACAAGCAGAACCAGCGCCTTTTGAACCTAGAATTGTATAGGTCCGATTTAGTTGTTGTAGCCTTTTTGTGTCCATCCAGTTCGTGATGCGTCGTAGAGACTCGCTTGCGTCATTCATTAATGATTCCTCCCCCTTTACAACCACCATCAGTTTTACATCGTGGGTGAAACATATGAGGGTGGTCCCTTCCGATTCCTACACCGCTGTTTACTGACCTTGCCTTAGTCATTCCCTCTGTCTCTATGATAATTTGCGTTTGTCATAAGTAGTGTGCTATGATACTTATCAGACTTTCCTCTATGCCTCTGTTCATCAGTTCATCTAGGATGTTTTGCCATGATGCAGTGTTGAATGCATTTCTGACATCTAGCGTGATGATTGCACGCAGTCTTCGATATCGGCAGGATTAATTTCCTGCTTCCCTTGTAATATCCATTGCCTCGCTGATAGCATCTGTTGTTTGCCTATTCTCTCTAAAGCCATACTGCCTTTCGGATAGTCCCCATATCGGATAGTACAAGCTCGTTTTTAAGTCGGCATAATATTAGGTGTTCATATAGCCTCCCCTCGATCTATATATGTATTGGTTATTTTTGTAAAATAAATATATAAATGTCGATTTGTTGCAGTCTCAATGGTATGGAGACAAACGGATTTACTGTTTGAAAGTGCTGAACCAAATGCTCGAGTTAGCAGATGGCGAAATAATGACTTCGTGTTCCATTACAGAGGGTGGAGTTAATCATAGATTTGTTACTATCGAAATGAAATCTTTAGTGTGTGTTGGTTTGAATTATATCGTTCAAGTTTATGCTAAATAGATATGCAAAAATGTGCTTATATTTATTTATTTATTTGGTACATCGGGGATATACCGTATGCAATAGAAAGCGTAGCTTGGATTTACTAAAGTGAAACGAGAGTGATGTTATTGGGGTATTCAATTTTTTTAAATGGGACTGAGACCCCAAATGTGTAGGGTAAATTCACCATGTATAATAATGTATGGTGTATATCTCCATATATGTCTCCACGTATTTTCTTTTCTAGCCATTAAATACATAATTTCATTCTATTTTAACTTTAGTATTTCAGCCTTTTCGAAGACAGACTGCATATAGTAGTATAGTATTGATATATCTCTGCATCTTAACTGTATCTCTTCTTTGATTAATATTTTGTATATTTAAATACGAATTACGAAATACAATATAAAACGAGTACTTTCAATAGGTTCCAAGTAACTTTTGGATATAATTATTGAATATGTATGAATATTGATGTAATTATATTATAATAATCTGAATTTTATTTTACTTTTCCCCAATTTCTTTTAATGTTACCATTAACTCGTCAATAAAATTACGTATGCAAATAATTAGAAAATAGATAAAAAGAATTCTAGAAAAATGACAGCATGGATCATTACTAGAGACAATATTAAAATTAGTTACATTAAAATCACCAGCAATTAAAATATTACCATTATCTGACACTACATCTTCAAATAGATCAAGAAATAATTCAAAGTTCACAGAAGATATCGTTGGTGGAACGTATATGACATAAAGACGCTAGACGTTTGTTATTTTAAATCATTTATGACTTACTACGATTTATACCTTAGTAGCTGGCTAAAAAATCATTGCGGTCCAACATTCAGACTGTATCAAATCGCATATGCTGTTGCAGAAGCATTCGCAAAAGCAATCATGTGTACAAACTGCGAAAAATGGGTTTCGAACAACTGGGATGGCCCTTTAATACAAGATAATACTCAAAGACAAGCAAATGCATCACCGACCATAGCTCAAAAGAAAGAAGTAAATCAGGGAAAAACGTCTACATCCAAAAAAGATCATTGCATGATAGTCCAACTCGTTCGAAGTCGAAACAATCAGCTTCGGTTTCAGTTGGGGTCAGCGAATCCGAAGATGAACATCCAATAGCATCTCTTGTTATGAAGTCAAAAAAACCAAGTTTCGTCGCAGAAAGTAATATGAACGGACATTAGTACGCTTGCAAACGATGCTTGAAAATAGTTAGATGCATCGCAGGCAATACCCATCAAGAAACATGTAAAATCTGCTAAACAGGCTGTAGTTATTGAAGATAATAGCCAAAGCGTTCAAAACTCAAAGATTTTAATCTGTGATAGGAACAAAATAAGGAAGGATAAGGAAAGATGATAAGAAAAATGTTGTTATCCTGCAACAGTGATATGTTGCAGGTATCGGACTCGAAAATCGCTCTTTTTCTCTTTTTTTCGAATATCAAAACTTTAATTTGATTGGACGCATAATATTTCAATTAAAATTTAAAAAAATGAGTTTTGTAATAAAAAATTGTAACCGCGTAAGAACGACAGGTTGAGGTGCTGCGCGTGTGGAAGAGCGCCCATCCCGTACTCTGCAAATTTTAGAGTGTAGTAGACTCGTTAAAATGAAGCCGCTAACACCATTTTGACCACTGTTGTAATAACTTTCAAAGGACGGTGTGCTGGGAACTAATACTGCAGGTATATTTTGTTAAAGCTTATCCAGAAGTTTTGTTCTGATAAATTAACGCCTATATAAAAGTCTATTTGACAGTCAAAAAAGTATATTTGTCATTTTGACAGCCAAAAGAAGGTGCATCGTTTTTTATTACAGATAAAAGCGCTTGTTCCTCAAAAGCACAGTACATCTAGTAGTCGTACGTCACTTTAAGATCTGTGCCATCAGCTATAAATATTTTTTAAATATTGAAGAAACTACTGTACAATGAGTCGGTTTAAGAAAATTTGGACTGGACAAACTACAAAAACATAGAAAACTAAATTCCGCAATCCACAAAAAAACATAAATCGTCAATCTGGAGACAATTTATGGAGTTTTGTCAAATCCCAAATAACCAACTGTCAGAAATATAGCAGTTATGTTAAAGGATTAGACTAAAAGCCAATTACATTTTTCAGTGATGATTTAGTTAAGTACTATTTTGTACTTCAGTGATGATTTAGTTAAGTACTATTGAGAGAATGATTTGGCAGGCATGTATAGTTTGTAACATCGAATTATGAGACACAGAAACCCGAGCAAAAAAACCTCATTATATCGATCCCTTCACACGTGCATTTTTAACAGCGTTGTCAAGTATAACCGATTTCCAGGAATTTAAGGGAAACAAATGATTTTATATACATCGCCCATCACATTATGACATTATCATGTAGTATAACAAAATATTGATCACACTATATATACTTTTCGTCATATCATGAAACAATGGGATGGTGAATGTGATGCAGAATAAGAATGTTTCCCATTCAAATATTACTGATCCATTTTACACGTTCCTCGGCCGTGTCACATCGGTATCATTGGCATTCATTGAATGCCTAAATTGCCTAATACCATCAAACGTTTTGTGGTAACCCTGATAACAGTTAGGGAGAGAGGCAGAACGCCGCAATCTGCAAAAAATGTTGCACAAAATTATTATTTAGTTAAGGCTGCAATTTTTTCCATTATTCGTCTAGTAGTCCAGACCCAACATGTATGAGAGATGAAATTTTTATTATTTAGTTAAGCCTCAATGTTATTCATATTAATTCACCTACCTTTTTTCTGATGCTTTTTGAATCTTTTCCCTTCTACGATTTTTTTTCATATATTTTCGCATTGTGTTCACGAGCTAGAAAAAAATTGAAATACAAATAACATCGCGAAAACAAAAACGATAGCGTAAATCTTTAATATCCAAAAAAATTGTTTCTTTGCGTACTATTTGATTAAAATTTTGGAAAAACATGACTAAACATTTTAATGATCTTTGTAGTATTTGCTATTTATTTTGTGGATTTCCTTTGGCGCATTTTTTATTTTTTTTAACGTAGTATGATTCTACAAACAATTGCAATCGCGTTTTAAAATTTTTGTAACAATACAATTTCTCAATCGATGTTGATTATATTTCCTCGAAATGTGTCATAAGTATTGCAAAACGCGATTGCCTTGAAATTTTTTTTTGTATAATCTAAGTTATTGGAATAAATCCATGTGTTAGTGTGGATCAAAATATTTGCAACTGTCTTTTTTGAAAAAAAAATAAAAAATGTCCCGAGGAAATACACGAAATAAATAAAAAATACTTACTCCAATGAACATCGAAATTTTAAGTAGTGCTTCTTTTCAATGTTGTAATTGAATAGATGCAAAAAATAAAAAAAATTGAATATTTAAGATTTGTGTAATTCTTTTAAGATTACTTTTCGTGTTCCGTAACAATAATTATTAAGTTATCGGTAATTACTTAATCTATCTACTCCCTATCTTAATTGGTGCAATTAGAAAATCACGTTGTCGCATTCAAACATTTCAGTGAGTAATGATCTTCATTAACTGCCTTGTTAGTCATATTCCAAAAATTTTTACGTATTCTATTTATGACCTATTAGTTTCAGGTAATAAGCATTTAAAATACCAACCAGTAAGTGTTAATACAAACTCGACTATATAAATGATTCAAGGAAGAAATAGTACGTGCATTAGCAACTATATCAAACGCTAGTAATTATACGACGATGAATATAATTTTGTTAATATATGTGGTAGGGTATTTTGTGATTATACGACGCGGGGTTGCCGGACAACCCTATGATTATGTGTTCCAAGAGGCGTATAATATCATAGATGGAGAATGTGACAACGCCTCAGATTCCGATCTGGTATTGAATGAACACGTAATAAAGAGAAGGATGCTCAATATGCCGAGAAAAGCAATCGTGAGTATTATAAGATTGTATTATTATAATAGTGTGATGGACAGTTATAAAAATTATATATGCAAAAATATGTTTATAAAAAACTTATACAAGAGCCGACAACGAAATATTAGTGAAGCGGAGTGTGGGTTTCTGGAGTAGAATGATGGATGAAGTAAATCATCATTTATTTGTCTATACATACATATTTTTTGTAGTTGATTATAAAGGGTCTTTTAATGTAGTGACACATTTTGAAGTCTAATAACTTTGCCCCTGAAAAACCTTCAAGTTTTTGGGGTTGTTCAGTAGAAAAACTCAAAAAAAATGTATATAAGGTGTACCAAAGTATAAAACGATTTTAATCAAAATATGGAGTTCAAGAAATGTAATAACAAGGGAAACTAACATTACAATAATGATAACTAGCCTAATTTTTGAAAAATTGTGACTGAAAGATGATGAGCTTCTCTTCCTGAACATTCTTCTACTCCATATTTCGCATTATGCAACATTATTGGACCAATATACAGGATTTCTGGTCCAATATTTTCGTTTAATTTGTTGATATTTTGTGAATTATTGATGTAAATTCTGGATTTTAAATAGCCTCATAACAAAAATTACGGGGTGTTATGTCACATGACGTCGGGGGACCACTGGTGATCACTAAATGTTGAAATCAGGCATAATTGCCGCAGGACATTCATGGATGTGCGGGCAGTATGACATGTGGCGTCATCTTGCTGAAACCACATGTTCTCAGGAAAACGCCGTAACTCTGGTTGAAAAAAGTTTCTAACATATTCACATAACGTTCCGAAGTTATCGTGGTATTTTCTTCATTTTCATCCTCAAAAAAATAAGATTGTCATTGATTTAGAATACGAATAATCTAAAAACTGACTGGTTGATTGTTAATATTATTTTTAGGTTATAACTACATTCTTTAGCCTTTATAGTGAAATTTCTATTCGATCGGCTGACCGCTCGAGCAAAAGATTCATACACTTAGCTCCGACTAACTTATTGACTCAGGGGTGGGTTGATTTTCTATGGGGATAAATTAAACTAGCACTAAAATATTTATTTGTGACCAAATCGAAGACCCTAACTAACTTAATCCCATACATTTATTTTTATCACGAAGTAACTAAACTGTCTCCTTACATTTATCTTGGAACTAAAGAAAATCTAAGCCCTCAATAAATAGTTGAGCACCTTTTCTATGCCGCCCAAAATCAGTTTTCACCCGAATTCAAATAAATAGGAGGTTCTTAATTCTGCTGTTTTTTTTTTGTATGTTCGTTACCTCAGAACTCCGACATTTATATATCAATTTTAAAAATTCTTCCTGTATTGGAAAAGGGGTGTTTGCAAGAGGGTCCCATTTTAGTTTTATTGGCATTGGACCTTGGATTCCGATTATATACCGAGGAACTCATCAAATACCAGAATAAATGGCGAATGCTCCGGTCACAACCCTAATTTATAGATATTTAAATTAATTTAAAAATATTTTCTATGGGATCAAATTGTGAAGCTGAAAACCATTCTCGAATCAACTTCAGCCGTCATAAAAATCAGTCCAGCCGTTTAGGTGGAGTTCAATGACAACACACGGATAGCAGAAATATATATAAAATATTTTTAAGAAAAAAACAAAACCAACTTCAACAAAATCTAATCTAAAAAATTCTCTAAAAAGTACAAAATAATTTATTCGTAACGTTATTCTACTATCACTGCTTAGAATACAATCAATTTATTAGGCCAATCAATTTATTAGAGTACGATCAATATATTATACAATAATTGTTATTTTTGGTGCTAGCCGATACTTCCTAATTTTTCATTTCTTGAATACATGATAAAAATACTATTTAAAACGCGCTAACTTAGGTATAATTTAACAATAAATAACCAGTTTTCACCCGAATTCAAATAAATAGGAGGTTCTCAATTCTGCTGTTTTTTTTTTGTATGTGCGTTACCTCAGAACTCCGACATTTATATATCAATTTTAAAAATTCTTCCTGTATTGGAAAAGGGGTGTTTGCAAGAGGGTCCCATTTTAGTTTTATTGGCATTGGACCTTGGATTCCGATTATATACCGAGGAACTCATCAAATACCAGAATAAATGGCGAATGCTCGGGTCACAACCCTAATTTATAGATATTTAAATTAATTTAAAAATATTTTCTATGGGATCAAATTGTGAAGCTGAAAACCATTCTCGAATCAACTTAATCATCATAAAAATCAGTCCAGCCGTTTAGGTGGAGTTCAATGACAACACACGGATAGCAGAAATATATATAAAATATTTTTAAGAAAAAAACAAAACCAACTTCAACAAAATCTAATCTAAAAAATTCTCTAAAAAGTACAAAATAATTTATTCGTAACGTTATTCTACTATCACTGCTTAGAATACAATCAATTTATTAGGCCAATCAATTTATTAGAGTACGATCAATATATTATACAATAATTGTTATTTTTGGTGCTAGCCGATACTTCCTAATTTTTCATTTCTTGAATACATGATAAAAATACTATTTAAAACGCGCTAACTTAGGTATAATTTAACAATAAATACTTAAATCGTTGTCAAGTAAACAATTCTTAATTGTCAAACCAAAACGACGCGTCTTTTTTCATTTTATTTTGTTTCCATGGCCTGCCTAACTAAATATTTTTGTTACAGTAGGTAGTAACAATGTTCATTACTATGCAATAATTATCGATACTAATTTTAATGAAGAAAGCAAAATGGGATAGATACAGCAATTGTAATAGCCGAAAATAAAAGATAAATAAGTATTTCTTAAGTAGGTCAAATAAAAAATGGAGTTCCTATCTTAGTTTTTATAATATCGTTGGTTGTTTAGAGATTTTTTCTTCTAAATAAGAAAGATCTAGTTAGTCTGTTCAGCTACTGATTATGCCCAAAAAACTATGAGACACAAAGTTGCGTACCAGAAGTCTTTCGATATCACGGCACACTAAGCATCAATATCTGCCAAGGTTCATATCATGGACACCTATGCTTAATACAATAAAATGATTATTAACTGTCACTTTAAAAACAAATGCCATGGTGCGATACATGTTTGAAAAGAGAATTTAAAGACGAATCAGATATGCAAAAAATATATACAGGGTACCATTTAAAATAACAGAGTTTGCGTCACTTCCGCTTAAACCGGAAGTTTAAGGAAATGTTTGATATGCTCAAAAAAAGGACAATTATGTAATATACAACTCTCCCAAAGTTGAAAATTTTAACTTTTTAAATAGTAAAGTTACAGAGCGCTACATGTCTCCTGTGTCACCCGGTATATTTGCAAACCTTGGCTGACACCGACTCCAAAAATAACAATAATTGTATAATAAATTGATTGTATTCTAAGTAAGAATGAATAACGTAATTATGTTTTACTTTTTAGTGCAGTTTTTTAGAATAGATTTTAATGGTCGGTTTTGCTTTTTTGTTAAAAAATTTGTAGGGCCATGAATTATAAACGTTTGCATTAAAATAAAGAATGTGTCCCCAAAATTTTTAATTTTCCACAAAATTAAATATTCGCAGCATAATCGCGTATAATGATTATTCTGTTCTATCGATTATTCTATATTTTATTCTGTTGTCGTCGCCAACATGATGGCAGCAATTAATTTATTATGTTAATTAAATAATTAATTAATTAATTCCTATTTAGTAAAAATAACTGAGAAGTAAAACATTTTTTTACTTCTCAATTTTACCGTTTTCATTCGCAAATTTAATGAAAGATGAACTAGCTAGAGAACGGGTAGGACAATATAAATAGAAGAAAAACATACTAATATGCCACTCTTTCTCCCGTATAAGTCTTTGACTTCTGAAGTTATCCTTATGGTGAGAATAAAGGATAGAGATATTATTATTATATGGAGATATATGTAGATATTATTATTATATTTGACACATTATTTAGTGACGATTTTTCGATTTTCCATCATTTTTTAATTATCTTATTCTATATAGAAATATGAGTCTATGCTGATGTTCTGTCGGGATTCTCATGATTTATATTTTATACGATATATATTAAATACTTGTTGAAATATTTTATTTCGTTTATAATTTTGCTTTATTTCTCAATTTGTTTTAGGTAACGTGGTATGGCGACCAACGTATTTATTGCTTGGAAGTGCTTAACCAATCGATTGAGTCCAAGGATCAAACAGAATACCCTGCATGTCATGTTAAAGAGGGTGGAATTGGTCACAGATTTATCACCATCGACATGTCGTCACCAAAGGATACCATCTTAGATTTTACGATTAAAATGTATGCCAGGTAAATACGATGCATATCACCTGCTTAGTATATCTCAGTGTAATTTAATAATAGTTAAATTGAAATTGAAATTGTAATACGGTAATTGATAAATAATTTGAATCATGTAACCCGTTTCTGCATGTGTCGTTAATTTAACTTTTAATAAAAATATTATTATGTTACGACTATGTTACTTAATTTTGTTTAGCCAATCCCCATTTATTAATTTTCCAAAGAAATAAAAGGCAAGTTCGAGGATTGATGTACATGGCGAGTCGTTGAAAGTAAATGATGATATTTACCCACTTCATCAATAGGCATTTTCACTAACTGATTAGATATTCACCTCGCGTGCAACATTGTTTAGAATATAAATCTCATTGTGTTTAATAAAAAAAAACAATGTTTTATTATAGCAACACTCATTTGACTTTGAGACTGAGTGACGTCACATAGCGTGAAATTAAGTTGGCAGCATTATTTGTTAGAATGCCTAAATAGTCCATGCCCATAGCTGTCGTAGAAAGCTTCTAATGGTCGTAGAAAGTTATGTTTTTTAATTCGTGACAAGATGCCAGTAATTGATTCCCGTGTTGCCATTTCAACTGCCATTTCTGCCAAATAAAAATTGTGAAAGTTATTAAAACAAAACATATCAAATTGTAGCGGTCGTTTTTCTGTTAATATGTGGGCTTGGATAAGCGTGGCCGGTCCAGGAGTATGTTTGTATATGTAAGGAAGGCTAAACGGTGAACATTAATCCCCTTTGCAGCAAAACAGTATGTTACCATCGGTGCGGCAATTGTATCCAGACAATTTTACCTTCCAATATGACAATTGCCCAATTTCACAACTGCAGATTAACGCGGAACGGGTTCTTGGACAACAACATTCAAGTTTTGCCTTGGCCGTCCAGAAGTCCTGATCTCAATTTATGTGAAAACATTTGGGGACGATTGGTCATGGAAATTTAAGCCAGAAATCTTCGGCCGCAAAAGAGGGAAAAGACTTTTGTGGGCCGTTGAGAACGCCTGAGAAACAATGCAATATACTGTCGAACGATGGCTATGCCAACAGGGCCATGCCAACAGGGTTGGAAGGAATATTGATTTTAAAATAAATTGCTAATTGATTTAATTTATTTGTTTATTTTATGTGTTAAAAATGTATACTGTTAACAGTGTATGGTATCTCAGTGTGTATGACAAAGACAAACGTGATACGTGCACCAGTGATAAGCCATTTTATTGGCTTCAGTCAGTTCAGTCCTTCAAAATTTTGAATAAATATTCGAGTTCCAGTATCGTATCTTCTGGTAAGTCAGTGCAATGCATTGCGTTTTTGTATTTATCGCATCCGTATATGGCCCTTAGAGTATGAGGTCTTATTTGTCTTGCGATATCAGAATCTGATGGCCCCACGAACTGTCTAAACTCTTGGTGCACATTCATGTCCTCGTTCTTCCCGGCGATTTCCAAGACAACGCAAGGCCCGTCTAGCAGACTCAACAGAAGAGCATTATAATCACTCACTACTCCTTTATAGACCTCCAGGAACTCATCAGCGTTAGCATTGCTCAAATAGGTCATTTTAGCGGCTGATATTTTGAAATGGGAATCTGTTATAGACGACATAATAAACCCAAGTTTTCCTTCTTGAATAGCATGTGGTTTTATTATGCAACATGTTGTGTTATTTATCTTCACCGGGGTTTCTGGCGGCCTTTTATCAGATTCTTGAGGGAAGAAGAAAACTATTTCCCTAAAAGCATCCTCACAGCTTTCGGAACCGTGGAATCCATTTGTGGCAAGGCTTTCCATTCCATATAAAGCTATTAAACAGTTGGGTGCACTTCTTCTAGCCTCCTGGGGTTCTGGAGGACCTATTGCTTCCTTCCATCTGGCTATCGCGTTTTCTCCTACTAAAACCAGTGCTACACAAGGCCCGGATACTATGTTTTCAAGGATAAATGGTAAAGAAGTGTCGCCCTTTTTGTTTTCGTAGAAATCGAGGGCCTCTTTCCTATTTAAAAGGCACATTCTCAATTTGGTGATTTGAAATCCCCTATTTTGTATCTGAGTAATTATCTCGCCCAATTTATTGATAACTGTTGGCTTTAGAATGGCCAAAGTGTGTTCCTTCTGTTTCCCGATGAATCTCTGAGTACGGCAGTCAGCGTAATCGGTAACTTTGATTTGCCTACCATATATGCGGACTGTGTTGCCCACGAACAGATCGTTTAGGTCTACTCCCTCCATCTTGCTGCGCTTGAGGTACATCCTTTTTAGCTCCCTATCGAAAATGTCTAGCGTATTGTCGCTGGGGTAATAGCTTATAATGAACTTCTTTTGGTAACTCGAATCGTAGTCGAACCATTCTCCCATGAACGACAACTTGTCGTTGTAGTCAAATTGTGTTCTGGTCACCATTATCTGAAACAAGATAAAATTGGTAAAATTACATAAACATATATAATACATACCTAAAAAATAATAATACAATAATAACCTACTAATAAATGTATAGGTAAGTTCTAAGAACTTAGTAGGGAAAGTAAACTAAACTGAACTAAATAAAGTATTGTGTAAAATGTCACATGTCAGTGACCATCTCAGTGACAAGAGCAAAGTGTAAAAAATATCCCTAAATAAATCAGAGCAGTAGCAAATTATGACAGCAATTTTTATTGTTGAATATAATATATATTATAATAATTATATACCAAAATTATAAATATAATACTGGGTTCCCCATAATAGACTACCCATTTTATATTATTAATAAATTCCCTATGAGATAACTAAATAGGTTGTTCTCTGTGGGATTATCTTCTGTAGTCTTTGGGTTTTAAGTAAATTATTAATCAAGTAGGCTCCTGTAACAAATAAATTTTAATTTAATAATTTCGTGGAACGTCATTTTTCTACGAGAAGTTTGTTAGTTTTCATCAATAATTATTGAACTTTCATGGATTACTCAGTCCAACAACGTGTGTATTGCGTAGAAACTTACATAAGAAGCAATTCGATAGAAGAAGTTAGGCGTGCATTCCGGCGTCAGTTTAATATCAACAATAGGGGTCACGCGCCAAATCGTAAAACTGGTAGGTATGGGTTCATCATTGGCGTGAAAATGGTTTTGTAAAAAATTTGAAGAAGCCTGGACGTCGAAGAACAGTTCTCGTACACCAGAAAATATTGAACAAGTTAGAATTGCGTTTACGAGAAGTCCTGTAAGGTCTGCTAATCGACAAACCCTTATTCTAGGAATATCGAAGGGAAGCCGAGATCGAATTCTTCATAGGGATTTAAAATTTCATCCCTATAAATACCAAATGGCACAGCACCTTAGCAATCAAGATAAAGAAGCAAGGTTAGCATTTTGTCAAGATTTTTTTGGATTTACATCAAGGAGCAATTCACAGTCTCCTAATGACCGACGAAGCAAATTTTTATTTGAACGGCATGGTCAATAAACAAAATTTTAGATACTGGTCAAATGAAAATCCTCGTGAAATCTTTACACAGAACCTTCATAATCCAAAAGTTGTTGTGAGGTGTGGAGTAGGATCTTTTGGTATTATTGGCCCTCATTTTTTTCAGGATGAAAATAACCGCGCTGTAACAGTAACATCCGAGCGCTACGTTAATATGCTAGAGACATTTCTCATTCCAGAATTAAATAGACGAGGCTTACTAAACAATGCCTTACTATTCCAGCAAGATGGGGCAACAGCTCATACCGCCAGAAACTCATTGAGGGTCCTGCGAGAAATGTTTAATGGCCGACTCATTTCTCGAATCGGAGATTTGCCTTGGCCTTCGAGGTCCTTCGACTTAACGGCACCCGATTTTTTCCTGTGGGGATATTTAAAAGCCAAAGTGTTGCGAGTCGTCCAGGTACAATCGAGGAACTGAAAGTCAAAATTCGTGAAGAAGTTGAAGGAATAGACGAAGGTTGCTACACCGTGTAAGGAACCACTTTTTATCCAATATTAAAAAAATGTGTTGAAGTTGGTGGAGGTCATTTAGAAGACGTGATTTTTAAAAGTTAGAATTAAATTAGCCAAATATTTATGTTATCATAAATCCC
This sequence comes from Tetropium fuscum, assembly GCA_964058915.1. Lineage (NCBI taxonomy): Eukaryota > Metazoa > Arthropoda > Insecta > Coleoptera > Cerambycidae > Tetropium > Tetropium fuscum. The sequence continues at coordinate 553,905 of CAXKVY010000236.1, forward strand.
AAAGAGTTAGCTGTAATTTAGTAAAATAAAAAGTTTGTTTTGTTAACTAAAAAAAATTTAATTCAAATATTAAATTGGGTAGTCTATTATGGGGAACCCAGTATATAGAATGCAATTTAACATTTTTAAAGACGAGCTTTTATCAAAAAGCTCTAAAAAGAAGAAAATTAATTTTAAATTAATTTAAACCCATCAATTTATTTATTACGTTACACAATTTAAACGATATGAAAGCTTGTCGGGTAAAACAAAATTGTTTATTACCCGCGACACTATCACAGCTCAACGCTATAGAGACAATGGTTTTATTCCAATAGTTATTCTCTATGCGAATCATTATGGTGAAGAATTTGTGTTAACCGACGACAATGCCCGACCTCATCGGGCCCACAGTGTTAACCAGATTTTGGAAGAAAACCACGTGCATGGGATGGATTGGCCTGCAAAATCACCCGATCTAAATCTGATAGGGAACGTTTGGTCTTACTTAAAATTATTGGCAGTTTCAACGCTCAATTCACCTGAAACTCTAGAGGATTTGACTCAAGCCATTGAGGAGGAATGGGAAAACGTGTCACAAAATTACATCAATAACCTTTTCTTAAGTAAGCCAAACAGATGCCAGGAAGTTTATAATAACAGAGGAGGGCCTAGTCGACATTAAAATACCTCTTCCTGCTTGCTGAGATTTATACTAATTATTCTAATAAAACCATTTGTTTCTGAACCATCTGAATCGTTTTCGAGAAATCTTAGATCAATTTGAATAATTTCGATTATTAAAGGCAATCCAGTAGTGACCTGATTGTTACAATACTTAGCCCACCAGTTCATTAGTTACTACCGCAAAATAATCCATTACTTTGTTTTTAAACAGTAAGAGATACATTTTCAAAAAAATCAATCCTAAATTCAATAAAACCCTCGTATACCTATTCGAAAATAAACGAGATACCAAAAAACTGCCAAATGTGTTTTTTGAATTGGTCCATAGTCTACCCTGGTATAAAAATTTTATCTCGATTCTGGTTTTCCTAAATTCGCGGTAAGAATGAAATTTCGATTATTTGTAGGGGTCTAGTGTACACCCCTACAAAACAGAAGTTTAAACCACACAGGGTTTTAGTCTATATCCCTTTTTTGTGCATGATAGAAACATGATATTCAGGCCATTTATTACCAATGAAATTTCCAAAAAAATCGATCACTTTTTGTATTTTATTTTTCATCACAAAAACATAAAAATCAACAACTTTGCCCTCTACACTTTTTCATATCTCTAAAAATAAAGGTTGCCGGTAGTTCATACTCATGGTATTTCGATAATTACAGCCGCCCATCATATCCAGTAAGTTTCCCGCCTACTTTGTTTCAATTTTGTTGACGGTTGTGATCTACCCATTAGAGAATATAGGACATATAGCAATTAAATTAATTGCCCATTCAAATAAAAGGAAAATCTTGCACGTCCATTCTATTTCGCTAGACAGCCGCGGTCATTTACTCGTTTAAAGTTAAAATCCTTGTATTATCCTTCAAACCTGAATGCATATTCCTGTAAAGTGTGTAAGATAATGGATGAATAAACAAAAAGCAAATAAAATTGGCAATTCTAAAAAGAAATGTCAAAGTAACATTGCAATCCAGGGATTAATTTTTTCTGTGCAATATAATATCCCATGCCATCATGTGGTCGACTGGGAGAATTACTGAAACAGGCGACAGTTACGGCGTTTCCCTTAGAGATTATATAAAATAAGGTCATATTCCGAGACCTTATTTTTGTTAGGTGGTTAATATAAAGTAGAATATCCAATGTTGGATAAACTTTTTTAGACATTGAGGCACTAGTATTCGCGGTAATAATAATAATGTATTTTTTATACATGTTTTAGATAAAACATTTGACTCCATATTTTACATTTTTGAAATTGGTAGAAAGCATTTTTCTAAAATGCATCTAGGCAATAAACTGGAGCTAAATGTTATGGTTTTTCAAGTATTATCAACTAAAAATGTTATGGTTTTTCACGTATTTAACAATGATGCGGAGAGCTTCAAGGTGAAAAACTTGACTGATCCAAGTTTTCCACTTCATTACCACTTCATCGTATACATCATATAAAAAATTATCTGATGTAAAGGAAAATATACAAATTCCATAGACAATAATATTGTAGCAAATTTCAAAGGTTCAAGGTTCATATTAATTTATTTCCTAGAGTAGAGTCTCATTATTGCAGAAAAACCACTACTAGAGAGTATTTGAATCCTGTGTTAACTATTCCAAAAATGTATTCTTTGTATTTGGATATGAACCGTGGAAAAGATGTCGCTAGTGTATTTTTGTATAGAAAAATATTTAAAAGCTTAAACTTATCCTTTTACCGAAAGATCAGTGTACCCTTTGTAAAACCTTCAAAGAGGGATCTGATGAGGTTAAAGATAATCTCCGACAAGTTTATCAACAACATGATAGCGAAAAGATAAAGGTATAAAAGAGAAATAAAGTCTGAGAGTAAAGAAAGGGCATTAAGTAATAATAAATTAGTGACTGCAGTTTTCGACTTACAACAAGTCATTCACTTGCCACTTTGCAAAGAGAGTGCGTTATTTTATAAACAACGTCTAGCATTATATAATTTCACCATATACAACTTAGCTACAAGAGATTGTTACTGCTTCACATAGAACGAGACAATTAGTAAACGCGGTTCTTCTGAAATGGCCACATGCATTTACATGCAGTTTTTGAAGAGGTGCGACTTAGAGGGAGTAGATCAAATTGAGTTATTCTCTTATGGTTGTTATGGACAAAATAAGAATTCCTATTGTTCCTTCTATGTATTTCTGTTTTTGAGAGACTCTAAAAATGTGAAATCCATAACCTATTATTTTTTTGAAACCTCCATGGACAAAACGAGGGAGACTGCCCACAGCACTATTACCACAGCAATAACAAGAACTGGATATATTTCATACCAAGCCAACTTATCCCGATAATACCAGAGCCACACCGATAATACCGATTAGCGATAATACCGATTAGAGTGAAACATCCTTATATAGTAATTGAGATGAATTTTTTTCAGCGACTTTAAATTGGTGTCTCAAACTTTGTGGATTCTTTCAGTTTGCAATAGCGAGCCAGATGTCATTAACTGGACAAAAATACTCAACATCAAAGTGGATAAAAATGACCTAAATAGAATTCTTTTTAAAACAAGTAATTTCAGTAAATATGCATCTGGCAATTTAACGACAGCTGTTGCGACAAAATCACGATAGCTGGAGGTAAATTAACTACGAAGAAATATGAGACAGTATGTATGAGAAAATAAACATAAAAAATATCAGACTCAAAATCTAAGCTCGAATAGTACCGTACCTACTTGGCAAGACAATTTCATGAATAAAATATTTCCAAAATTTACGTATGCAGCGGCACACGTATTGCCAAATCGAGACATTTTGATTTTGATTTATAAAAATAACTTCATAACCGACTTCAAGAAATTCTATTATAAAAAACTGCACTAAAAAGTAAAAAATAATTAGGTTATTCATTCTTACTTAGAATACAATCAATTTATTATGGTAATAATATACGATTAATGTTATTTTTGGAGTTGGTGCTAGCTAAGGTTAACTAACGTGTTCAGTTACAATTGAATAGAACTGCCTAAGGTGGCACCATAATTACAAATAAACCTAAATTCAAACTTCTAGTCGAATATAATTAGAGATTAGAGATCATAGTTAGGCAAGAATTAGGCAAAGTTGTAGAGAATATTATTACGTACAAGTTGGACAGTTAATGGACTATATGTTTATTGGACTTTAAGTTTATTGAACTATTGGTGACACCCTTAGTTGACTTGGCTATACAGTGTATATTAAAAACAATACTGTATTGCCAAAGTTGTTGGAATGTATGATAAGGTTCATGTCAGTGTGTAGACATGTGATTTATTGGCATGCACGCAGTAGATAAACAGTAATATAAAAATGATTTGTGTTATTTTAGTGAAGAGGCAAGCTCTTCATAGATTACCAGTAACATGCCAATAATCAGGATGCATGACCGGGCCATATGTCGGAAGCTTTGAAAATATAGCGATATGTGACTTGGCAAGTTACGCATGCAGAGATTTATAGATACAGTGGCGTGCACTGGCTATAATATCAAATCAACGTCACGGCTTTGACGTCATTATACCCTAAACTTTTGTCGTTATTATGACGTCAATATGCCACCATATCACCCCTTTGTTTTGACGTAATAACAACATAGTTTGGTTAGCTGGGAAAAAGCCTCATCCAGTGCAACATTTGTTCACGAATCCTCTAAATTTTCGAAATCTGAATTTTCCATAAAATTTCCATTTTTGACATCTTTACTGTCACAATCCTCAACGAAAAAAATTAGAATTGAATTCTGTTTTTCTTGATATGATTGTTCTGAAAATGCCAGAGGATTTCTCTTCTTTTTCTAAGGTAGTCCTATGACTGTTAAAGTCCTTTTGATCGGATTACGATATCCACGGACTTCAATATAGTACATATTATTAAATTATATTAATTCGATTGCGACATATGCTGCTGCGTGTTATTATTGCACCAGTACCATACGCCATTGAAAATTACCTCGACCTGGAATTTATTTATTATCATCCCTTCGAACAGAGGAGCTCACAAGGGTAGGCACAATTCAGTTATCAGTCGATGTTCATGCGTTACTTAATTATGATCAACTAGGGGTATGCATGAATGATTTGTGCGAGAGCGGGTACATTTATATTGAACGCCAATCACTTGTAAAATGGCCAAAACGATTCATATCCATACATTGCTAAATAGACAACTGTTTGGGAAGTTATATCAGCAGTGGTCATGTGTTACAACAGTAACTATATAAATAAAAAAAGTACATTAAATTAGGGTATGATTCAAGCGCGCATTATTATAGATACTTTAAGCATTAAAATTATTATTTTGTGCATTAAAATATCATATACCTCGCAATAAAATTAAACATATATTTTAAATGAATAAGATTACAACTGGCATTATAATAAATGGTTGTGCTAAATGTATTCAATTTTTGCGCTTTAAAATAAGTTGTATTAGTAGTTAGCATTGTTAATCGTGCATTAAAATATCCATTTTTGTTAATTAAGGAACTCGATTATTCCAGTATCTTATAAAAATATACCAATGTAAAATATGAAAGTGTACTTTCACCTTAGGTAGAAAAAAGACGAATGGTAGGCGAATAACCAATAAAATATTTTATTCTACGTTCATGCAAAAACAAGACTTCATTGAACTATATTGAATGCAAAAACTGGTTCTTTATTGCACTAGTGCAATAAAATTTACACTCATCTGTCATTCTACTACAGTGTTTTGATATAAATATGATATATAAATATCATGACATGTCACCTAATGTCATGACATTAATGCCACCTAAATTAAACATTATATATATATATATATATATATATATATATATATATATATATATATATATATATATATATATATATATATATATATATATATATATATATATATATATATTTCTGTCCGTGTGTTGTCATTGAACTTCACCGAAAGATATGGACTGATTTTTATGATAATTAAGTTGATTGGAGATTGGTTTTCAGCTGTACAATTTGATTTGATAGAAAATAGTTTTTTAATTAATTAAAATAACTATAAGTTAGGGTTGTGACCGGCGCATTCGCCATTTGCGCTGGTATATCTGGTGATTTCCCCGGTATATCTTCGGATCCAATGTCAATAAAACTAAAATGGGACTCACTTGTAAAATCAATACATAATTGGCGGAATAAACGCGTAACAAGCATACAAGTACATACAGTTGAATTGAGAACCTCCTCCTATTTTGAAGTCGGTTAAAAAAGGCAGTACAAACATATCAGAAATACCAAGGTAATTTAACCAAACCTACAGTTCGTACAATGTGTATGTATAGTTGAACGACCGGCAACCCTGGCCTACACAATGTTTTTCATTGGTGTAGACATTTTTTTTTCTTAGGGGGGTGAAAGTAGAAGGTTTTTATATGCATATTTTCAACACCACAGCTGATATTGAATGCAAGTTTCCATACCACTCATGAAGTATTGCTTTCAGCGCGTTACCATTTTTTAGTGGATGGTTCGCCAGTAGCCATATTTCCCACAAGTAACAAAAATAAATATGTACAAAACAGCTAAGTAGTCGAGAAAAATAAACTTTAAAACGGAAAAATAAAATAAATATACTTGCGATTGAAATACAATCATATTTATTGAGTAAGTAGGTACCTACCTAATCTACCAAATCATTAACACTCAACAAAGACAAAGATTATTAACAGACAAGCTTTCACAAAGATCAGAGCTTGTTTGTTAATAGGTACCTACATAACTAAACCGAGACTAAATTCAACACATTTTTAAAAATCATTACAAATGCAATACATACCTACCTACCAGCTTCTCATCGCAAAGCGATTTCCAATACACACACTTTTTAGAGCCAATCAAAATTAGAAACTGACCTTGAGGTATTTTACAGTCATGGAAAATTTTTCTTTCTTTTATGGCTCGGTAGGTACACGGTTATAATTTTATAAACAGTCTATAGAACTTTTAATTTTGCCCACTGATGTAAATTATTAATTTGTGATCTAGGATGGTAGGTACCTACATAAAAATAAAGTCAATGGACAATAGGTACCTGAGGTTCATGTAGTTCAGTTTTGTAAATCCCAATAAAAACCTAACTTATATCGTTGTATTTAGCATTTATAACCTAGCGGCCCAAGCACTGGAATATTTTTTGGATAAAATTATTTGAGAAATGTCTTGAGTGGAGGATGTAATAGGTACCTACCTACCTCAGTACACGTCAGTACCTACTTCGAGCAGCCCATAAATCAACTTTTTTTTTGTTAAAGTCGGCTCTGCTCTAACACCCACTATCCATTTTTGCCGTCAAATAATATTTTCCTTAAATTTTTTTAACATGCCTATCCTATCTCGTAAATAAAGCGAGGTCTGGTGGAAATCTACGTTTTTCAGGTTTCATGAGAAACGAACAAACATGTTTGCTAACCGCCACACTCTTTTATTTCAACTCTCGTAGCGATGTATACCTACATACGTAGGTATATAAATAATATATTAGCAATTCCCGCGAACACGCCACTGTAAGATATGCGAACCTCCTATTCGATCCGAGAATCCGATCCCGATCCGAGAGATACGATTCCAATAAGTTAAAAAGAGATATACTGCTCCAATATTCGTTATTGGAAAGGTCGTGGATCGGCGTTGCCGCTTTTAACTATAAAAATAGATGTTTACATAATTGTCATATTTAAAGTAGACGAATATAAATGTAAAAACGTAACATCTTGGCCTATAATATATTATTGTGTGCACAATTATTATTTAATAACATTCATAAATAATATATACAACTTTAATATAGTATTGTGGAATTTGATATTTTAATTGAATACTGAGAAAATTGAGAATTACATGTGGCAACTGCGCGGTATCTTATATGGGGTCAGTTAACTATACATACATATTGAATGAACTGTAACCCGCATACTACTGGAGAAAAACCCAAAAATAAAATAGAAAATGCCAGAGATAACATTTGGACAATACATACTTAATTAGTGTAAACATACTTTTTAAAATTTATTATGCTATGGTACACTAATTATGGTACACTGTAGTGTAGTAAACATTTCACCTTTTTTAATGCACAATTGCCCAATGTTTATTTTAGGACTAAATTATCGTATATTATCGTTTTTTTTACTAAATACTATTTAATTGGGAACTGAAAAGGTGTCGCGTTTTTTTCTTTTTCGCCGTTTTTTTCATTAATAGCGCTCCCTACAAATGTCCTTTTTTTTTAAAGCGCAATAGGGAACATTCCCATTTTTTTATTGCATAAAAATGTTCTACCATACTGTAAAATAAGATATGCAAAATATAACGTCTTAATTCCCCAATAATAAATTTCTTATAAATTATTAGTATCAGGTTCAAAGCTGTGACGCTACATCCTACAATTTACAAATGACGTGGAGACCAATTCGGTCGGCTACGGGAGATCCCAGCACTCGACCACTTGGTTTCATTGCTTGGATTATTGCAGGCTATGACTTCACAGCTCGTTTCGGGCCGCTTCAATTTCATCACTGTTTAGATCTTTCAAACTGATCGTACGGAATTAGAAATCTTGTTTTTCCGTGAATTACGCGTTTTATTACAACACCAACTATTAACACCAACAAATAACTCTGGTAGATTATGCTCACTGAAAGTTATTAATAATCTACAACATATTTATACAAGTCTCCTTGTAATCGGAGTAGTGTAGGTATTCAGTCATTGCCATCATCGTAGACTCCGGAATCCATTAATATAGATGAATACCGTGTGGTAATTGACCCTTTGTTTGTTGTATTCCTGTATTCCATGGTGCGATATCCTTTGCTCTTGCACACCTGTCATTCCGCTATCTAATTTATTACAGTTTAATTATCTATTACTGACATTAACAATAGCATTGCTTGTAATTGATTCTATTTGCTATGAATTTATATATCATAATGCATCATTTTATATGAGGCTGCCTACAACTACTGTGTTTTCTCCTATTTGTGAGAATATTGGGTATACGAAAATGGAAGCAGGTATTGTTAGGCTAAATCAGTGATTCAAGCACTACATAAATGATAATTGCAAACCGAATTGACAATAAACTCAATTCAAATCAATGAGAAAATATTGTTATTACTAATGCATTGTTGCATTATAAACAACTATTTTTGTCAACTTATGTGTAGTACGTATTTGTTAATTAAGAGAAGCATATTTATAATAACCCATTAATATGTTTTCTAAGCTTCCTACTACCTTTTCTCCTACTTCTACTACTCCTCTACTTCTTTTTTCCAGCACCTCCTAAGATATTCTTCCTTAGACTTGAGTACAACTTCTCATTTTTATCCTCATATATTATATTAAAATTGCACCAAAAAACAAAAATTTATAATGCCACAAATATAGAGGCAAATATATAAGAAGAAAATTTCATACTTATTTTTTTATTGTGATACAGTATTTTTCAAGTATTTATATTTTTCTAAGATATACTTAGTAAATGGTGTTGACAAGGAAGGAAATAAAATATTTCCTAATAATTTTAAGTTTATTTAGCATCTACAGGAAATCTCAATTAATCTATACAAAACGTTATTATGCATAGCAACATTATGGTTTGTAAAGATTTCAATATAGGTACCTAATAACGAGATATCTAATGTTTCCCTTACTCGAGGGATCTTTCTTAAGTCGATTACTTGTTGTGTGATTCTCTGCCACATCTTTTCCTTCAATTAACCTATCAATCGTGTCCAGGGCAAGCATAAAATTTCAATTCAGGGTTCTATTTACCTTATATACTTTATTCTTTACAGCTAATTTCGTATATACCTGGCTTTTAGCTTGTTACGATACTATCATTGGTATACCCAAAAGCTCCTGTAGTTCGTGCTTGATTTATGGATGACAGACATGCCCATTGCCCAATGCCCATATTCCTAAAAACTTTCTCTGGACCTCTGGCGTAAACCCGGTTTGATTATTATGTCTGGATTTTATATTAAATGAAATAATCTCCTGTATCTGTCTGTATAATTTACTTCTACTTTGGTGACAGCAGCAAATTGTGTAGATATTTTCCGCTTGAGAAATAAATATAATTAATTTAATAATTATAAAAAGTTCATGTTATAACACCAGCAAACACAATGAGAAGGAGGACTGCATAATCACGACCGTGAAAATATCACTTATTTATATATTCGTAATTTTCCTGACAGTTCATAATATAACGAGAAATGGGAAAGAATCTTTAACACATATCGGTCTGTAATGTCGTCATTGTAGTCTTCTGCAATTCGCTGAGATCGAAACACTCAATCAATTCAAATAAAATATTTTTAACAAAAAAACAGTTAATTAAGCATGTGGTTGCTACTATACTTACACTTCCCACAGAAGGCAATAATCCAATGCTTTTTATACAAACTTTTACGACTTTTTCCTTATACGACTTTTTAAACGAATATGAATTATTTCTGACGGGTACTTATTTCTGACGTTGCGACACATTTGCGTTATGGTATTTTGACCTTTTTCATAGAACATTATTGATTATTATTTCATAGTACATTATTAGTTACATTATTTCCATAGTAGTGTGGGATTTATTAAGAAAATCAATGTTGTGTGTTTGTTGTGGTTTGTTAACCCGCACATAATCGACAGTAGGTCGGATTAAACAACTTGAAATGAGGTAAGCGATTTTTGTTTCTTGCCAAGAAGCCATTTTCTATTTCGCCTTTTCTGTGTTCTCTAGAGCCTGCGTTGACTGTTGATCGACGAACATATCGCTAGGCCACTTTCCGTTTGCCGTTTAACCGTTCAGGTCTCATATTATTGTAAATTTAATATACTTCAAAAATAATTATAAAGGTCTTTGATGAAAAACCAGTCCTTCCGGGCCAAAATCGACAAAAACTGAAAAAGAAAAAGGTCAAACAACCCGAGATTTTCTTGATTTTTGACGGTACCCGGTCATATGCCGGGGTCGAAAACTTGGATTTAACATTGCATATCATAAACAACATATAAAAAAAGCGAAAAATACCTGATTTGATGAATCGCTAAATGTATAATCTGATTGTACTATGACCTCGAACTTGACTTTTAATTCTTTGAAGAACATAATAAATATGTTTATCTAGATCGGCTGAAAAAAATTAAGTAACACTAGATGCAATATGTAGATCTGTGTTTAAGGTGAACATTTACAATACGTAATATTTATGGACGTCATAGCTTCCATTACTTTTAATAATGGCTGCTATTCCTGAAATATAGAACTATAAGAAGAACTGAAAAACTCTGTGTATCTAAAAGTGCTTTGTAAGTATTATAAATATCTTTTAAAACACCCGTCAATAATACTTGTGGGTGGTGATATATGAACGTAGTGGATTAACTTATTGTAGAGATTTAAGTCACATTGCAGTACTCAACACTCCTGTGCTCATCAGAGTCCGGTGGATAAACCATTTAATAACGACATTTCTGCCAACAGCGCCGAACTTTTTTTAATCGCTTTCGAATATCAGATTATTCGGAAAATAGTTTTGTCTATCCTAAGCGCGTACTTCAATTGTTATTAAACATAGTAAAAACAACACCTTTTTATACTGTCGCTTATAACTTTTTGTGTAGTAGTTGAAATTTATTCTTTATTAAATTTCCTATCAATCTACGCAAATTAAATTGTCGGAAAATTATTGTTTGCGTAGTTAAACTGCAGAAAACCGGAAAAAATGTGTATTTGCGATTTCAATGATTGGGCATCTTCTACATTTTTCAATAAAAATACTTTTTCAATAAAATTTGAGGTTAAGTAGCTTCTACAGAGATCTTTCCAGAGAGAGGCCATTCGTGAAGCATTTTCTGTAATGTTGAAAATAACGTCACAATACGTTTATATTTGTTTGTTCATTTAAACATGTCACAATGATAGACATTTTTCTACACAACCAATAACAGTCAATTTTCCATATAAAGAAACGGAACCGATTTCATGTTAAAGTACATAATTTTACACGAAGTTATAAAAAAAAGAGATTGCGATACGATCGAGTCGTGTGCCAATTGGGAAAATTTTGTACACCTAATTATATTTATTGGTAATTCCGAAATGACCACCTATTTTATGGTAATTCCTTATTTCTTTGTAATTTTTTGTACTTACTGAGACCTGAAAATATAACACATGCGCATGCGTATATATGGCACATGCGCAACTGAACCAAGCCGATATCGGCACTGTTTTAAACTAGGTTTTACATGAACTTCTTAGAGATGTATCACTACATGGGAGATTATTTTCAAATAATATTAAAAACAATGCTAGATTAACAGTAGTCTAAGCCAGGAATTTAAGCTTTCTGGAGATTTCAGGTCATATAAATAAAATATTTCTTGGTAATTTGAGTGACAATTTTAAACTTATTATTTGAACTGGGAATATTTTCTTTATAGTTCTATCGAGTACCTATTATTACTTTTTACGTGTTATATATTTTTACGGTTAAATATTTCTTTAAGGAAATAATTAGTTCACCCAGTTTTACGTGTAACACCATTAGCAAAGCATTGGCTTGCATGCATTCAGGAGTCGACGCGCGTGCTGGGATACTTTCCCTCTACTTGGCGCGTTAATAATTTATATAATTTCACTACTTGGCGCGTTATATAATTTCACTAAAAAATAGAAACATCGTATCGCAATATATTTTTTTTAATTCGTGTAGAATTATGCACTTACGAATTTGTTTATTTTGCAAAATCAATTAATCTAAAAAATGTGGGTCAACATTTTAAAAAGCTTGCAAGCAGTTGACTGTGTTATTCAAATATTTAGTTCATCAGATGTTTACCAGAGCGCTGGCAGCCTAGCGTGTAAAGAGTATGCCTCGTGTGCTGAAGGTTACGTATTCAGATCTTTTGCAGCTTTAGCTATTTTTTGCTGTTTTTGTAATTAATCACTTGCCCTTCTAGGTAACACGACATAACTATATGCTCCTTGCCCTAAAACACACTTATTTTGTCACAGGGTCTTATCGCCCGACTGGTCAAATAATAAAGATACGTGTACAGGGCACAAGGTTCCCCCAAGGAGGATCGGTTGGATATTTTAGACGATACTCAGGTAGACTTAGGTAGACGACACAACTATATTCCCTTTGCCCTAAAACACACTTATTTTGCCACAGGCTCTGATCGCTCGACTGATCAAATAATAAAGATACGTGTACAGGGCATAAGTTTTTCCCAACGAGGACCAGTCGGAGATGTCATAAGAACATATCTAGATTTCAGAAATGTTGTCCCGTTGCCTCATTGATATTACTTCTATATAAATTATCACGGGGCGCCGGCTGTGTGCGTGGTGTATTTCTATTATGCTAGTTACACGTAAAGACCGCTTAGATGCCACCAGGTATAATAGTCATACTATAGAAAAATACAATAACAAAGAAATTACAATTAATACTACAGACACTATTCTAGGAAAAATATTTGCGCAAAAATCATATCTGACTTGCAAAACTGTCGAACTATACCAATTCTCATTCCTACATATAGATAAGATCAAATAATTGCTAAACATGGATAAACAACTCTAGTATTACAGGTGACGTTTACGACATATTACATGATTTTTCCATATGCCTATTATCTTATCATACGCCTCTTTGTGATATAAACAATGATTTTTGACAGAAGTGCTTCAGTTAATTACCACACTTTTGCTACTGTATTAAACAATTTAAGCAAACATGCAAATAAAATCGCTACCTTTCGTATTTTTTAAAGACTTCCGAAGATGCAAGTCACGAGAACTGAATGCTTTTCCTTTATCTCTCCTCGGACATCTTTTAAAAACCGGATATCTTTATCCGCCGGTTCTAGAGCAACAATCGGCGTTAGAAGATCTTTATCTTGTCAAACAACGACCACTGTGTCACTTTGAACGATGAGTAAGTCAGAATTGTCTATTCCAGTGACAGTTCAGATTCCCTCGTTAGTAAATATGTTCAACAATTATGAAATAAGACGATATTTCTTTGGAAAATTACTGATCGTTTGTCTGTAGTCGTTGTAACACTGATTATTGCTCCAGTACCTGCGGATAAAGATATCCGGTGTTTGAAAAATGCCAGAGGAAAGAGAGTATAGTTCTCGTAACTTACAGTCCTCGGATGTTTTAAAAAATGCAAGGAAGCTGTTTCATTTGCCCACGCGTTTGGTGGACACGATACCACTTCTGATTTATTCGACAATGGAAACGATCGGAGACCACTATTATCTATTTTAGAAGAACAAGTGAACAAGAAGAGGATGGAATATTATTAAATTTAATGAAAAAAATATTTCACTTGTACTCTATGATTCTCATGGAAATATGATAACATAATTTGAAATCTGCAGCTGAATGCTTCAATGACTGTCAAAAACTCAATTAGTGAACTCACTGTTAATATGTTTATTTATAAACATTCTAAAAATGTCCCATTTAACAATAAATCTGTTTTTTAGAACAGCTCGTCTCGTAAAGAATCGGGTGGCTCTGATAATATACCGGTATCGGTGTTACTCAATATCATATGTGAACTTCTATCTACACTAATAAATGAGTCCTTCACCCAGGGAATATTCCCTAGCATTTTGAAAAGGTCTATAGTAAGCAGCAAATCCATAAAACTATTATACATAAATTATAAGGACATAAATTGTAAGGATCTGATTAATAACGAGAGATGTAGTTTTGCTAACAGTTTTTTCTAAATTATATGAAAATGCCTATTGTATTAGATTGTATAAGGTTTTAACTGTTGAAATATTGGCTGTATATAATTTTGTCCTCAATAGTTTTGAAAATAATAATAAAACTTCCACACCGGACTAGCGGACAAGCTTTTTAAATATAGTATTAGAGGACCTGCGTCAGAATACATTAGAAAAAAATGTAGGTCTTACCACAATCACTTAAAATGCAATTATAATGTATATAAATCAAGCTCAACTAATATCAATACTGGTGTTCCCCAAGGGAGTGTCTTGGGGCCACTATTTTTCTCGATATTCATAAATGATATGGTCAATAATAAACTTAATTATAACTTTCATGTCCATGTTTGCAGATGATATTGAATATTCAGGATTACTGCTCTGGTAATGGTCTTGTACTGTATATACAAATTTTAATATATTTTCTCCAAAAAACACCATCGGGTCTACTATACTTATCGCCAATGGGTTGGAATAATTCAAAATTTTATTGTAATTTTGGATGCATATATCTTCTGTATAATATGGAATGTCAATACGATTTTCGGTATGTTTTTGGAAATTCCATTGGTAATAAATGGCTTGAATATCATGTTTCTATCATGCTCAAAAAATTCAAAATTCATTCTTATCGAGAATTTAGGGAAAAAAAAACGAGTTAAAATTTTTATACCAGGGTAGCCTATGGACCAATTCGAAAAAACACATTTGTCCGTTTTTTGGTCTCTCGCTTATTTTCGAATATACGGGGTATTTATTAAAATTAGGATTTTTTTTTGAAAATGTATCTCCTATATTCGTATATCTCTGTGTATTCGAAAATAAACGAGGTATCACGGCCAAATGTGTTTTTTCGAATTGGTCCATAGGCTACCATGGTATAAACATTTTATCTCGATTTTCGTTTTCCTAAATTCTCGGTGAGAATGAAATTTTGATTTTTTGTAGGGGTTATGTTTACACTCCGTATATTGCTTTTTTGAGCACGATAGAAACATAACATTCAGACCATTTATTACCAATGAAATTTCCAAAAACGTCCTGAAAACCGTATTTTGATAGTTCATATTATTCAGAAGATCTATATGCATCCAATATTACATTACAATTACAAATTTTGAATTATTCTAACCTATTGGCGAGCAGTGTAGTTAGAATTGATCGACAAACTATAAATCAAAGTCGCCACTCTGTTAAATTTTTAGGCATTTAGATAGATTGCAATCCATCCCGGGAAATTCTCAATACTACCTGTTTTGCCTTATTTAACAACTTATATCAATTTAGAAATCCTAAAAATGTATTATATTGGAATTATGCAATCAAGACTCAATGATTGCATTAATATTATGGTAAATGGCAATAAAATTGTTAAAACTCTAATATTTAAGGGTATGCGACACTCTTGTATAAGCTTATTTCCAGAGCTAGGGATCTTAATTATTTGTTGCTTATATATTTTTAATTGCGTGTATTATGTCAAATGCAATCCAGATACAATAGAGTAAAGTTAAATTGCCACTCCTTAATACTTATGTTTAATATAACTACTTCAACAATGTCAATGTCAATGTCTCGCAGCAAATGGTCCAATAGTAATGTTTATAAAATTATACAAGCTACCAACTTTCCTCAAGAAATTAAATAATATTGAATTATTTTAAATCAGAACTAAGAAAATACTGCTCAAATATAGTTTTTATTCTGTTGGATAAGATTTGAATTGCAATGATATTGCAGAATAACCAAAAATTGATTAATTGACGATCGATATTCCAAACATTTTAAGTCTTATGAAATAAATGATTATTTTTTATTATCGATATTCGATTTATTGAGAAAATAAACCAAGTTAAAAACGAACGCTTAGGTTTATTCAGCAAAGTTACAAAATAGGAGGCAACATGCAGCACGTTGTACGTGCGTTAAGGAAAAATACAAGACGTACATCTTGGGTAACGTACAACGTGCCATGTACTACGTGCAGCAATACACGTGATAGGAAACAATAACAGAAAATCGAATAAAATAATATAATTTAAAGTTTTATTAGATCAGCCTATTTCAACCCACATCCTATTCACACGGTTTTTGACACGGAGGAAGGTGTGAATGGTGAAATACTTCTTGGGCTGTACCGCCCAAGAAGTATATATATATATATATATATATATATATATATATATATATATATATATATATATATATATATATATATATATATATATATATATATATATATATATATATATATATATATATATATATATATATACGTATATATATAAGTATATATATGTATATATAATATATATATATATATATATATATATATATATATATATATATATATATATATATATATATATATATTAAATTTACTATATGTTTTTGAATCATCATTAAATTATATAAATATCATAACTAGAATTTCTAATTGTACTATTAAATTTTTGCGAAGCTATAACTCGATTTCCTAAATTACAGTATTTAATTTGAGAAAATAAACCAAGTTAAAAACGAACGCTTAGGTTTATTCAGCAAAGTTACAAAATAGGAGGCAACATGCAGCACGTTGTACGTGCGTTAAGGAAAAATACAAGACGTACATCTTGGGTAACGTACAACGTGCCATGTACTACGTGCAGCAATACACGTGATAGGAAACAATAAAAGAAAATCGAATAAAATAATATAATTTAAAGTTTTATTAGATCAGCCTATTTCAACCCACATCCTATTCACACGGTTTTTGACACGGAGGAAGGTGTGAATGGTGAAATACTTCTTGGGCTGTACCGCCGCCCCCAAATGAGTGGCGGCGTGAATAGGTTGCGCCGCTGCCACAGGTGCTATATAACGTACCATCAGGACTACGGCGGCGTCTTCGTGTTTTAGTGCTTGAAGCATCTTCCAGCCATCAGATCCTGGATTAACCCAACTGACCAGGTGAGTGACTTAATTTAGTTTCGTCTTCTCGCGTTAGGGTGAAGTTTTTAATTTTACAGCAAATATCAACGCCAAAAATAATTTAATAATTCTTTAATGCAACATAATTATTTTTTGAACTCTCAATAGTATCAGTAAACAAAACTAAAAATTAACTATAAAGGAAAAAGTGCATTTTGATAAAATAATTTTCCTAATAATTCTTCAAATAATATTAGTTATTTCTCGAATATATTTTTTATACGAACGACTCAATTAAATAAAACAATCTAAAGTTTACTTTTAGTAATATTGATGTAACGAATTTTAAAATATTTTTAATTAAATTTAATCTCCTCAGCTATACGCAGCTATTAGCTTAGCATACCCAACTTAATATTATAATAATTAATACCGGTAATATTTATTAGATTAGGTGGTAATAAATTTTGGCTTTTTTCGCATCTTTCCAATTTATTGAATTTGGGTAAATATTAGTTAGTCATAAAGTTTATACACATCAGCTTTGCTTGGCACAAATTACCTCTACTTCTAGGTTTGAAAAATGTGACAACATAACAGTACTAACATGTTTAAGTACCAACCGCTATGCCAGTTAAAATCCTACAAAGATAATCTTCAATCATGAGTGCCGGGTAATTTGTTGTCATATTCTAAGTTCAGTCAATGTCAGATAATGTCTGATAGTATTTACTAAATTTTAGTAAATTTATATAGATCCAATATTCTCTAATTACAATACCAGATATTCTGCATAATGTTCTAAACCATCACAATTTAACTTATTCGGCATTAATTTATTAATATAGATATAAATGAAAGTATACATGATATCTCATTTATTTGGAGTATTTTACGTTGTCGTACTTTATTTAATTTAATATTTAAACCCTGCGATAACCCATCATATCTTAAAATTAATAACATGGGACATTAAGTCCTGTAGAAACAATATTCTTAACTAATTATAAATGATTGCCATTACCTTTTTAAATAAATCCGAATACACTTGTCACTATTCACTCACTAAACCACTGGCATGATGTCATCTAGCGGCGTTGCGATGAAGCTGGACTGGAATGCTGGAATGGCTAATGGACTGCATACATTTATATCACTTGCTACCAGTTGGAGATTTTTGATGTTTGTTGTTTTTACCTTTGTTTAATCGGGTTCTTTCTGGACAATGTTATACCACTTATAACTTGGATCTGCTATAAAACTGCCTTGTTTTGTCCTATTGCGTTTTACCACACAAAACACTTAATTTAAAGGTCTTAAAATTTACATAACTATGTGTAAACACTTATATCTAACATAAATTCGACGCAATTGAACTCATTATTTATAGGAAATTATAACTTCTTTGTCTCCTTTCTTATCTGAAAGTCATTGGGATTTATTTATAATTGACTATCTTTTGTAACTAACTTGGTTTCGTTTTTCCTAACCAGGGAAGTTATCTTCCTTAAAACAGTTGTACTTCCTTGGTTACCTTCATTGTCTAGATCTTTCTGATAACCATTCAGCTTGTTTCATTATTTTGATTTTTCTTGTTTCACTTTGCATTACTAATTTAAATACATCTTCTGTCTTTTAAAACTATCTTTAATCGTCCGCGTATCCTCGACATTATTGTTCTGCTTCGAGGCTAAAATTGTAGATACAAATTATAAATAAAATAAGGCAAAATACAGAAAAATATTTAATGCGGTTTACATTTTCTTTGCTAATCAGATTAATTAAAACTTTAATTTAATCACCATTTTCTCTAAAGAAAACAATCTTACTGTTTGACTAGAATTGTGCCAAAAGAAACCGCATAGCGTTGATTACTGTACTGTAAGTTTGTTAAACGAAAACCACTGCTCCGTTTGTGTTAACCGATTTAAATGTATGTACTTATCTGTGTCACATTAGATAGTAGTAGTTTTAGTCTATATTAATTTAAAAAATAATAATTTTGATTTTTGAATTTTGAAAATCGGATAAGGAACATGTTGTCGGCGCCAAAGTTGATTTCTCGCGTAGATTTAAATTTACGAGCCAATAGCCTTGCGCTCTGAGACCAAATGTCAGAAAATGTAATTGAAACTGACATATAAAGGTGCTTCTAAATTAATAGGTGATAAAACTAGAAAACGACGATGTTAGAATTTCTGCTTTTATGAAAGTCCCGTAGATACTTATGGCATTTATTTTTGTAACGTAGATATGCATAGCAAATTTCATACAATTAAGCTGTCGAGGTTCTAATCTTTCCTAGAATTAGAGAAGGACCAGAAAAAGAATGACCACGGATATTGCATGCTTTTAACCTTAGTCTAACATTAATCGTTTCCACGCCGTTACCGGCGACTCCGCCATTACTTAGAAAGACGTGCAAGTCTTAAATTAGCTTTTATAATTTTATTTAATTTTTAATAGGAGTCTTAAAGTACCTTACATGTTTAAGAAACACACTCATATAATACGTACTTTTGTAGAGTTTAGGTGTTTAGCCAATATTGCCAAAAAGATAAGACGTACCAATCCCCGCATAAATTTACGTCTCTAATTTTTTTCAGATTTCTATCTCGAAATTTACAGAAAATTTACGTTTTTGGAGATTTTTTCTATAAGAAATTAATTTTATCACCCCAAGATTGTACGGCAACAAAATGGCAGACAAAAACTTTCTTCCTACAGGTAAATAGCCCTGCCGGATCCGATAGGTTCTCAGATTCGATGCCGAAATGATCGTTTTCGAGTTATCATCATAAAAGTAACATTTCAAATTTTATAATTTACCGACCCGTATCTTCTAAACCATACAATTTATCGAGCCGACGTTCATAACCTTTTTCGTGTATCCGTATATCCTCTACATTAAAGTATAAATGTCAAGGCGTGCATCTAGGTACAGGAGATATTAATTTTTAAAGGAAATTGTGTAAAAAGATCCGAATTTCCTAGGCATATAAAAATATTAAATTTCTAAAAATTGTGTTATACACTCGAAACCGACGCTATATACGTAACATAAGGAGTAAGTATCATTTCCGATAACAATATTTCCATAACAAGAACAGCGACGTAACAAAATCAATTTTTCCGGTGGTAAATCCAGTAAAATAAGTTAAATCCGTCGGACGTACAAACTCGACTTGTATAAACTTTTTTAAGCGTCCATCTGTTCTCTACATAAAAGTGTAAGGGTAGAAACGTTCGTCTGCAAAGATAAAGGAGATATGATTTTTTGAAGGAAAACACCAATTGTCAGCAGTATATATTTAAATTTACAAAACATTCTAGAACGTTCTTAGAGAATTAAAATTGGTCATTTATAAATAAAATGAGGTGGGCCGCTTATAAAAAAAATGGGGTGGTGGGTCGGTTCATTACCGACGTATAAAATAAGTCAAAATTTATATATTTTAAATTTGTCAGATATTCAAGGCAATAGTTGATATTGGCAGAATATTGTTGTATGTCGCGTTTCTATTGGTTATAAACTTGTACCTTAATGGGAAATATAGGTACCTAGGTAATGTGTAAGAAACGGATTAGTATGGGAGTAGAAAAACACAATAATAAATTAGTATAATATAAAAAAATATTATGTAATGATATTAATTTGCTAGATTTTGAAATGAAAGCTTCAATAAATCTGGGTTTATTCTGTAGCACTTAGTTACGTCCGATTTGTATGCACTAAAGAATTTTTAATTACCTTACAATTAACGACGTAAATATCTTAAGCAGAGACAAGTACTCTGGTACATGAAATTGCTCTCTGTTATGCACCTCTATCATCGAAGTGTCTAAGTGATAGGTCTTGCATTGCAATTATCGATAATTGCGTTTTCTTATGCTCCATTATAGCTCCATAAATCCGAATAAGATTAGTAAATACAAAGAGTGAAAAAGGTAATAGCGACACTTACCAGGGAGAAAGTTACGAGAAGAAAAAATTTCACCACATTATTGTCATGTATTAAAGAGTAGGAACCTACTTATTTTATTATTTTTTAATGTATTATTACAATGCCTACATCGTTATTTATAGTCCTTTAATATTAGAATCATTAGAGAAAAAAAATAGGTATGTCGTTTGGAGATGACTGAAGGGAAGTTTTCAAAACTAAAACAGTTCCCAAGCCGCAAATGGCTTGCTTCACCCGCAACATGCATGGCGGTAGTTTTTGGAGTTTTCTTCAGAAACCATTGGCCTAGAGAAAATTTTATATTTACTACAAGAATATTGCTTATAAAATTTTCCATAAAAAGGTCCTTCTGCTATTTTTTATTTAATATTTTCAAATGGCTTTTGAGCAATAAGCGATTGAAGAAGAGGCTTGGTATTAACGCAGGTCATATTATTCCCGTATTATATTCCCGAAAAAGTTATTTAACATTCACAGTATACACGAGGCATATAAATTACGGCAAATTATTGAAAAAAATCAGGTTCTCTTGTGTAATAGTGTTATTCTGTTTTTATAATATTTTGACTTCTCTTAATGTCGTCGCTCATTTCTACGCGGTTTTTTAAAGTGGCTTCCCCATTTAGTAGTGGTTTTAAATCCGCTGTCAGCCATCATCAGTGTAAGCCAAAATCAGTGAGTGGGAATCGGTAGAAGAAGAGAATCTGACACAGAATTGTGAACATTTAGGTACCATTTACTATAAATAAGTAATGTTTGTAGAAAATGTATATTGTAAAACTGGTATAAGTAAATAATATATGTGTCATTATTATTTCTATTAATATTATAATTAAATCACTAATATGTTAATTTTTGTTAGATAAATTCACTAATACCCAAGATGTTTAATTTACACGACGCGAAAAAAATCAATTGTTAGTTGCAAGTACCTATTGGATGGTAGGTAAATAATAACAATCTAATAAACGCCAAATTTGATGTATATATCAGAGTGAGATATCTAATTTAAACAACTGCTTGTATGTACTAGGAATTTAATATACTAGTTACGTAATATAGGCTAGATACAGTAAAAAACAATACATAATCTACTATTGGCATTATAGGAATATTTTCGATATTTTTAATTAATTTTGTCGATGACAATAGCTATTTATGTAATCAGTTGGGAGAAGTACTATTTTGTGTAAAAAGCAGATTTCTGCGGAACGAGCATAGCGCAAAGGAATGCGAGTTACACAAAATAGTGTTTCCCAACGTGTTTCATACAAGATTTTTTCTTTTTTTTTTCACCAATTTTATATTTTATGAGACGAAATATTTAATATTTCTAAAGAAACTGAGATCCAACTACGTAAGTTCCTTAAATAACCATTCATGTTTCACAAAATATATGTTCTAAACTTTGTATAGCCTTATCATAAATAAAGTTGTAAACACCCACTTCAAATCCGTATTTTGAATAGGTAAAAGGAACGCCAGCAGCAGCAGTTTCACCTGGAATTCCTCATTATCTTAAAATTCTAAAACGGCAAAAATGGAATTTCTTGAAACTTGAATTTGTTTGGTTCGGCTAAATGGAGGAGTGCGGTCATGATCAATATTTCCCATTGTACCTACTTTATTTATTTTTTCAAATGATGACATTGTTAACTAGCAATAAACAATAAATAATTTGTGTCAAAAAGCTGATAAACAACTTAACCAAGTAAAAAGTACGATGCAGAAGCAACGTCACTTCTGCATCGTCAAGATTCTACAAGTCAATTTGGGCAAATTATTTGAGTGTCTAAACACCTGTATTTAGTCAAGTATTTTGCACATATTCACTTGCATAAACCGACTTCCTCAAATTACTTGAGCGTCTAAACGGGCTTTCAGGGACAGGTTTAATTTGTATCAGCCATCAATGCAATACCTAATCAAAATCAATAAATATGTTCGTGAATCGTGAAAAATGCAGTCCGCATTTCAATTACCATATAAATTTTGGGCAAGGTTTTACAACACGTCAGCTTTTTCACGAGGTGTTATAATTAAATTTCATTTAAATAGAGATGTCTCACATGTCACGTTAATTTAATTAAATCAATGCACAATCAGTATATTCATTTGGAACAAGAATTAAATATGCATTTCTCAAAAGCTCAATAGTTTACCTAAAACCCTACTCCACAATTATAATAAATTTCCCATAAATAAATATTGTACAATAAGTTTGCTTATAGATGATTAATAAGCTAATGGTCACCGGCCATCTTAAAAATAGGGTTGGATATTTTCATACGTATTGGTCAACTGTTTTTTCTTTTCTGTTCTGTAGGGCAAAATATTTGCTACATCTCTTGTGTGAAATGCTTTTAACATAATGTCAAGGGCACAAGCTACAAGTAGCAAAGTGGTGCCATCTAGGGTTTGAAATTTTTTACTGCAGATTTTATCGATAAAAAATTTCAAATAAATCGTGCATTTGACCCAATTCCATTTTGCGTTTTCAGTTCAGTTGATTTATCTCAACACAATTCTATATTTGAGACTATCTGAGTTTGATATGACATATAAGTGCTATATAATATGATCGAGTGAAGTAGCGGGATGTTCAGTGTAGCCCAATAAACTTCTTTCTATGAGAACTTAATTTTCGAGGTTGTAAAATGTTATTGTTTTTTATTGTTTTTCTCCCAAAGTTTACAAGTCATTGACAGCTACACGTATTCCTTATGCATACAATTATTCTCCATTAAAATGTATTAATCTTCATTAAAGTAGATTAATTAAAATGTTGTAAAAGATGACTTTCCAGTTACGACAATAAGTTCAATGCTAATTGATTCCATACGCAATATTAACTATTGCAAATATTTACAGGTTTGAAATAATTATCAAGCATTGGAAAATGGTTCTCTAAGCAGTTTATATTAAAAAGGGAAACTTTTAAATTGAAAATATAGATAACAGTTATGTTTATATTAAAATATCGTGAAGATATCTATTGACTTTTAAAATTAATGGTGGTCTGTGAAAGAAGAGATAAAAGATTTCTAATTATTTTGTCTACCGATAAATTGCACGAAAATTCTTTTTCATATTAAACATCATCTGAATATCAAAACTTTGAACAAATACTTTAACTTTCGAAAATTGTTAATTATATAATGTGAATTAATAAATAATACATACGAACAATTAATAAGTAACAACACAACAACAAGTAATAGATATGTAATTTTCAAAGAAAGAATCTTCAATATAACTATAAAATAATACAATACAGTTTTTTTTATATGTAAGATCATATGAATGTCAAAATTTTGAACAAATATCGTTATCATTATAATTGATAAACTGAAAATACTTGTTTTATTTAATAAAACTAATTTTTGAGTGTAAAAATTTGAAATAATATGGTAGTTATAAACGTAGAAAGTGGTAAAATCGTAAAAAAAGTAGGTAACTTTGAACGACTGTGTCTCAGCCAATTTTTATCAATAATTTTTATCTTAATAATAACTTTTATCTGTCACCATTTAGACGTAAATTACGTCACTTTTCTTTTTTTGAGAACCTATACATAAATCCACGTAGAAAGATGTGATACACAAAAGTGGGGAAAAAACAAAACATTGAAATTTTTCGTTTTTTCCGTTAAGTTACAGTTAAAAGACTTAAAAGCGAACAAATTACTGTTGTCAAAAATCCAAGCCTGAATTTAATAGCACTTTGTAGATTTATAATTTTTAAGGTACAATTGAACTTTGAAATAACAAAATACCAGAAGGGCTGAAATTCTCATCAGTTCTAGTAAAATACTGCTAAAAAAAATAAAACATATGTTGGGGTTTATCAAAAAATATATTTCCATGAGACATTTTGCCGAGTATCCTACTTGTTCTATTCTTGGAATGAATAAAAAACCAAAATTTCTGAATATTGCCAGGAATGACATATTGACAATGACAATATAATTTTCATAAGAAACTTTTATTTGTTCTCTACTTAATAGCATTAGTACCTACCGTGAATTCTTCTAGACGTATAGCGATACGCGTTTTATTATATATATCATTATTTTTTAATATTATTTATAATTTCAGAGTTAAACAATGTTATATGTTTTTATACGATTTATACAAGGGTCATGAGCAACAAATACACGAGTAACAATTTTATAGAATTCTTGTATAGTTTATAACTAATCTATTTGAAATATTGCATTATATTTATACAATCGGAAAATCTTTTTTTTTAATTACAGCTTTTATTATTAGCGCGGGATAATACTAACTTATCCTCTTCCACAAGTGATGCATTATCATGAAATAATTCTCATCAATAATTGCCACTATCAAATCAAGTAGCTTAACAAAATATATTAAATAATATATTAACTATAATATATTAAATATTGTTAAATTTACTATTCAAATAATCTCAAGCTACTAAGTGCAATAGTTTTTCGATTGTGTATGACATATACAACTACATAAAATATATACATAAAATATAACATAGGTTAGATACATTTATAGGCTACTAAAAGGCTCGGTTTTACAATAGTAGAATAAACA
The DNA here is from genome assembly GCA_964058915.1 of Tetropium fuscum. NCBI lineage: Eukaryota > Metazoa > Arthropoda > Insecta > Coleoptera > Cerambycidae > Tetropium > Tetropium fuscum. Next base: position 579,834 of record CAXKVY010000236.1, read on the forward strand.
GAGGGATAACATTACTCGGTATTATGTCGTACTTTATTCTAGGTATAACCAACATCGCGTTTCACAATACGTTTGCATAGCAGTAAAACTATCCATAGAATAAGACAAAATGTTATTGGGTTGGTAGTGGAATTTGACAGTTTTGACATTTTATGACTCGTTTTTTACGCGGTATGCACTGTTGATTTAGAAATTGTATAAAGCAAAAATGTTATTTGTATTCGTTCAGTCAGCTCACTCTCAAGTATTTTATAGATCATTTTACACTACTAGTATAGATATCAAAGGTATTAGGGTATAAGGACAGCATTTGTCCTTGTCTAGCAATATGTTTTTGCCATTATTTCGTTAATTTTAAACTAAAACTTCTAAAACATTAATTCATGTCATGGTTATGCATGTAGTTTTATGTGAAAATATTGGAATTTGATTATTAAGAGTACATAATTAAAATATCACCACAGATTTTTTTTAAATTAAAAACCTACATGGTTTTCATTTTCGAAAAATTCACACATAAAGGAATATATATTTAACAACTCTATTAATTTTTAACATATTCTATTACTGAAAACTGATGGGCACAAGTAGAAAATTGATACATAACAAATCATTTTCGCATAAACTAGTACTTAGTTTCGAAGTTATTCAAAAAATCTGCGGTGGTAGGAGGTTCCTAAGCTTGAGCGATACAGTTACTTTTCAGTTACTTTTGTATAACTACTGACAATGGGATTAATGCTAAAAATACTTCTTTGCATTATTAATTTCCATTAATTTTATGTAAAATGAGCTTAGACACATTTCATGAGATTAATGAACACCTATTGCCTCTTTAAGTTGACCCAAAAACTTACGGAAGCACCTAAAAAATAATTGGACCACTACTCATTTTGTCTGTTAAAGTGTAAAGTTAAAAATTTCAATTAAGTACTACATGTAATTCCCGTAAATAGATGTGTAACAAAGAAATAAATAAAGGTCAAAATGGTGAAATATTTATTTTATTGTGATATGTTTATTCCGATTAAGTATGGAAAATTATTTCACTTAAGTGGCCATCTCGGCTGGCTCGACAGGAACCTATCCTGGAACACCACTTTTCGACCAGGTTATTAACAGTTTCCTGCTCTATTTGAGCTTGAATGTTTTGTTTCAAGTGGCCAATTGTTAGAGGATTGTCCGCATACAATTCGCCTCTAAAAGTTTCAGGAAATTTTTCAACTTGCAATGGTAAAGAGTCAAAATAGAGACATCTTATTGGTTTAAAAGTAGAGGTTGAAATTTTCAGTAATATATAACAACAGCTTCAGGCTTCAAATAATTAATTATATGCATATATAATGATAAATAATAATTATCAAGGAATTCTGATGAACATTTAGAAAAAAAAATGCACGTAATTAATACAGATATAGATTTACACAATTATTGTATAAATAAAATACCGGCAGCAACTCGCTGTGCATTTTTTCATTTTTAATTACAAATATAATGTCGCCAATGACGTCAAGTAGGTATTTAATATTTATTTTTCACGTGCTCTTTAAGATACTTCCCGAGTGTCTGCCGATAGAATAACGACCTGAATCACGTTTGGTATGAGGCAACAGGTGATATTTTCGTGCCTATTTACATCATCAAGAACAGACGCTAGCCATGAATGAGGTCATCTCGATTTCATTAATCAATTTGTTTAGCCATGCAGCTGGAGATAAAAATTTTTAATCGTCTCCTCTTCACTGTCTTTGAAATATAAAATAGTCTGCTAATGTTCACGTTTTGCGTGAACAGAAGTATTTTTAGATATATGCCTAAGAATATCTTTCCGCCAAAGCGTTTGAAAAATGAAAGCACACGCGAACTTCAGTAGAGGAGTAATAAAAGAAATTAGAATTTCCATTGAAAATTTAACTTACAATATATATTTTTTACCTGAATGAGGGTGATTAGTATTTTTTTTACTACAGTAGTTAAGAAAATAACAAAACATTTATTCATAAATAAGCTACATAACTACACCTGCAACTTATAGCACTGTTTCCGTATATAGTATATACGAAAATTTGTAGAATCTGCATAAGCTTATGCAGAGGTCACTCTGCATAAGCTGGCCCGTATTTCTTGTCTGTTTACACCATTTTTACAGTCCATTTTAATTTTTATGTAGTATACTACGACATACATAATATATATCTTATTGTTATAATATTTAAATATAAAAAATCAAAGTAATGTACATATTGGATTGTTAGTTTCTGATGTGTGCTACGAGAGATCCGAAGTTGATAAACTTGCTTTTTTAAATAATTGCCTATCCAGGCCTATTTTATATTAAATAATTTAAACTAATAGTAGGTACAAATATTCTGCAATTAATGCAACAGCAGTATGTGGAACATCAATAAAAAAAGGTATAAAATATTCACAACTTAGACATGAAACAATTTCTCAAAGTGTTCACCTTGTACATCTATACACTTTTCTTACTGGAGAAACGTTCTCTTTGACAACATTACTTAATTCTTAAGGAGTAAAATGGCAAATGCGTCTCGTATGCCATTCTACAATATTTTAAGTATTGCTGGTGGCGATGTGTACACTAGTGGTCCCACACTTTACCACTAGTGGTCCTACAAAAAATCGAGTGGGGTAAGGTTCGGTGAACGTGGAAGCCATCGAATTGGTCCATTAGTCGCAATGAACAGACGCTGCCAAAAATATCGCTGTAAATAATTTGTTATCCCATGTGCATTGTGAGGTAGGGTGCCGTCCCGCTGAAAATAAAGACATCTATTTTTCGCCAGCATATTGTATTGCAACTTGTATTATATATTGTATTGCTAACTTCTAAATGATTCGTTTCCGTATATATGCCCAGATATACGACAAGTAAGTGTTTTCATTGATTATTTCTCTGTGTAATTAATTGCTACAAACCCAAAACTTCTTACATAAGAAATATTAATAGCAAAAAACTTAAATAATAAATATATTCCAGAGAAATTTTAACTCGGCTACCAGTTGTAGTGCCGAATACGTACTCCCCTGTATTATTATCTTTCGCTAAGGAAGTCTCCGCGCAGAAAAAAAACACACTTCCTTAGTTACTCGTGTATTTATTAACATCGTAGCTAACTACCAACCAATCACGTCTTGACATAATTTCTGCTTTTTACAATTACACTTTAGAATATATTTTAAAACACTACACATATTTATTTAGCAATCTTTGAACAGTTGATTTCTATTATGCACGTGTATTACCATTGTGCTACACTCATATCTTGGTGCAAGGCTAAATAATCTAGATTTCCACTTTTGAAGATACTCTATTACATATATAAATAGATATAGTTTGATAAATTTAACATTTGCTAAATCGTAATCGTAATTTTTTGACAATGGATAAATACAATTATTACCCAAGTTCCACAGATTTTATCTTGTATTTTGCTTACTGATGACGCTAACTTTTCAAGGGCATCTATTAGAAATTTCCATAATAATCATATATGGGCGGGCTGAAGAGAATCCACATGAACTTTTTGAATCTACGGTTCAACAACAGTTTTCATTAAATGTGTTGCTTGGTGTCATTGATGATTGATGAATAATATCTTAGAGTTACAAAAATTTTCACAAACTGTCATTTTATTAGTGCAAGTTGTCCGCAAAATTTCATTCTTCTAAATTCTTCCGTAGTGGAGAAAATAAATAAAAACTATTTTTTTCCCAAATTTTAGAGGGCTAACTTAGGGAAAGGGTTTAAAAAATTAGGGAAGGGGTTTAAAAAATTGTAAAAGATGGAACAGAGATACCAAAAGGTGTAATTTCGACCTACATTGTGCCGAAGATATTTGTAGAAATTGACGAATTACTGAAACATCATAGCGAATGCGCCCCATCGTGGCGACGAGGATAGGAACTCAAAAATCTTTTAAATCTAATCATTTTGGCCACATTTGTAAGGGTTTTTACCCCAATACCGTAGCATGAATGACCGGGGTGATATAGCCGCTCCATAGCTTTAACTGATCACGCTGTATATTCAGCACTGTATTATTTAGTTGTAGCATAAAGTAAAATTTTAGAAATATTTAACAATTTTGTGGATATGATCATTGTAAACAGTTGTGACTTGTGTTTAAAAGTTAATAAAGTGTATTTGGATTCTGGACAGTACCACTTATTATACGAACCCAGTGGCGTAACAATACCTTTTATGTGTTGCATTTGAATATAGCAGATTAAAATTAAACTTATTTGATATTGTAGTAACCTGCTTGAAATGTAAATAGAATATGTAAATAGCAAGCGAGCGCCGCGTAAATAATATTCAATTTGGCGACATGAATGGAAGGTTAAGAGGGAACCGTGGAACACATGCAACTGCCTCATTCGGATTATTCGGTTTATTTATATTATTATTTACCTCTGATTTTGGAATAGCTTTAGTTTTTATTCAAACAATGTTTCGCGAAGTATGGGAATGCATACATTTATGGAATTTATGGAGATATGTCATCCAGTTTTTTGTCAGATAGTTGTTGACTAGATATTAGCGTAAAAAAACCTAGCGTTCGTAAAGAAGCAAGTTATTCTGAAAATGAGATATTCATTGATAGAGCAAAATGAGTTACGTGAACTTCAGATATTCAGTGCAACAAGAATCAGCCTCTTGCTCGGAGGTTAATTCCAGAAAGACGACCGCCGACCTCAGGTTACCGTGATACAAAATCTCGATTTTGTTTCTCCTAAATTCTCGGGACGAATGAAATTTCGATTTTTTGTAGGGGTTTAGTTTACGCCCCTTATATTCCTTTTTGGAACACAAGAGAAACATGATATTCAGGCCATTAATTACCAATGAAATTTCCTAAACATCCTGAAAACCATATTCTATATTATTCAGAAGATATATACATCCAAAATTACATTAAAATTTAGAATTATTCTATTGGCCAGCAGTGTACATTAAATTTTAAATAGCAGCCGCGCTTAAAAATAGCCCTTCTTGTGGGCTACTTCTTTTTGAAGCAAAAATAACGGAATTTCCCTACATTTTACGACGTCGATGAGAAAAATCAATCCATCAATGCCTTGATGTGTTTTTTATTTTATACTTAATAGCCGTGATGTAAAAAGTTTTTACTAATATTCCACGAACAGGTGGTGATATATATAAAAAATATTATATATTTTTGAATTCAGAAAATGAAGATTTTTCTTTGTTTGAAAATATACGGGATTTAAAAAAATCATGCATTCTTTTTCACCCTGTATATTCTAAGACGTTTAATATCAGTTTTCAGAATATAAAAATTCAAAATATATCGTGTCCACTGATTTTTTGAATGAGTTAAATTGGTACAGGATTGTGAGATAAGGGGAGATAACACTTACATCATATTTTATGCTGATCCATTACAAATCAAAGTAGGTAACTGTCATTTTGTTATAGGTAGTAATACCCGAGTACATTATAATTTAACAACTTTGAAGAGGCTATGAATAAGTCTCAGTTTTATAGATGCTTTTAGATTTATAGATGTGATTAACGCCTAAGACTTTAAGTGGGTAAACTTGCTCTTATTAGATTGTATTATAAATTTATATATCATTCAATCTAAAAAATTCAATATGTATCTATAGACATGTCTACGTACCCAATTAACACCTTGTATAAGGACTATTAGATTGCATTCTTGAATAATACTTGCAATAACTACAAATGCTTTATGTAAAATTACTAATCTAATAACAAATCTCAACACATAATTAATATAAAATATTAAAAGCCTGAAAGTATCGTGAAAAAATAGTTTTTTATGATTGTTTTTTAATTATTTTAATCCAGAGGGGAACAGCCAAACCGAAAAGATCGTCAATGGCTAAACATTACTTGCAATCTGGCTCGATGGAGCTGCAAAATCAGTAGACTGATGTGCTTTTATAGTTGAACATGAACCCATTAAATTGGAATATCTAATATTAAACTTAAACCTCTGTATAAACTAAAAAATGTTGAGACAGAACTAAATACCATTAAAAATGCGAGAAAAATTATAAACAATAATTTCGTTATAAAAATATTTTTATCAACAGACAGTTAGAAAATCATATAATCCTACCCAATTTCCTATGAAAGTATGTAGGTAGTATCAGAGTCAAGAAATAACACCTCTTCGAGGGCCCATGCAATATCAAATGTATACATATTTATTGTCGTAGTGCACCCCAAAAAAAATCATAGGAGTTAAGTCCGGACTTTTAGTAGACCAATGTATACCACGGTGCATTCGTATACAACCAGGATATTTTTCATTCAAGTATGTAGTGACATTCCTCGCACAGTGTGATGGTGATCCTGCTGCCATATAACAGATGTCCACTAAATTGACATTATCTAAATAATTTGCAACTAGATTTAGAAGAATATCCACTTAACTTTCTGCATTTAAGGGCCCATTTATAAATACAGGACCTACAGTAGCATGTTTGTAAATGCCACCCCACCATACACTTACAGTCTGTTATCCCTGTTTTTTTTATTTTCTTTTCCATGTTGGATTTTCCGCTACCCAATAATATGCATATTTTCTACTATAAATTCCCGCAGAAGAAAATGTTTTTTCATTCCAAAACACATTATTTCGAAAGCCATCTTCCTCCTCTATTCTATTATGCATGACAAAAGGTCGTCTCAAATTGGTACCCTTAATATAAAGTTAAAAACTGCTGCTAGACTACCAATGTATGTTCTTCTTTTCTTTTGAAACATTGTTACTTGTGAACATGATGTGTTACTACAGTAGTAAGTATTTTAAAGTTTGACGTCTATGTGTTTTAGGTAATTATAACTACAGGAAACTACATAAATTAATTTACTTAAAATTGCTTGATTTAATTTGACTTAATCTATCGGACTTACTAAATCACTGATCTAAACTCATGTAAATACTATTTCTAATTCCTTTTTGGTCCATCATGATGGGTTCCTGTATTTAACAAACTGCTGTATAGTGTACAGGGAACTAGCCTTACCTAAGATGATTCTAAATCAAGATCGATTAAATTAGATAGGTTGCCCCGTAACTTTTGCGAGGGGATCCGGCAGGGGGAAATGTGATGTCATCTTTGTATTTTGGCAGACGTCTGACAGTTTATTTTCAAGTTTCTCAGCGTTATTCCGAGTTATTTGGTGATTTTCATATGTAAATGCTATTTAATAACATAATATGATTACATTTTGAGACGTTTGATGTGACAATATAATAAATTATATTAGCAATATTTATACAAAGATGACGTCGCGCGGTCGGAATGTAAGTTACGAGGTAACCTATCTAATATAATCGATTTCTTGATTCTAAATAACAAACAGAAATTGTCTTTTACCAACTGCTTAAACTTTTTATTCAATATTGAGTCTATTCGTTGGTAAAGTCTTAGGAGAGTTAGGGATTTTTAAGAGATGAAAAGGGCGTAGTTGAATACAACTGGACAAAAAATGTTTCAGAAGTCGTCCCGGGTGACGACATGCGAAGGGCGCGATATGTGTATGGCATAAAAGAGCTGAAATATTCATGCTGTAGATCCCGACGTACAACATTGATTTATATTACATACGAGATAGATTTTTGAAGTGAATACTTCTTTCGCCGCATGAGAGTGATTTTTCAAGGTCGCGTCACGACACATTTTATAACGTCTCGCAAGTGAGATAAAGCACATGACAGATATGAGGGAGAGAGAGAGAAACAGAGATATCGAATGCAGCGCTATGACTTGGGCAACGACCCTCACAAGTGATCTAAATTAATCGGAAATCGGAATTAACCAGATTACAATATTACTTATGCATATCCTGCTGGATATATCTGGATGATGCTCTTTTTGCGGAGGATGCGTACTTACCACTACTTCACTTTCTTCGTGAGAAATTTGGTTGAGATATGAACAACGACCGGAACATTGGCACGACTAAATGGCAAACAACGATTGATGCTATATTCAATGTACACCTTCAGTTACCATAAAGCCAATATATACCTCTCTCTCCCTCACCCCCTCTCTCTCTCTCTCTCACTCTCTGAAGTAATTGGTAAAGAAGTATCCACTTCTATCACTTGTTGTACCTACTGTGGTGCACGCGGATTTTTTTAAAATGTATTATACTTACATGATTTGGAGTCCAAGGATAATACAGTTTATCTTGCAAAAAGGAAACAGCATCAGTCAGTATGCTTCAGTGGGTGGATAATGTGGATATCTGCAATAAAAGTATGCATCACTAGACAAGTAGTCAAAAAAGACCTTCTCAATCGCTTCTGTGTGTATCCAAATGTGTGTATCCAAATGGTGTTTCCACTTAATTATATATACATGTAAGAAAAAATATGTAAGAAAATATTTTTTTTAAATACCTGACGCCACCACACGTACAGTTATCACAACTGGACCTATCAATTGCATGTAAGTATATCTGTATACTATAAACTTAAATGTGTTGAGTACAAACTTAAAGCTGTCTTAAATAATAGCAAGAAAAAAAAACAAGTCATTTTAATGACAGGTATTTTTTTTAATCTACAAAAAATAAATATTTAAATATATTTTAATGATATTAACAGGAACATAATTTGTTTTTTTTATCTTAATGGGATTTGCTGAATAATATTTCAGTGAATCCCTAGGGGTATAAATGAACAAACTTGATGGTTTTCCAACCCTTGAACACACAACATATTATAGACCATGCGATAATCACGGACTTTCTAGATCCAACCCACAAATTGACATTGTTTGACATTGTGACTTATTTTTGGTCTTTGCGAATGCCAAGCGAATTGGAAATTGAAAACGGTTGAATAGAATGGATGAGTCTAAAGGGATTATTGGGATCCGTGTCATAAGTTGTATAGAATCAAATGAGAACTGACAATTTAAATTTGTAAGTTAAGTTGATTGAATGCATGTATATACATCAGTAAAAATTAATGAAAAATCATGTATAATACTCACTTCAATACTGCACCTTACAAATTTGCACAATTTATATTTTCTGATTACACTTTAAAACGTTAATTTAATAACAACACCAAGTGGACGCAAGTAATTGATTTTAAAACGGCAACAAAATAAAAAAATATATACCTAGAATCCGATCGCAGCACCAACTACCGGGTCTGACATATGCCAAAAATATCCAATTGTGAACCGAAGTCATCCAGAGATACAGAGAACAGCAACACATAAATAAATTATTTAATTAAAAAAATATTTTCTATCAGATCAAATTAATTGTGAATCTAAACCATTCTCGAAGCAAATTAATCCCACACACAAAATTTCAACTATTCAAAGATCAATGCAAAGTAGTACCTATAACACGAAATATCTTTAAGAGAAATGATATTTTTAATGTGGAACTAAAATGACCTCATTTAATGTTATAAGAAAAAGTAAGTAAGTATGTCAAACGGTAAAAACCAACCTATTTTGTAATTAATTAATTTATTGTAAAATGTAATACAAGTTAACCACAGAAATGAAGCGATCTTTAGATCACTCTTAGATGTAAATCGCACATGATTAAGAAAAGAACATGAGGACGAAAACGATTAAAAATACAGCTCCTTCCGATATCCTCCTAACCGAGCAATAATCCGTTAAAGCTCAACCTGTTGCTCGACAGAAATAACGAGGCACGTAACCAATTGAAGGGTTTCCCACTTTATCGCATTACAGAGCAGAAATTGCCATCCCACTAGAATGTATCAATCGCCGACGAGACTGGCGGAAGAGCAACTAGAAGTATTTTGAAACGTATCTGGGGTATTATCAGAAGGAAAGCTTGAATTTATTTATCACTCGAGTATCAGAAAACTGTAACTAAATTAAATTACATCAGCAACTCCTAGCGACTGTATACTTTTTTATATTAGCTTATGACTTACTTAGTAGGTACATTTTCTGTCGAATCTCGAGAATTTTATTACAATAATATTCGCTATATTTATAGTCAAACTTCATTCTATGCTTATCAATGTAATAAAAGTCCTCAGCCCATTTTTATGAAGGTTGTTAACCGGATTTCCTGAGGATTTCGTATCCATTAAACACTTATCAATGTTAGAAAAATTTGCTACCTGCTCAAGATTACTTTTGCAATATTAAATACCAGTAATACTTATAGTTAAGTGGATCTGGAGATAAATATGGGTCGAAAACAAACAACTAAAATTTAAAGTTTTCCCCAATCTATTAAATCCTCCCTTCATTTTGGCATGGTTTGAAAGACATCGGAAAATCGTTGAGAAGGGGGAAAGGAAGAATTTGAAAATTCCCACAAATTCGCTGAATATTGACTGATCTTAAAAATCAAACGGCATTTTCTTTGTTTCTTCATAAGCTATACGATGGCATTAGCGAATATTTCTTCGTTGCAAACAAACGCCTAGCGCGAAAAAAAAACCGATTTATCTGTTTTTTCAAACGCTGTTTCCGGTATCAGGGAAAATAATGGAGATGGGGGAAATATTTTTTTTACCAGTCCACTCCTATTTTTGACCTTTAAATCGAACCCAATTAGATCAAATTCGGCTGATTAGGAGGGTGCTAGGGGACTTCAAGGGGAAAACATTTTTCTTTTTATGTTCCATTTTTCATTATACTAAAGTTTACAGAATACAGATACTACATATTATATATTTACATATACATATACTTACTACATCATTTTTTAAATAGTTGATATATATTTAATTATACGTAATTTGGAGGAAGAAATATATTTGATAAAATTTAAATAAATAAAATGGTACTTAAAAAAATAAATTGGTCTGCAATACAGCAAATGTAACGGAAGTAATGAAACACTTTGTATTTTATTTTTTAAATTCTTTTAATTGTAGCAGGATATGAAGTACCTTCAGATCCAAGTGTCAAAAAACAAGTGTGGAATTCGTATTGAAAAGTTATAAATATATATTTATACAAACTCATGCATATATATGCAATTTTTTATAATATGTTATATTATACCTCAGAAACGCTTTTGTTTCTGGTATAGGTTGCGTTACATATTTTTGGTATACGTTTAGATCAACTTTTTGTACATTCAATAATATAAAAGATTTCATTTTATATAACAAAGTTGCCATCGACTTCCGATATAACCGGAAGTACCAAATGATTCAAATTTCAATGGGACTATCCCCCGATGATACCCCATAGTATCCAGCAAATATCTTCCAATTTGCTTAAGTCCAGAGTAATGGATAAACATATATAACAAAATACACGAACCGAATCCAAAACCTTGCGTGGTCTATTAAAAACAAAAGCTACGCCGTTGTACTAACACAACGCCGTTCTTTTAAGATCCTTCAATATTCAGAGAAAAAGAAAAATGTTTCCCCTTGATTTTGAGCCTAGCCGGAGACTCCCCATCCCTCTCCATTTTCCTTCTGCATAGTAAAAACTTTGAAGCTCCCCTCCTAAAACTCAGTATTTTTCTCATGCTTTTAATTTTATTGATCGTTTCTCCTTCCCACCACTTGACTCCGCATGCCAAAATATGGGGGCACGACTTGATGGGTTAGGCAAAAATTTAAAAAATATATTTGAGTGTCTGTTCGAAACTCTTATGCACTCTACTAATCACAGCTACTGCACAATATGTTAAAACGACGTTTAAAGTAAACAGATAAATCCATGCGTGAATTATGAATAATTGGATTTTGTCTGAACACAGCTTTTAAAAAACTTACCAATACAACGATGAGAGTCCTTTATATAATTGACAAGGTTAGTGATATACTTTATATTGTATATTAAAATAATACAACCGGAAAAATCAGCAGTAATAACTAAGTATAAAAAATATAGTACCTGACATCGATTAAACACTGATCGGAAAGTATACAGTAGACAAAGGGGTTGCTAGTGCTTTACACACAGTTACCCCATGTGAATAAACTGAACAATACATCTAATAAAGAGGGTGCAATAAAGTACTGCTCAGGTAATCGTGAATTGAGGGTCGTCTCGAGGGTGGTCAACGACGAGACTTATCATTGGCTGTAAGCAGCGGCGCATGGACTGAGTTGTTGACTGAACCACAGAAGTAGGAACTTACCTTCTTATGTGACTGAACTGAACCAAAATAAATATCTTCCAAGGGTATGGTCACAGCTTACCAATATTAGGTAAGCTGTGGTATGGTAACATAAGCATTATCTAAGTGGGCTATGACTACAGTTTATTTAAATATTTTGAAGCTGTTTGAAAGTTCTTAAGTAGGTACTAAAGATTAGCAAGGGATATTATAAAAGAAGGTTAAAAAAGACTCGTTATTAGCGTACAGTGAAAAAATAATGACATTACACATTTTTTAAAGATCTTGCTAGTCAATTCAAGGACCCTAAATGTCTCATTCATCGGTCCTCGAACATGAAGTTGATAGTCGACTATATTCCCACAGGCAGCCATTTTATATCACAATTCGTGGTGCCAAATTCAAAAAGTTTAGAAATGATTTTACTGCAAACATTCGCACCAATACACGTGGATATCCGGTATAAAATAAAAGGTTTAAAAAATGAGTAGTACTGCTTCTACTAACTTACCAGTAAAATAGGTATTTTCATGAATAATAAGAATAGGACGAAATTATTATCAAATAATTTATTAATCAGAACAGAACACAAGAATGAAAAGATTATTTCACAACACTATGCATAGCCATACTTTTACTATCCTTGGCGGTTATTTTTTGTATTTTTTTTACAGTTCACTTTTAATCTGAACACTATAAATCTATTAATTAATTTAGTTTTTAAATTATGACAGTTTAGAATGTGAGGAGCTTCAACCACTATAAACTTTCCCAATAAAAATTGGTGTGGATTGTTAGTTTCGTCTCTATTTTTTATGTTTTCCTTATATTTTCGAAAAATATATTCTAATTCAACTGTCTTTAGGTGTCCACTAATTCTCCCTACGAATATTTGTTGATAATTTCCCTTCTCCTATTTGGATCACGGGGAAATGCCCTCATCCCAGCCCCCTTCATAGTGGAATTGTGACACTCAGGTATACAACATCCTGTCATTTTAAGTTATTAAGTCCTATTACCTCCTAGAAATAACGTGTTGAGTTAATTTTTCTTTAGACACAAAGCCAATAACTCAACAAGCAACACAACCTCAATTTTTAATCACAACTTGCCTATTCAATATTCTGATTTCTATATATGCACAAATTTTGAAGCTTACCTTTGAGTTTTTCACAATGAAGAATTGTAGATTTACTTTGCATGTCACAATTTTGTGAATATAAACAACCTACAAATGTCAAAATCTGAGAGACTCACTCAATTCTGAACTAAAATGGCGGCACCAATCAGAAAGTGGCAACGCCTTGGCCAGTCTCTCATTAAAGGGTCTCTAATTGATACCAGCAATTTCCCGATTGATCTTAAAAGTGGATGTCAAAAAATCCGGTACGAGAGTTCATAAAATTCATATATTATTTAAATTATGCTGATAGACAAGATACCGAACAACGGTACAAGATATATGAGTGTCTAACTAATCAGAAAACGATGACACAAATTTATTTGGAAAACGTCTCTCGCGAATGACATATTAGTCCATTCAGTTAAAAACGCAATTAAAACGAAAAGGCTGACCTTTGGATTTTGGCTTAGAAGAGCTCAATTCGAATTTGTCGACCAAGATTTCCTATGAACTTTCTCCGTCATCTAGAAAAAATGGGTACATTTTGGTTTTTTGCGATAACTCGGCTCTCCGTCATGATACAAAAAGTGCGACTATATGCTGTTTTGTTGCTCTTTTTATGATTTATAATTAAGGTCCTATGTACTTTTTTTGACAAAAAATATGCGCCGTAAAGATGGCAAGTCTGCGCAAAATTTCAAATTCATAACAAGTAAGAAAAACAATTAAGTATTATTAAGAATGCGAAACATTACATTTCCTAAATCTCATAAAATAATATTCTTCTTTATCTGTTTATTGGTAATTTTATTCCATTAATGTATAATTTAGGTACATACATAATAATAGATCATATCATTGATTGAAAGAAACAGTAATCGTGCTATTATCTCAAGAAAGTACGGAATTACTACATGAAACGTATTAAGTCTACTTGTTTGGAAGGATAATCTGCATGGATGTAAAATATTTAATCCCCCGAAGCTATATTTTTGCATACATTTTACATCCCTATAGACGCAACTGAACGTCTCTTAAGGAACGCTAGAGGCCTTTGCAATGTGAAAAATACAAAAGAAAGTAGAATATGTGTTGTACCCGTATTTTAATTCCTGGATTTATATATTTATTATTTTCGTAAAAAGGCGAAAATATGAATTTTATTTATAATCCAAATGCATGCAAATAATGAATAAGGAAACGTTTGTCAATAGCCCGGTTTGTAGTTTTCGTCCATCCTTATTTTGATTTTTTTTATATTTTATATTAATTGTTAAAAAAAAATGTGTTTTTAGTAGTTCCGATACAATTTACCCTCATTGTTTCAACTTGAAAAAAATATATAGTTCTATGGAGTGTCTATTATTACTATTTACAGATTATAGATTGTTGAATAAACATTTCTTTATAAATAAGTGGGTCACATAGTTTTACGTGGTAACAGTGGGGTTGCATGCATTCAGGCATCGACGCGCGTGTTGGGGAACTTTATCTCTACTTGGAGTGTTCGACCTAACACTAATTCATTTATAACAATTATTTGAAACATCGTATCGCAATATGTTGTTCAATTCGGTTAAAATACATCGATTTTATCGAAATCCTACGAAAAAAATATTTTATTAATTTTTTTCACCCCTGTTTTAAAAATAAAATGTTATATACCTTATAGTTATATGCTCATGAATATATAAACTTCTATTGGTAAAGTTGTAACCATTTATTCATAAATTTTAATATTTATTCGAACAGATAAAGTATTTATTAAGAAACGACATAAATTCGCGCACAGTTAAATATTACGTAATGTATTCACACTAGTCTGGAATACAACCTTTTAAAATTAGATATTAATATCATGTATTTTTACATATGCATGGATAAAACAAACACATCTACTAGTTGAAGGAATCCACCCCCAGTCCCGTATGAATAAAATAATATGCGTTATTGAAATATGTAAGATATATTTACATTTATATAGATTTCATATCCCTTTGAAAGGTGGTCAGTTTGATATTGAAATATAGTCAGTCGCACTTTTTATAATATACTTCTACATTTATTACCTCTGTAATATGAAAATAACAACTTCGCATCTTTGTTTAATCTCTTCTGAGACTTACTAAGATAATTTATGATTTTTTTCGATGTTACTTATCACGTTATATAGCTAAAATTACCATTTTTTCCCTTTGTACGCCACTGCTGTCATTTGAATGCACGGCTATCACTTGAATTTTTTCGATACTAAAATTCCAACGGTAAATCTTGTAGTTACGTACCTAAGATGTTGCAAGGACACAGCCCTTGCTCTAAGGGTGGAAGGCGGATTTGAAAGCTTGTATCATAAATGCTTGCTTGCTAAAATAATGTTTTTTCCATTTGCACGCCACTGAGGGGTTGTCAATAGATTTTTCATGCTCTTGACACATAAAAGTGTCATGAGTATAGTAGGTATTAATAGCAAACTCAAGTATAAATAACCAATTAAATAAATCGTACATCATTCTGAAGAGCCCCAATAAAGGCACTAAATTAAATTACTTGTCTCCCTGTCCCATCCTTAGTTTTTGTTTATCTCATTATTCTTTGTTTTTCAAAGTTTATCATATTATTTTTACCTGAAATTATTATAACTTTTAAGGACACAAAGTGCCAACAAAAATTATACTATAAGCTATATAATGAATTATTATTTTTAGTTATGTAATCTTTCATTTTATTAGTAATTCTTATATTTATTGTCTATGATATTCTCATATTATTGATTTATGATACTGGTTTTCGTAGATTTCTTTTTTTTTCTTCCCTTTATGGTGGTTGCATGGGAGACCGAGTCATCGACCGCTGCCACAGTTTTATCTTTCTTTTTTTCCAATAATTGTATTATATGGACGGGGACGGTGGTCGAGCAGCTAGCGCGCTAGCTCTCGGCTCAATCAGTGGCAGTGTGTGTTCAATTCCCCGCACTGGTGCGAAACATTTTCAATAATTTATCCCCAAGATCCAACTAATGATATGAGATGAGTATTTCAATTTCTGCACTGAATGGTCTTTAGAATTTACCAACCTAAGTCGATCCTGGTCGCACATGCGACCCGCGAAGTAATAATATGCCGCCCCCTATCCCGCACAAGTATCTGACCTTCTGGGTTAACCATTGGGGTTAGAATGAGGGGTAGAGATATTACTATGAAATAGACATTCATTATTATTTTATTATTATTATTTGGTGACGTCTCTCCGGCCTCCGACTGATTGGGATAGTCCCACCAGCCTCGTTACTCAACTCAGTGACTACTCCCTCACGTCCGCGGGGTAACTGGTCATTGAGGCCGCAACTCTTGTGCTCTAAGTAGATGCAATGAGCCAAGTATGACGGCCTTTCTCCCGGTTATGGCTTCTAGCGGAATTATTCTGAATTGGGAGAGCAGCGATTGTCGCATACCTCCGAGATAGCCACAATAAGAACTACTATCTTAACAGAATAACCCAGATACACCCTGCAGAGTTCGGAGATTAAATCTCGATATTTTGTCGGTTTCTCCCACTCTTTCAAGACTATGTTCTTTTCAGCCGGACTATAAAACTATAACGAACATCGTCTTGTTAGTGCTTGATCAGATAGTGCTACATCAGGCTTATTGACCGTATTCCCTACAACGGACTCAATATCTCCCTGAGAAAACACCGGTGTCAGATCTATACCGTACGAGTTATTAACAAAAAGCAAGGTGGCTATATTACCCCCGACTCGTAGTAACAATTGAAAGAAATTATTTTTGTGACAGTTTGCCTAAAAGCGCATTAATAACTGAAAAACAATAGTTCAAGTTAAAAAATGTATGTGGTCAAAGCATAGTATTCAACTCGCAATTAATAGCCCTTATTAACTCGGATGACTTGGGCCCCTCGCCTGCGGCTCGTTACGTAAACGTCATTCGACGTTAATAATGGCCATAATTGAGTGTTCATTGATTAGTATATTATTATTTCGTAAACAAAAGTAAAAAAAAATGTAGGAACTTTTTTACCCGCGCGTTTTCCACGATTTACCCATTCGTGCGTGATGAGACTTTACTTAGTTTAAATGTCGCCTATTAATACGAATTTACAGTAGTTATTGTAGAAAAAAGTATTCATCATAGAGAGCATAGATAAATATTTGTTTTTAATTACATAGGGCAAATTATTAACAGCTGACTTACATTATGTAAATGATTATTGTTATTATCCAAAGATAAACTGTTTTCAATGGAAGGAATTTCATTACACAGTTGAAGTTCAAGGTTGACTGGGAAAGTATCACTAAAAGTACAAATATAAATAAAAACGGACATCTAAAGTGCTTTTAAATTCGTTTCAGGTTGCGCCAATATTTCGGTAGAATTCCATCTTTGCTTCCCTCCTTTGATTCGGGGGATATCAGTGCCTTAAAATTAACTGCCGAATATTTTCATTCATCGTTATGCCACGATGAATTAAATTCTATATTGCTTCCTGGATAGACAAGAAATAATTCTCGATACTAATAATATTCTCTCAAGTACGTTGGTTACGTTGGTATAAGTACGCATGGTTTTCCTAATGGAAGGTCCACTATGATGGCCATCCATTAATTTTGACACTACTTCCAAACATATCGCAGGGGGTCAATATTGCGGCCTGTTATTTTTACCTTACGTAAAGGACCTCGAACGTATGTATAACATCTGATGTTGATTTCACTTTATATGCAGCCGAAACATCAATAATTATAATATCTAATAAATTAGATTCTAATACTTTATAGATAATAAATTAGATACTTATTTTAATTAGCTTATATTTTGCTGGCACTTTGCTCTATGGGCGCCAGTTCACATAGCAGTGAACTATATTGAAATTTTTTATCTACCTGTATGTATATTGATTTTGTATTTATATGGAAAATTTAAAGACTCTTATAGCTTTCGTAAATTGAAATGTAAAAACAGAGCATGAAAACGATTAATCACAAGTTGAGTTCAAAACAGACTAATTATTTTAAAATCGCTCTATGTATTCATTTAAAGATCCTAAAGTTAATTTAATTTTCAAGAAAATAATATTGATTATTTTGAATATTACTTTGCAAACATTATTTTAATATATGCAATTTATTATTTTTAATATATGCAATTTATTTTTGTCCCCCCTGGTCCCCCCTGGAAATAGAGCACTCGTATGTGCCGCGTTATGTCAATGGATATAGGCAGAGACCGCATATGCTGGACAAGCTGACAGCAAATGCATAATGGTCTCTGGGGCCCAATGACATGCTCTGCAGCTGACGTCAGGCACTTCTATACCCATCACGCGGCTTCGGTAGACCAGGGTGTTTAATACACCATCTTGGCAAGCTAATATAAAACCTTCTTCGGTCTCTGACTTCAGCCCAGCTGACCTCAAAAAGCTAAAGGTCAGCTTTTGGGATAAGCTCCGTGCAATAGCTTATCCCTGTGCTGCTGAAAACGAAGTGTATTTCCAGCAGCCCGAAGGTGGGCTTTCAACTCGGTGACAGAGTTTGGACCATTCTGCTCGGTGTCGAAGTCGAGACCTAGGCTATTAGCTGCTCTTTGTGCTGCCCTATATATAAAAGCTCCTAGGCCAGCTCCTTCATGGTCTTTGTCTATGAGGAGTAGGGGTTCTATTAGTAGGGGAGTTATTATTATTATTATTATTATTACTGAATTGGTTTTGGAAAAAAATTAATTGGTGTGCATTTTAACTAGTACTGGTATTTATTTTTAATAGTGAATTATGGATGGCACTACAATAACATTGAACAATAATATACTTAGTCTACCTTAGTCTGAGATAACCTATCATAACTTAAACTACAATGAACATGGGATATCAAAATCCTAGGCGAACAATATGAAACATATTTAAAATTAAGCAATGTTGTTATTACTTATATCAAAAATTATAAAAATGGTGTTTTGTTTGTTACCTTTCCTGTCGATGTTAATCTTTGTAAACGCAAAACTATCACACGCGTAAGACACTGTTGCACTATGGCGGAGACCCCTACTGGTGGTTTGCTGCAACTGCAAAACTGCACTACCTTCCTTATTGTGTTAACAGCTCAAACAACTCACAGCGAAAAACAGGACTACTACTCATGGAATTTATGATATCTTACGTTCTTACGTATTTTCTTGGAAATATTATTACCTCCTTGTTATGCTATTTTACAGCTTTCAAATCCTTCTCTGGATGTGATGAAAAATGCATACGTATCCTACATATTATTTTACTCCTTGATTAAAACAATTACTTCTTGAAATTCAATATTTTATATGTCATAACACTTTGGAAACACAGGTGATTATTGTTATGACCAAATTTATAACATTTACTTAAACTTTACTATATTACTTACTAACTACTTTTCTCGGAGAGAAATCTATAACGTGGCAATGGATTCAAGTGCCTTTGTGAAATCCTCGTATTATTATCCGTAGTGAAGGAAGTCTATCCACATAAAACAAAAAACACTTCCTTGGTTACATTATCTTTCCTAATAATAATAATAATAGCTACCTGCCAACCAATGATATATTGTCATTATTTATGATTTTTACATTTTCACTACAGTTTATTATTTCAGATATTAAATAAAATTTCAGATATTAAATTTGCAATCTTTGCACCGTTGTATACACTTAATTTTTGCTATGGACACATATTCATATTCCATTTTAGCGGGGACGGTAACAGATCGAGTAGAGCACTTTGCTCCGAGATTATAATCTGGCATACCGTTTTCAGAGATGTTTCGTTGTACATTTATTTTTAATTAGACTTTTAATAAATTTTTGTCTTTGATTCATCTTCGTCTTTGATTCATGATGACACGTCGAAGCTGTTAACTTTTTAATTTTCTGGCGAAT